>NW_001799619.1:4577-402155 GCF_000165425.1 Paramecium tetraurelia | reverse complement strand
CCAATCTAAAAATTATTATAACAATAATACCCCCATCTTAATCAATATTAAAATCTGTCTAAATTGTCTTGTATTCTCAACCAAAAGTTTTTCGATCTGACAAAAATGGACTCCATCTATGAATTCTAAAAATCTATTTATCTGATCCACTTAATCACTTACATTCTAATAAAATATAATGAATAATCAATTACTTTTCTCATTGCATCCATCAAACTCATAATCGAGTGATATATTTTTACATAACTCTCTAAATTGTCTTCTAAAGTATCATCAATCTCGTATTATTTGTGAATGGATTTCTCTAAAACATAAATTACTTTATAATTACTTAATACCGATCTATTATTATCCTCTTTTGCTTTCTTAGCATTCGATTAAGGAGATTGATTCCTATCACTCAATGGAGGAGACTCATCCGGCTTTAATGGATTTAATTTATTTTATTTATTGTTTATTTCCAATTTGTCATCCGAAATGGCTACTTTTATTCTAACTTTCTTTATCTCAAAGTTTTTTTTTGAACTCCTTACTACCGACTTCGGCTTTATTATAGGTAATTATTCAGTCTCTTCCTAATCTTGTCCATTTCTTAACTGAGAAATCCCACGATTTACAATTATTTTTTAAGTTGGTTTATTTTTTCTCATATATATATAATTAAATATTCATAAATAAGTATTAATAATTCAATCTCTACTTTGTTATTGTAATTTAATGCATATATAATACAAATACAATACTTATATTCATGCTCTCTCAATTAACCTATCAATTACCTTAATTGTCCATAAATATAGAATAATTAACTACTACACTATCAAATTTGATATTAAGAAATAAATATCACTATTAAACATTTACTTCCACTTGCAATCTATTGTTTAGAATTTGGAACATTCGATAAATTTAGAAATTTCAGTTACTATATATATATATTAGTTCTCCGCTTATATTATTAGTCTTTGGTATTTATTTCATAATATTTTTAAATATGTAGAAACCTCTATATTTTCATTTTAAAACAAAATTACTTATAATTATAAATAATATTTAATAACTAATATTCTATATAATATTCTTCAATCAATGACGAATAAATAATATTTATTTAATAGGACTAATATTATTGAACTATTAAAGAGGAGGTTTCTTGGAATAAGATTAATTCTATTATAAATTTTGTAATGAATTCTTATTGGTGGATAATCGATTTGAATTAACATCAGGGAGCGAAGGAACTCTTCTTTCTTTTACAAGATTTTAAGAAGGATTTGTAAAGCTACAATTATGAACTCTCATGTAAGGAGATAGTCTCTATATAATTATTTAATTCTATGTCTTTACTCTTATTTCATTAATACTGTTATCTTGAATCGAATTAGTCCTTGCTTTTTATTATTATTTGGATAATTCTACTTTTAATTGATTGTTCTCTTATTTAATTTCAGACAACTCTTTAAGAAGCGAAGCAATTTATTATTATTCATTTTAACCTCTTGTTCTCTAATAAAAACAATTGAATGAATACTTGCAAATTTTTTATTTCAACTTACGCGAATTACAATTCCCTTTACATAAAATAAACTTGCTCTTTATGAGACTATTATTGTTATTGAAATTAGTAATTTAACTACATAATACACGTGTTCAATTCTTCTAATTATCTGGAATAAGAGGCATTATATACGATTCATAGTTTGAATATTTATCTACTTATGCTTTCAATGAATTGATCTCTGATTACTTTTAGTCAAGTAGTTAACTCATTTTTTACAATTAGCTTTCCATATAGTAATTCATATTGAAGTCCTTTTTGAGTTAAATCGTTAATAAATTAATAAATATACTCATTGTAATAGTTCTAATGTAATCAAAATTTTCCATTTTTGTGTAGGCAATTTCAATTGAAAACTTTAATCCTATTGGAATTTGCTTAAATATGTCAATCCTTTAGATTAATATAGATTCCAATATTCTTCAATTTCCAACGTTTAACAAAAATATTTTCACTAATATTTAACATTCGATAAAAAGTCTTTTCATTTAATAATAACCAAGTAGATTAATATATACATTATTGTAATTAAAATATTAACTCTGATTCTAAGTTAATGAGTTCTATATAATAATAATATTAGAATAGGATAGATAGTAATCAATGGTAATAAATATTGGCATATCAATTTAGAAAACAAAGTTGTGTTATTTTTTATATAAATTATTTATTTTGCAATGTAAGAAGATTTGCTTCAACCTTCTGCATTTTAAGCCACATTGCGTTGTAAAGATCATAAATAAGGATTAATTGTTAAAGGGTGTGTAGAGAAGAATTGCAAGCGAAAGAAAATTCTTCTTTGTTAATAGTGCCTTAATGAGGATGCTCATATGGAACACAATAATAATGTTTTGGGGATAAAACAATTTATTGCTGAATTCAGTTAATCTATATACTAGGCTACGCAATAGAATAAGACGTCGTTGGAATAGTTTCTAAATAATGATGAAAATCTTAAAGTATATAAATATATTCAAGATAATAAACATCATCTTAAAAAAGTGAAAGATAATATTGATACTTAAAAGACTCTTGTGGCTTAGGATATGACATTCATTGTCGAGTAGTTCTAGTTGTATTTATAATAAGTTAAAGAAAATGTGTTTCGAAAATTGGACGGTATATATTCCGACTATGAATCCTTATTTGAGTAAACCAGAAAACAATTCAATTCCAAATTCTTTGCTGCAGCCAATTATTTTTTATCTACTCCCATGGCACTTACTTGTAAGTTAGGATAATAGGGAGATAATTCAGAGGAATACCTAAGGAAATTAAAATTAATTGATAATACTAGTCTAGATAGTCTCTAGGATTAATTCACAAAACTATTAATAGCAAATGAGTCACCTAGGATTTTTGAATCAGATTAATAAAGGTTATACTCAACAATATAAGAACCTTTGTAGAATTATTTCTTAGGTTGGTGTTCCAATTAGGATCGCATGCCTTAACCACCTCAATTAGTATAACAATATTCTAATAATTCATAATAAAACTATTAATTGAATTCTCCATAGTCAAAACCAATATTACGTGAAAATTATCAACTTTCAGATTCTATTGTGATCAGCAAATCTGGAATATATTGTAAATTCAGTCGGGCTTTAGACCTTTAAAAAAGAGAATGGCCTCATGTCAAATTGAATAGGAAGTTCACTTTAGATTTTACAATAGGGGCTGTGATTGGGTTATCTAAGTCAACATTTGTGATGATTAGTTAAAATGATTTGAAAATGAGAGTATTTGACACTGAGAAGAAATCCTTATTGGCATTTGATGGACACACTCAATAGGTAAACTGGATAGAACCTTTATCAGCAAATACATTTATCACAGGAGCTGACGATGGTTAAGTGTATCACTGGATTTTCTAAGGATAAACTGCAAAAATCTAGGATTAATATACATTTTCAAACAAACCGATTCTAGCAGGTTTGGATTTGTAAAATAATGGGTTTGCATTTGTTGATTGTGATGGAAGATTGGGATATAAGAACATCACAACAAAGTTGGAATTATTTTTAACTATTGGTAATTCAAGATTGCAGGGTCGATCAAGGAAGTATAAAATGGCTTTGATTAAACCTGGAGAACTGTTTTGTGTTTATGTGGCTGGAGAATAGGGAGCTACTATTATATAAGTGAATGAGAAGGAGAAGCAATTAAGAAAGGTGAATGCAAACACATTGCCTTGCAGTTAAACAATGATCCCATTATCAATTAATGAAATGTTGATAGCCTCTACCAGTGGTGTTAAGGTATGTAGTACAAATAGGGATGATATTTTACAAGGTAATGATGTTGATGTTGTTTTGTTGGAATTTACTCTTAGTCAAATAATGTTTGCTCTTTGTATTCCAGTTGAAATTGGTTAATGTATGTAGTATAGGATATTAAAAAAGGATAATGGTTAGTATGACATTCAATAAAAAGACTTAGTGGTTGATGGTCTAACCTAACTTTCATCTAAGTAAGATTACATTTATATAAATTCAGACTGAAACCAAGAATCCAATTGATTAAAAACTAAGACAAAGTAATTATGGTAACTGTGGATTAGAATAAAATTAACTTCTTTGATATCACTATGAAATGAATAAATATTTAAAAATTTAAATGCATTAATAAATATCAATCAGTCTAACAGTAATCTATGATTATTTCGCAACTCATTCTAAAATTCATTTTCTCTAAAGTTAATTATATTTATTAACAATATTAATTTAAATGATTGAAAAATCAAAAATTCGATAAATTCTTCTTGATAAATCGTTAGGATAAATTTTGAAAGTGGATGGACCTGTAGAATCAATTCAAAATGAAGAACAACTTGTTAATTTATAGGCATTTCATCAACATTTTCATACAACTGCTAAGAGAGAGCATTCTGCTACATCCAGATACAGAAACAGAGTTGAAAAACTATAAGATGAAGTTTGGAAGTACATTCGACCTAGAACACCTTCAGTCTCTATTAATTGCAGATAAAGAATTACGATATTTGAAGAATAAAGAGATTCTCAATTACAGCAAACCATTAATTTTGCACTCCCCTGGGAACCAACCAAAAAGCACATTCCACTTGATAAATAAACCAAAAGAAAATCGTGGCATACTTAAGCAATAATACATGATTTGAATTGCGATCAGCCAAAACCAAAGACCATTTGCTTTGTAAACTATTCTAAAGGATCATTTAATAAATCAAGACCAACATCATAATATCACATAGACGATAGGAAGGCAACACAAACATACCTACATTTGAAGTACATTATAATTAAAAAAGACCTAATTTTTATAGAAGAAATATGGATTTTGCTAGATTGGTTGATAGGAATAATGCATCTCCATATATCAATAAATTCTGAAATATCTTCTCATATCTAATGGATTCTTATTTTCAATCCAAAGGTCCTTTTCAACAGTCTCTAGTTTGCGCTTGAAAAAATTAACATCTTAGTCTGCTCTTTTAATTTCAACACTTGGAGTGTTAGGATCTGCTTAGAGAGCATCAAATCTAGATTGCGCTTAGTCTAATTTATCCTTTATGAAGTCTCTCTCTTCTATCAACCAAGTTTTATTGTATTTACTAATATCCACAATCTTACCTGTCTCCTACAATTACTTGTATTAGGATTCTTCATATTTGGCTATTTCATTCTTTGTAAACTCAATATATCCCATTCTAGCGAAATCACTTCTTCTTCTTTTGGTTTCAACTACTTTGAATACTTATTCTTTTGGATCTTTAAATTTAGGTACTATTTCATTAATAAGTTTCTTTATAGCAAATTTAGTAGTCAGAATACCTAAATGGTATTAAATACATATGATACCCATTAATCTATTGATTGCATTACTTCTATTTTTGCTTGCATCTTATCCCATTTTGAATGTCCTATGAGCCACGAATTGGAGAGCTCTGGCTTTGGCCCAAGTAGTGTGAATACGTTCATGTGTCACTAATTGGGTCATTTGAGTTCTCCATAAATGCCATCTCTATTTTGATGTTCTGGCCAATCCAAATCGTTTAGGATCAGATAATCTATATCCCATAATTAATATTATTAATAAATAATATTTCTAATCATATTTTATTTTTAGCTTTCCCTCCTTTATGCTTTTCTTTATCTATCAATCTAATTAAAAATTGTAAATTCCCAAAGACTTCCTTCATTCATTTGAAAGTAAATTTAAATGATACTCATTTTGAATAAGTGAAAATTTTAAAGCATATTTGAAATTCTATTCTTTCACTATCATTTTAAACCAAGCATAATTTAATAACGCTTTATTCTTTTTATTTACTTTATATCCAGATTTAATTTTAGTTCTATTTTAATAAACTTTATTATTATCTTTAATATTCTTCATATTTCTATATTATAATTATATTCTAGTCATTGTAATTCATATTTATTCATTAAAATAGTATCCTCCTTAATCAGAATTAGCAATAATTAGGTTTAAAAATTATTGTTGATTTATAAGTATAATTAAAAGAATTTATATATAGTAACTTAACATAGAGTAGAATATTCAATTAGAAAATAATAATCGTATAATATTCAAACAATTTTAAGACGGATAAATATTGAATTGGTTTATCAAAATAATATATAACATTTATTGTACATCATTAAATTAAAAATCTCTTTAAGGATTTTATGGCCTTATCCTATGATTTATTCAATTCAAATGAATGTTTAACTCCCTCCAAACGAGCTAAATTCGATATATTTAGTTACTTCTTTCAGCTATAAACAATTTTCCTGGGTCATTCTATTATCCAAAAGATGGCATCGTTGGCATTCCCATCATTTACATCTACATCTACATTTGAGTGTCTAATAATACTCTAAACACTCTTTACCATCAACAAACTCGTCATTATCATCTCCAAACATCAATTACTGAATCTTTTAAAGACCTCCAAACAACAACACAAAGTAAATACTGATACTACTTATATATCTAACATCCAAATTTTGCACATCCACTCCCCTCTATAACATTGATCTGAATTTTTGAGTCAAGGGAAATGGGACTTTACCAATCACAAAACCAGAAAAAAAATAAGAAACCCATTAATATTGAACAGCCATGAATACAATTCCACTTAAATTTTGTTTTAGCATATCAGCCATGGCAGCTGGATTCATCATAGACATTGATTGCATTGGATCCTTTGCTGGCTTTTCACTTGCCTTTGTTAATATGCCTGATTTATTATCACATAAATGAGCCCTCTTCATCTTAAAAGAATGATCTGGCAATAGTCCATGTAATCGTGCTAGTCTTTAAGATTGTTGAGTGATATTTCTAATTATGTTGTTTACTCTATGTACTTATCAATCATCTCCCCAACCTAAGCTTTTGATGTCACTTTTTGGGTTGTTTTTTTATTGTCCATATACTTTGTTAACAATCCTCTGAACATCTGAATCATAAACATCACAATTATTATCGGCAAGAACACCCAGTCTCTAATACGATCATCAATCAATATATCACTCATTAAATTTATAATATTTATAACAATCTATAAATGTAATTATTTATTCTTCTTTTATATTGATCTTATATCAATAATCTGTTATTCGTATTTGAATTTTATACTTTAAATCTAACTTTAATTACTAAGCTCGCACATAATTCCGATTTGATTTCAATATTTATAATTGTATATTCCATGTTTATATCGATAGAGTACTAAATCAAATTTATTTTAATTTTAACTTCTCATTTTGTTAATTAGATACTCTGCATTTAGTATAATCCTAAAAAGAGAATCATTTAATATTATTCATACATTTAATGTAACATAGTAACAATATGGTCTATTATCCTAATGAACTTATTCTGTTATATTAAGTAATTTTATTGGTTTGAAATTAACTCTTTTTTGAAGAAAAAGTAAAGTGAAAAGGATTTGAAAATATGAGAATTCACTCGAAATTTCACTTAAGAGTACAAAAATTAACAGAAATGCTTCGGCATTTAATGTTAAATTCTTCCCAAAGTAGATATATTTATGAATAAATTACAATTTAATCGATGGACCTTGACTTTCTCCAACCAAGAATTTGAAGATTTATATGAAATGGAGATGAGCAAATACAGACTTCACTACTTTCGCATTATAGAAATAGTCATTATGCTTTTATGCTTTTACTTTTTTATCCTTTATTTGATTGATGGCTAGCATGTTTTTTTGATTATTTCTTTAGCAGTTTCTGGTGTGTTTATCTTGGGAATCCTTGTGATTACCAAAAAATTTGACAAAAAGATAAGATATTATTACTTTTTTATGTACCTAATATCTATTACAATCAGCTTATATGTAGCCACATAGACAAAATAAAAGTAATTTTACTTTTGATTTTAGACCTCTTTACTTATTTGGTTTTTATAGTGGGTCGATATCAATCGTCCAGCTCCTCTTTAGTAATTTTCGATTAAGAGTATTGGCATTTTTATTTGTTCCCATAATTTAACTATATCAATTGGATGCTCTTACTGCATAAGATTTTTCATATATTTTATTTGTGTTTACTTCCCAATTTTTGGTTATCATATACGCCCATTATAACGAATTTATGTTTCGCTTAGCATTCTCCTATATGCATTACAATACCAAATTGATGTAATCAATTGCAGTTATATTTTAGAGAATTACTGGAAGAATACGTACCTAATTGTTTCTTTGCAATTAGTTTAAATCAGCATAACAACTCATTTTAACTGGAATTCCTGAATCAACAAGCCAAAACTGAACTAAACATTGAGGATACAAAATCGATGATTGAAATTTTGAGAAATACCTATGTCGTAAACAAGGCTTAAGTTCCTATCTAGGTTGACTTATGCTAGATCCCAGTACATAAATCTGGAGACATATCAATAAAAAAAGCAGTGGTGAAAAGATAAACACTAGAAGAATATTCATTTTACAAAGTGAAATAAAATTTATCAATGAATTAAAGTGATATTTAAATTATTGAACAATTAGATGGGATTTACTTTGATAATTAGAAGCAGATTAATAATATTCTGAACATAGATGTCAAACAAATGAATTATGGAAAAAACTATTTGCTATTTGTTATAAATAAAGAGAAACCACAGTAAATGATGACGAAAAGTGAGGAGTAAATCAAATATCTGAATAAGATTATTCTGTATGTGGCAAATCAATTATCTGCATCGCTTTCTCAATTTTCTAATGCCATCCTATCACTAAATTATTCCACTTTTGATAATGAGAAGTTGTAGTATCTTAAATGCTAAAATATATGGATTATGAACCAATTTTAAAACTTTTACTATTTTGTAAATGCTTGCAAAATAAACAATGAAATCTCCAGTTATAAAATTGTTAATTTAAAACAATTTATAAGCAATTTAGAAACTTACTTTTCATTTATGTCGAGCTACTAGAATAAAAAGTTTATAACTTAATTTAACTTAGAGGATTGTAATATTAAAATTAATTCTTAATTTCTCTCCTAAATAGTAGTTAACATTTTTGAATAATGTTTGACTTAAGCAGATATAACTACAACAATAACATTAAATATTTCCACTGAAATGAATCTGAATCCCTTGAGATAAGAAAACAATAATCTCTAAGAAAAGAACAGCATCTAAGAATTTGAGTTTATAAAGAAAGTGGTCATGGATTCGGAGGAGAGTCCTATGAAAACTGACAATCAGAAGTTAATTAAATTTGAGTTTACTTTTTTTACTGAAAAATATATTGAATTGCAACCGACTTAGCAATTGATCTTAAATCCTTAGACTTTTGAAGATTACCAAAGTAATAATAATTAAGAGTTTCTATTAATTTATCCTATTACTAATTTTCTACTAAAAAAGATAGGGCCTTACAATTTTGTTTAGTAATTCTAAAGTGCTTATTACGACAACAGCCCGACAAAATAAGCCTTAAATCTATTCCCTTCCATGATGGATTTATTCTAAGGTCAAAATTTATATTAAAATAAACTCTCCTTCTATGTTTACTCTGATTAAACTTTATTAACTTAATCATTTATAAAATATGTGCAGTAGAAATCGTTTTTGGATTCTTGATGGTTATTATTAAATATTAACTGTAAAATAGTATAAAATAATTCATTTTAATTTAAAGTTGCTTTGACCTGAATTCATTTCAATCTCTTAATTAGTTTTTATGAGTTGTTTGCCCTCAATTTGTCTCTTTTTTCTCAAGAATGTCGATGGTTTCTTAAGTTTGCCCTTGAATATAATAGAGAGAGAGAATAATACCTCAATAGTGTTAGGATCAGCTTCTGTGGGAATCTATTCACGGAATAACTCAATAGACTAAAAGTATTGATCTGGTATCTATTTGATTAAATAGCCAATTCCCAAACTGCACATTCCAATTAGAATACAGATTAAATGATGGCCAAAATCCAAGGGAGTGACTTTAACAGCCTTTCCTCCAAATTCCCTATGATAATTACGAGATTTGATTACACAATGAGAATTTAAACAACAATGGTTCCAATAATGACAGAGAGAAAGAGCCAATTGTTGAAGAATCCTTCGAATACATTTAATTCTGTTTTTTTTAATTTTCTGGCATTGATTTCATTAAAAACTTGTAGAAATACAAAAATGTGGAAGAAGATTGTGTAATGTTCCTAAAATATAGGACTATTGACATAGATGTAATGAGTTACTTATATTCTTCATCAAGTCTATGTCCTCTGCTGGATTCAATTCCGAACATTGAATCCCCTTTGATTAAGATGATTAAGAGAACAAATAATTAAAATGCTGCCTGACAAATGATGCTTCTCCACATTCCTGGTGTGATCATATGTTCTTTTCTACCATATGGCTTACGTGTTAGTAATTCATCAGTAGGTGGTTCCGTAGCTAATGCAAGAGAAGCCAAAGTATCCATTATAAGATTGACCCACAACATCTGAATACTTGTAAGAGGTGATTCCTTCAAAAAGACTCCTCCCAAAAAGGCCATCGAGACAGCCACAACATTTACAGTGACCTAAAATACTAGAAACTTTCTTATGCAATCAAATATGTTTCTACCCCATTTCATAGCAGTCACTATAGATGCAAAATTGTCATCTAAAAGTATAATGCCAGCAGCCTCTTTTGCTACTACAGTCCCTTAAATACCCATAGCAAAACCAACATCTGCTTTTTTTAATGCAGAGGCATCATTAGGTCCATCTCCTGTTACAGCCACAACATTTTCGAGTTGTTTCAACCCAGTTACTAATAAGAATTTATCTTCAGGAGATGATCTAGCCAACACTCTCAATTCATTTGTAATTAATGTAAAGTTTTAAAGATTTTTGACTTTGTGAATAACTGAATTACCTACTTTTTCATAAACCAATCCTTCTACCAACTTTCTAAATGTTTTTCCTTCCAAAACTGCCAATGAATCAACATTATGATCATAATTTTATGGTAATATTCCTGCCTATTTAGAAATTGCCACTGCTGTATGAAAGTTATCACCAGTGACCATTCGTACAATAACTCCTGCCTCTTTGCATTACTAAACTGCCTTAACTATACCTGTTTTTAAGGGATCTTGCAATCCAGTGACTCCAATTATAGTATATTATTTATCTATTGTGTCTTCAATATTGTTAAAGTCTTCTGGTTCTGTAGGTCTGCCTTATAACATAATCTCCCTATATAATAGAAGAATTGATCTCAGGGATTGAGAGGCGTACTTTTAAATGACTGCATTTATCTTCTATTTATAATCATTAGTGATGCTATGGAATATGAGAATACATTTTACACAACAGGTCTTCCTTCAGCATTAATATAATAAGAACATTTATCTAAAAGGACATCTGGAGCTCCTTTGGTGAATATGGTGAATTATGTTCTATCTCCCTTTAAATCAAGTGCAATGGTCATCTACTTTTTCTCAGAATTGAATGGGAAGTTCTTCTTGATTTTCTCTCCCATATTTTATCGAATCTATCTAAAATCATATCCAAATTTATGGGCTAATTCCAATAGAGCACATTCAGTCTTGTTCCCTATATGTTCAAATCTGCCATTCTGGTCTATCTAGGGACGTGCAATTGAATTCAAACATATTCCTTCACACAGTAATGACAATGTGGAACTCTTTATTGCTTAAGGATCTAGTTTATTGAAATCTGTATCTTCAATGTACAAATTAGTAACAGTCATTTTATTCTCAGTTAAAGTGCCTGTCTTATCACTACAAATATTATTAGCCCCCCCCATAGTTTCGCAAGCAGATAAAAATCGAACCAGATTCTTCTCATCCTTCATCTTATCAACTGAATAAGCTAATGCAATAGTCACTGCCAATGGCAATCCTTCTGGAACAGCAACAACAATGATAGTAACTGAAACAATAAAGAAATTTAATATTTCTTTGACTGCATGAGCAGAAAATAAAGGATATTCATTAAAAGCAGCATCATGTAATAAATGAAGTGTCATAGCAATAAATGTTATTATGGCTAATTTCAATCCATATTCACCAATTTAATCTGCTAAAATAGTTAGTTTTTCTTATAATGGAGTTTTATCATCTTTTGTTTATTATGTCATTAACGTCTTTGTTATACCCCATAGAGAATACTCACCTACAGCTAATATTAGGATCTCTCCTGTTCCATAAATGATAGATGAGCCACTGATCAAGAAGGAATTAGTATCTTCTTTTTAGTCCTCCTTTTCATAAGAAAGTGGAATTATCTTTTAAATTGGTTTAGTTTCACCAGTCACAGATGATTCATCAGCAGTCAATTCACTTGATTCGATAACTAAACCATCGACTGGCATCTTCTCTCCTGTGTCCACTATCATGATGTCTCCAACTAGTAAATCGTAAATATTGGTGCTCACTATTTTACCTCCTCTCTTCACATTTACATTTCTATTCTCTGCTATGGCATTTAATTTTCTAAATTAATGATCTTTGACATAATTATTCCCTGCTGTTACAGATACAATAATTATTACAGCTATGAATATGGCCATTCCATCCATCCAACCCTATTTAAATTTAATGAGAAATTACTTCTTTCCAACCTTCAGTCCATAAGCCTATTATCAAATTCACTGCTGCTGCCAAACACAATATCCTTAACATAGGATCTTCAAAATTTTCAAGAATCTTTTATATCTCCATTTTTATATACGTATTATAATAAGGTTTTAGGTTCCTTAATTTCTGGTTTGTTATTTCCAAAACTATTTTGAATAATGCAAATACTTTTTAACTCTCAATTCCAAATCATTGGTATTTGTTCCATCCAATCCTCTCTATCTAATTATCCACTTTAATTACCTTAGGGTCTGTTTTCAATTTCTATATTAGTCCTTCAATCTTGCCAAATCTAGACAATATATCTAAACTTGATCCATCTCTTATATTATGAGGAAAGAACATCTAACTTTGCATTCATTTTAAATATATTACGATAATTCATTTGCTGTCATCCCAAAGTCAGTCAGGGCCTCTACTTTTAAAAGAGGCTCTTACATTTTAGATGCCATTAAAATTAATACTAAATTTAATTATCAAAACTGACTTATTTCTTCTTTAATATATTAATCATAATCTATTTTGTCCATATAATGAGTCATCATCATACTTGGAGTGGCCATCAATTGTAAATGAATGCTCTCTCGATTATGTTAAACTATTATGTATTTGCTGTAAAAATGATTCGTTTCTCCACTCGATATCATCTTCACTTTCTTCTCCAAAATCTCATAGAAAAAAGCATTTTCGCTATTCAATTAACTATTAAAACAACTAATTAAGATAATGTTTTCCTTTATCGTAGCATCCCTAATCTAAAAAGGATACTATATGTCGATCTCATGAATATTCTCATTTCCATTCTCTATGCAATAGAAGAGAAGAAACTATTTGCTAACTCCATTTGAATTATACACAAAAATCAATTCGTCTTAATACTAAAGGTTAAATTAATGCGTTTACATTAAGAACTTTGACCACTGTCCCCCTTAATTCGTTCTTTGTTTCTTTTACATTAATAATCTTGCTTTAAACTTAATTTTCATCGTATATTATAAATTGTAATGTTCTGTTAGTAGGAGAATTTGGATTCATCATAAAGCATTTCGTCCTGCTGATTGGAGATACAACTAAGGCTCTTACGGATGCTGAGAATTTCACCTCCTATAGCACTTCTAATTTCTGAGTATCATAAATTCTCAAAGTGTATTGACTTACACTCTATTGCTATTCAGTAGTAACATTCTGCTTAGTTAGAAAGAATAGGAATTGCTCCTTTCCATTGTTATATACTGAAAAATGATTATACTCTCCTTTTTCAATTTGGATTGTTGAATCTACTTCTATTTTTTCGTGGAGGTTATAAGTGATGATATTAGGACCTTTCAAAATTAGAATCCTATTTTAATTCAAATAGAACAATTCATCATAGGTTTATCTCATTAACAAGTCGACATTTTAATTCAAAAATTATAATCTCCAAACTTCTTTTAAATTCTGCCTTCCTATATTCTCGTATAGGATTGCTATTTTCTCATTTGGATTTTGATTTATGGGAACATAAACCTTCGATACTTAAGTCATTATTTTACTAATTGGAACTTCAATAGTTTGATCCAACATTTTAATAATTTAATTAATATCAATTATTTTACATACAATTCACAAGCATGTTCCGAAGTCTTTAATATATAAAAATAAGTCCTTGTATTGCTTTCAAGTATTATATCAATTCATAATAACAATAATACTCATTATTTTTATGTTATACTCAAATTTTCCTCCTTTATTGTATTAAATTATTTATCACATTTAAAGATGAAATAATTAAATTATCAAAACCACAAACTCTTAAATTTTATTTCTCTAAGTCTCTATAAAGATTTTCGATCCTTTGGACTGCGTGTGCCAGATTTCTAAATTTATTTTGTTTCAGTTTTTATCAATGAATTCTTACATATTCTCCACAATCTTATCATAAATTTACAAACTTAAAGAGAGAAAATATTATTATAATATATATGAGAAATAAAAATTGCTAATCTTTTGAACCATTCAAGACTTATTAATCTATTAAATTGAGCACTTTAATCTAGGACATTCATTAAGCTGGTAGAAATTTATATACATCATCTGAACATACATCCAATTTTGATTCTACATTACCTTGTTTGAAGAAAGGAGAGTAAAGAAAGTTTGTTAATCGCATCTATTAGAGTTATCAGATGGAAAAAAAGGCTGTTCAGCAAGGGCTTTTGACCCCGTAGCATCTTAATAAATATTTATAACCAAGAAAAAGTAACTTATATTTGGAACATATTTAGAACATTTTGATTTGAAAAAACAAATAAACTTCTTAAAAAAAACTAAGTTCTAAACCTGTATTCAAAAACTCAGAGCTGCTAATATAATACTAAATGGATAAAAAAGTTAATAGGGAAAAAATGAGATCATCTAAGAGACTTTGGAGAGTAAGAAGGGCTAATAGCACGATATTGAATTCATTCAGAAGATGAATGAGTGTTAATTACAATAAAGAATGGGGAAACTGCTAAAATTGAAATCTTCTCCATTTTTATTCAGTAATCAAATTACAGAAGGTTGAATCGAAATTTTTTTATTTTTTAATCTTTATGTCACAGCATAAAGTCTGTGATAACGATTTAATAAACTAAAGTAAAATAAAATCTATATACTCTTCCCAATAATATTCTTATGAATTAACTCACGCAATGATTTGGTTTCAGTTTATAGATAAAAGTCATTATTGATCATGCTTATTGTTACTAATTTCTTAAGGATGTTTAATATTTCAATATATATAATTTAGATTATTTATTGAATGTGTAAATTGATAATGAATGATTTAGTATATTTCTAGTAGAAACTATTAGTTGTGTTAATAATTTAAATAAACAACAATTTGTTTGTAATAAACGACAATTCTTTTCTTGTAAAACTAAGCTGTCTATTTAAAATGTAACTAGTAAATATGTAGTAAAATTAAATTATAATTTAAGGAGTTATTATAATTTTAATATTGGAATGATTTCTATATATTGATGTCTGAAATTATGATATTAAAATATAAATTGAATTATCAATTTAATCTCGCTAGTAATTCATAAGATTAAAATTAGAATAAATAATATGTTTGGTTTTGAAATAAATAATTACATTCATGTGTTAATTTTGATTGATAATCATAAAGTAGGAGAAGTTAGTAGATTTATCAATTCTATTTTGGTTTATTAAACGAGAATAGAAATAATGTCGATTTTTTGTTTAATTGATTTTAGTTGCTTCATTTAGATCAATAATTATTGCTCATCATTTTTGCGTTTTTTTTGTACATTTACTTCATGACTGCTGAGATCTAATTTTGGCGATGAGATGGCCTCAGCTTAATGAATAAAGGTCTGATAATACTTATATCTGATTATTATTGTAATTTGATAAATCGATTTCTCAACATTCTATCTGATTTATTCGGAAACTGTAAGGCTATTTTCTTCCATTTCCTTCCAAATTAGGCGACCAATTGGCACAATAGATCATCCTCTTATTGAGTGAAATGTGCTGTTCTTTTTTTAATCAATCTTGAATTAGAATCTTATATAAATTCATCCCAATTCCATTCTCTGCTAAAATCGTTTTCCACAATTTCTTCAGAGAAACTATATTTCCTGAACATTCTATTTTAAGAATAATATTATAATAAATTTAAAAACGATAATTTATTTTACTTGAGTAATATAATTCAAAACTCAGTATTTCCTATTGTTAATCTGTGGACGCAGTAATACTTACCTATCCTATTAGCGAAGTCTAAAATATACTTAATATTTACTAATATTTGATTAAATTTTGATCCGAAGCATGTCTTTAGTAATTATCAATAGGATAATAATGATTGTAATTTCCCGTAATGAAGTTATTCTATGCTCTAGAATCAGTCTTAATGATTCTGTCATTTTATGCAAAAATATTGTTGGATTAAGGTCTAGAGGGTTTGCCAGCAGGTCTGATAGCCTATTAGTTGGGAGATGAAAAATCGTTTTTCTAATTTTGATCAGATTATCGTTATTTAATGACCTTAGCTTAAATTGGAAACACCTAAGGCCTTTCGGTTTTCTGGACTTCTCTAACATTTGAGGATGGCAGAGCTGATTGTGGATGAGCAGCATATCTGTCAGTAATAGGTTTTTAATAAGGACTGTATTATTGTCGAGGAGCTGCGGATTGTGGAGTCTATGAAGGCCTATGTTGTGACGTCTCTTAATTATAAATTCTATTTTATTGACTGGGGTAATTTTGATTAACATTGATCGATTAACTTATAATTGGTCTTTGTTAAATCTGATTGCCATAATTAATTCTTTGGCCACTAAATAGATTTAAATTCATACTTTTGTCCCTGTTAAATGTTTTATTAATCCATTGATCTGGTGATGGGAGAATAGGAATGTTGACTTCTGGGTTATTGTTGATTAATGTAGTTTGCATAAGAGTAATCTCGAGGTTAAGCAGAAATTGGAGAAACCCTTCTAAATTACTATTGTTCTTGCTATTCTCTCTATTATTTCTCCATCAAAAGTCTTTATTGATCTCTGCTTTCACGAAGTTTGGCTTCTTATTGTTATTTTTCCTTAGCTTCCTTAGCAAGTTTAGCATCTCTGGCATCTCTTTCTCTCTTTTCTCTTAAGAGCTAATCTTTTTCTCTTTGTTGTTTGATCTCTCTTTCTCTTTCTCTTTCTTTTTGTTCTCTCAATTCATGTGCTCTCTCGTATGGATTTTATCTTTAATTAATTTATGCTGATTGAGGCTTTTCAGTTTTAGTATTTAATGAGGATTGTCTAAGATATTATTAAGGTTATTGAACCACACTTTGATTTTTATCCATAATGGAACTATTCTTAACTTACAAAGGGGATTATTGGTGTGCCTATATCGCATTTACTTAGCTTTGACTGACTCTAGATTCAGTGATCGGGATTTATTATTATTATTATTATTATTATTATTATTAGGAATATCTGAATGGACTTGTAGACTTATCAGTGGATTTATTATCTTAGACTCTATCTGCGCTTACATTGGGATTGACCTCATCGTAATTGGACTGCACAATAATTTTATCTTAATTATACCTTAGGTAATTGATTTTTCAATTATTTAAAGTTATTTGGAAATTGAATGGTTTCCAAAAGAGTTTTATTGATTGGTTTTGTTTCTATGTTAGTTTCTATATTTTTCATGTGTTTTTAAACAATTGGATTAGCAAGTATCTAATCACAAGTAGGTCGTTAATTGGGTTATATTTACAGTAAACTGGAGATAATTTGAGACAAATCCTTTGAAAAGTGACTTTGAATTTTATCATAAGTTCCTCTTTAAACTTTTTGAAATAGCAAGTCCATATCTTTTGCTCTAAATGGAGTCTATAGACAACACATTTCATATATTACACATCCAAGTGACCTTAAAAATATAAAGAACAAATACCAAATATCACTTTTCATATCATATGGTTAATCTCTCCATACTTCAGGACTTGCGTAATATGGAGTACCAGTTTATGTATATACAAAGCCTCCTTTGGCCACTTTGGATACATTCAAGTCTCCAAGCTTGAAAGTTCCATCACTTGATAAAAAAACATTAGCGGATTTAAGATCTCTATGAACTACTTTTTAATCATGAAGTGCCTTTAATCTTTCAGTTATATTAATTCAAAATACCCTAAAGTGATATGAATGAGTGCTCTCCAGATGTCCATTTCTGAAAAAGGAGTGGAACCTCTGGCTTGAGAGATCTTTTTATAGACATCTCCCCCAGACAATAGTTCCATAACTATGCAAAGACATTGTGAGGGTTCATCAATAAAGGCTTCCTAAAATTCGAAAAAGAACTTACTTTATATGCAACGATATGTTTGTGATTTATAGAATACAGGAACCTGACTTCATTTAATGCATTCTGCTTCTCCTTTTACTTCAAGTTAGCTATTTTAACTTTTTTTAAAGCATATTCTTATCCATCTACAATCCTTTTGACCTTGAAATAATTATAATTGCACTACTCTGTAAACGTTGCTAAAAGAACCAGATCCCAATTCTTGAATGACTTAGAAATCCTGTAATGTGGATTAGTGGGTTGATTAAACGTTCATATTTAATTAAAAAATAATAATATTTACTGATAAAGCATATATAAATATGAATCATTTAATTCTGTTTGTAGATAAAACTCATGACTGCAATTGCTTGTGTTGCTGCTTATAACCTATAATTAAATATTTGGTTTCATATTATTATTAATCCTATTTTAATAAAATGAAAATAAAGCTTAAATATTTTAATGCTTGGGGAGAAATGTAGGATTGCTTCATTGAGATCTCCTCAAAGGAAACTTTGCAAGTCCTGCGACTTTAAATCGAAAGAGTGACTGAAATAGATGTAGATGATCAACAACTCTTTATAGTTCACAATAGAGAAATGAAACAAATATACAAATACGAGTATTTAAGTTAAATAAAACTACTTAATGAGGGTGTTTTGTTTGTTAAAAATAGCAAAGACTAATTTAGTGTTAGGGCATCTCAAATTTATCAAAATGATTCCTTCGAATCAACCAATTAAAATACTGCCTCAACTCTAAAAAAGTCAATTCACAATTCCTTCTCTTAAAGAGACAAAAATATCATTTACAACAGTTTTCTTGCACTCTAAATCGAATAATTTTATGAACACATATAGAAAAATAACTTGGAAGAAGCCAAAATTTTGCTTTAATCGCACATCGAATAAAAAGAATTTTTCTTGAATGATACTACTTTTTTTGGATGGTCAGCTTTGCATGTTTCAATTTTAGCAGGATCTGATAAGCTATTTTTGTGGTTATTAACTGAAGGAGCTAATATAAATCTGCAAACTAATGATGGTTGGGATTGTCTTTCTTTATCAGTTTGTCTAAGACAAAAAACTAGTAAGAATTTTCAGTTATTTAAGTTTTTTGCTTGTTACTTGCCTAACCTAAATTAAATGTGAATCAATTAAGTAAACACGGGACAGCGTTGCATTTGGCAGCCTAAAATGATGACACTGAATTTGTGTAATTATTACTCAATCATCCAAAAATAGATATGAAGTATGCATAATTTTCATTAATTAATAGCATTTTAGATAAAAATAATTGTAGGGCTATTGATATTGCTCGCAATAAAGCTAAATAACTATTAAAATATGAAAACGAATTTTAGATTGTTTAAAGTCATAGAACTTCATTCATTTCTTCAATGATTGGAATTAGTTTGGACAATCTCATGAAAGATGTAAATTTATATCAAATTACTTAGAGACTTTCATCATAAATAAACCATAACGACCACCAATACTCAAGGGAAAGGTTTTTAAAGTTAATTACTTTAAATTAAGAATGTATGAACGATATATGATTGTTGATCCAGACACTGATTCTATTGCTAAATTTAAAAACATTTAAGACATTCCACACAATCCTAAGTACATTTTCTTTTAAACTTAGTTAAATCATACCCTTAGAAAATGTTTATGATATCAAAGTTTCTAAAGATGAGTGGTTTTAGGAAGATGATTATTTTTATTTGGAAATCAAATACTTTTCAAAGCATATCTTCATTGCATTGAAGAGTAAAGATGCTGCTAGAAGATGGTATGAAGGTTTAAAAAATTGTGTTGGCTATTCTCGATACATTAAGTAGAACATTAAATCTCCAGAGGAATAAAGGTTAGCATAAAGAGCCTTTGGTTTAATGATGGCTAAACCGAATTCGATCATTAATATTGAAGATTGCAAAGTGGAAGATCACGTGCAGTCTAAATAAAAATAAGCAATTCAAAAAAAAAAATAGAATTCTGATTTGAATAGTGTTACTGAGGAAGCCTCAGAAATTGATATCATCATAGAAAAGAGCAATTCCTACAGTATTTAAGATAAAATTAACCTTTCGAGCTTTTAAGTTGTAGAAATGATAGGTAAAGGAAGCTTTGGAAATGTATACAAGGCTAAGTATAAGCATATAAATTGTGCTATCAAATAACAAGAAAAAGATAAACTAATTCGAAATGGCTATCTTAAGTACATAATCTCGGAATTACAGATTCTAAGAACAATAAGACATCCGTTTATTGTGAAATTGTATCTATCTTTCCAAGTATCATTAATATTCTAATAAATAAGACTCAATTCTATTTATATATAGTGACAGAATTATGTCCTGCAGGAGATCTATCAAAGTATATGACTAGAGGGTAAATTTTGAATGAATATACTGCCAAATTCATTATAGCCTAAATTATTCTAGCCATCGAATATCTACATTCATAATAAATTATATATAGAGATTTAAAACCTGAAAACATCTTGATTGATTAAGAGGGGTATATTAAACTAACTGATTTTGGATTATGTAAATAATTCGATGGAAATGACTTCACAGCCTCTAGTTTTTGTGGATCACCTGCTTACCTACCTCCAGAATTGGTCACAGGAGGAGTCTCCTTAAAAGCCACTGACATCTATTAAATTGGAACTATTCTGTATGAAATGTTAACAGGATACCCACCATTTTATACTCAAGATTTAAAGAGTCTAATGGAAAAGATTAAATATGGTATTACATAATTCATTAGATAGATTCATTATTTATACCTAAAAATATAAGTTTAGAAGCATAGGATCTATTAAAACGGATGCTCAAAAAAGACCCTGAAGAACGATTGGGATACAATGATGTCTCCGTATTGAAGAAGCATATGTTCTTCGCTGAAATAGACTGGGATCGACTATATACAAAGCAGTATAAGCCTCCTCGTCTAGTTTTTTATGCTCAACACAATATTTTCAGGGATGGATAATAAATCAATAAAGAAGATAATGTAAATTAATAATATACGTCTTAGAAAATCTTAGATCTAGATTATTAAGAGGGCGATGAAAAACTCAACTTCATAGAAAATTGGGACTCATCATATGTATGAATATCAAATTATATTGGAAATCATTCTAGATAAATTTTCAATTTACATCATCATTTATATCATTAACATTTAGAGTTCCACTCTTCATCTCATACTTTAAAATTATTTATCCATCCTACTTTCTTAATTGTTTAAATACTTGTTCTTACTGTTTTAATTATTTTAAATAACTGAATTAGTGATTCTATAATAATTTATTATGAAAGTTCAGTACAATATAGTCATATTATAATTCATAAATTTATTTTGAAATTGAACTATTCACGAATAGATAAATTACATTTAATTATAAAACTTAATCGTTAAATTAATTTACTATGTAACAAACTCCAAGAGCTATTTAATTGATTGCCATCGAGCCTTAAACGAAAAGTATTAAAGCAAACGAATTTATTAGAATTGGTCCTTTGTTAGGAAGCTGTGTAGATAATAAAATCTTTTAATGATAAATGCAAGAATTTTGCTGTGATTGTGGTTGTAGGTAAATACAGAACAGGAAAAAGCTATTTAATTAATTAGTTGCTGCTCCAATAAAGCAGAGGATTTGAAGTAGGTTCTACTATCAATTCATGTACTAAAGTAAGGAATGTTGAAAAATATTATTAAAGGGCTTATGGATGTGGTCAGAGTTGATATATTTTGAGTCAGGTAGAAATAAGGAACCCATTCCAGCAATTTTAATTGACACTGAAGGAATTGGTTCAGTTGAAGAGGATATGAATCATGATGTTAAAGTGTTCCTTTTGGCTATGTTAATGAGCAGCTATTTTATTTATAATAGTGTTGGGACTATAGATGATATGGCATTGCAGAATTTGGGGTTAATTGTAAGTTCTTTTGTGAATTCTAGGTTAATTTAACAAAAATGCTATAGAAGGCAGATTAAAATACATAGAAGGACTTATTTGAAACCTTTCCTTCTTTTTTGTGGATCTTGAGAGATTTCACACTTCGACTTGAGGACGAGTATGGGAATAAGATCCTTCCAAAGGATTATTTAGAAGCTGCTCTCAAGCCTTTGAAAGGAATAAGTGAATCTATAGAGAATAAAAATAAAATTAGGAGACATATATCTTAATTCTTCTCTGAAAGGGATTGCATCACTCTTGTCAGACCTACAGAAAATGAAAAGGCTCTTTAATAATTAGGTAGTGTGAAATTTGAAGAATTAAGAGCAGAATTCTAGGAATAGGTGCTTGCCTTGAGAAAGAAATTATCATTTAAGGTTTAGGTCAAGTAATATAAAGGCAAAGCCATAACACCTTTCACTTTTATTGAAATGTCGAAGTAATAATATCAAGTTGAATTTTAGGTATTTTGTGGATGCTATAAATCAAGGTACCTTACCTGAAATTGCAACATAATGGTAGATGATTCAAGAACAAGAATTTGAATATCATATTAATACATAAATTGATTATTACAAGTAAGCAATAGAAGAGTTCTTTCAGGATGAGGACTTGGGAGACTTGGTTGAATTGCATTAAATAGTAAATCTATATTTAATTTGTAGTTGTTAAAGAAAATTAAAAATTACTTGGAAGCCAATAGTGAAAAAGAGATTTTTATAAAGAAATGGAAGAGTGTGAAGAAGGATTTAGAAAGATTGTTTAATGATTCATAAAGAAGATATTAAGATCTGCAATTAGTTTAATTGGAAACAATAAAAAACAACTTTATAGATGAAATTCATCATTATGACAAGGAGGACTTCTGGGGAATCGTTGACATAGCAAATAATGCTGTTTCAGAATATCTATCTAAAAATATTAATACTAATGAACTTTAGAAATATATCACATAAGTATGGGAAAGTACAGTGCAAAGAATACAGCATGAATTTCATATTATCAAAAATCTGTCTAATTTGCATATTCAAATTTAATCAAAACAAGAACTTGAAATTAGGAGATTATAAACAGAATTGCAGAGTTATTAGGAATTTCAATTAGAAGATAATAGATAAAAGGATAAATTAATTGAAAAATTAAAACTTGAAAATGAATAGATTAAAAAGAGAAATTCTGTTTCAGAAACTCTTATTTCTGATCTAAAATTATAATTAGAATAGTTACAACAAGATCATAATTAATAATTAAAATCAGTAGACAATCAAAATAAATAAGAATTAAATAAGTTGAGATCCATAATATCCAAATTCGAATAAAGAGTTATAGATTCAAATGTCAACATTGATAAATTTTCTAATCTTTATCAACAGCAAGAAAAAGAACACCAATCAGAATAAAATGAACTCAAATTAGAAATCTTGAAATTGAACTCATAAATTTCAGATTATCAGGTATAGATCAAAGAGAATAGAAGTGATATTGAAAGTGAGAAAAAGAATGAAAATTATTATTCAGCCAGAAAGCAATAAAAACATAACACCAATGATTGTGCTTTCATTAATAATATGCAAAAACAAAGTGAAAATACGCTGCAAGAATGGAAATATCAAAAAGAATATATTAGAAAACAATTATAAGAAGCTTACTATAAAATTTAAGAGGAAAAGAAATAAAATGATGCACTCATTAATAGTTTAAAGTAATATTGAATAAAATTTATTTTAATTAATTAATTATATCATGTCCGAAATCGAAGAATTAACCAAATAGAAGCAAGTCTTAGAGGCTTAATAAGCACTTCTTGAGAATTGGGTTGTTCTAAAGAAGAACTTGTCCTCAAAGTTCAAGAATCCATCAGAAGCATTTAAATGTTTAGTGAAGGGCAATGCTTCAGAATTGACAATTTAGGATTTTGATGATTATGCCAAAGGAATCAATCTGTAAAGATTATTTATGAATCTAGTAATGAATTATTTAAGGATTAACATTTAAATGAAGAAACCTTTGTTAAAATATGGGAATCATGGGAATTTAATTATAAAGCCAATTAACATAAACTATAGATGATAGATGAAAAGTTAGAAGTGCTTGTAATCTTGGAAGATAAAGATGCCAAGATGTTTAAGGGAGATTCCAATAAAAAAAAGTTAATAGTATCTTAGATATAAGGATGTGAAAATCTTGAAGATTTGCATAAAAAGTTAGGTGAAATGGTTTAAAATAACACTAATTAAAAATAAAAAGATGGAGTGGCTCCTAATGAAAGTGATGTTTTCTCTTAATTCTTGGCAAAAAAGAGTTAGATCTAATTTAGTGAGTTATCAATTAGTAAAATGCAAACTAAATTGGCAGAAATCCCATAATAAGGAGAGTCATCTGATAGTGCATAAAAATAAAAGCTTGAATAACCATTAGTTGAAAGTTAAATTATCGTAATTGGGAAAGTGACATTGCCTAAGAAAAGCTATTTAGATTCATAGAATAGCATCATTCATAAGCGCGGTAACTATTCCACAAATCAATCCAAAACATTCATCAATGATTCAAATGCTATCAAAATAGTATCTCCAAAAGTCGCACGTCCAAAGGATCAACTCATAAGTCCTAAGAATTTCTAATAGCCATCAAATTTTGATGAGAATGATTAAATTAGAAGATCATAAAAATCTAAAAAATTAAAAGGAGACTTGCAACATTACATTGAAGACCTATTTCATGGAGACCATCATTAGAAAAACCCATATGAAATTCAAACCAAAGGCTTATAAGGTTTTAATTATAAAAAGAATTTAAAGACAGTTCAACACAGAATAGAGCTAAGACCCACTGAGTCTGTTGAGTCTCACAATATACAAAAAAGAGTGTAAAATATTAGGTACTTTTAAAAAATATTTTTAGACACAAGTTAGATGAATATTAAAATAAAAGAACCAGAAGATAATCTCCTCAAAAACCTTACACATCAGGAAATACATTAACCAAAACTGATATTACTCCTGAGAGAAGATACTCTTAAAGCAGATCAAGCCCATATACTCCAGGAAATGTTCATAGATTAAATGTAGACAGATTGAAGTAAGAGAAGGATGCTACTTAAAAATAAAATTCAGATAAAAAACCATAAAATAATGAAGAAGAGTATTTATTAATTCTATCATTTAAGTGACATCCCCTAAAAAGGTTTAGATAGATAAAAGGCTTTTATATCTGATTGAATTTAATATATTTATTTTCATAAAAGTAAATGAACAATCTTACTATTAATAAATGATCATTATATAGCATTTATATATTTTAGTTAAAAATTTTGTATAATTTTTATTAGAGGAAAATAAAGAAATGCAAGTTTTTTATTAAATAAAACTAATTTTATTTTAACATAATTACGTGTATGAACTAGGATTGTTAATTAAGAGCTAGGTTTACCTTTTGGCTAAGTGTTAGCAAAGACTAAAATGTTGATAATTTTAGTGACCAGTTGAAATAAATAGGTAAAATATAGGCATATGTAAGCCACATTCGGAACAGCAAGAGAATTTTGGTCAATTTATTCTTATATGGTGAAACCAGAAAAACTACCTTTAGGGGCTTAATTTTTTTTATTCCAGGAGTAAATTCAACCAGTATGGGAAGACCCATAAAATATGAATGGTGGTAGATTGATACTCAGAGTTAAACGAGGATTTGAAAATAGAGTGTGGGAAGAACTTATTTTACATTATTTAAGCGATGAAAATCCACATTTATAAGGCGTATGCGGAATTGTAAAATATAATATTAACTATTAAGATTGCTCACTCTAAAAAGAATTTTATTCTAATCTCAATTTGGATTAAAGATTAGAATAAATATCCCAAATTATTAGAAGAATTAACAAAATGGATCATTAATTGTCTTGGATTGTAAAATAAAAAAGAATTTGAATATATCGCTCATCCACATTAATAACAACAAGGAGAAACTCAATGAAAATTATATTTGTCGTATATGTGTTATTTGCAATCATATTTGTTATTATTAAATACAAATTAAGTTAGTATTATCATTTCAACTCAGAGATCAATGACTAGTGTAAAATACATAACCTATATAAGATGACTATTTATTTTCATTAAATATAAAAATAATCAAATTAAAAAATCAATAATAAATAATGTTATGTATGAGTTAATAAATTTGTCATCTATCTACTATTATTCAATTAATTATTGGAAAAATGGGACATCCTGAATTATTCTCACAAATTATTTAATACAATTATAACAATGCTTAGATATTATTAATTTTTTTCCTAATTTTTATAAACCAATATAAACATTAAATGGTCTTTCTCAAACTCATATTACATACGACCATTGCTATCATACTCATGAGTTGCCCAATATCAATATGCTCCTATTACTTATATGATCAAATGTAAACGGACTAATCACAAGTAAAAATTGCATTAAATGTAGACAGCTTATGCATTAAAAATACCTTTGACTTATTTCGTATTGTATCATTTAGGAGTAATTTATGTTTGGGTTACTTTAATTTGGCATGCATATTTGGGAACTGGAGATAATTTAAGAAACTTACTTATCAACATCTGGCAAAATCATTACAAAGTCTCATACCCCATAATTCTATTTAATGAAGTAGTAGTTTTACATAACTCAATTAGATTTTTAGTTTTGTTATTGCTCTATACGGAACCTTTGATACAAACCTATAAAAATACACCGCTACCCAATTATTATATTATGCATCAGCGTTTTTTGTCTGCAATCATGTCTATTCCTTTTATTCAAGAAACATTGTCAGAAGAAACGATGTAAATTAGCTACCTAATTGCGACAAAAGGTTATTTTAATCATACGAATATCTCTTTTACTTTTAAACACTGATCATATTCGTTTGTAAATTGTTATATTTATTCAATAGGCTTTTATTATTCTATCAAATTTGACAATTTGCAAAAAGAGATCAAACCTGTTATAAAGTTTCTCATCAACTAGTTAATGTTCCATGTATTTGAGATTACTAAGATTTATTTTGTAATAAATCTATTTGTTTTGATTCAATTCCTCTAAGTTATAATAGATGGTATCTAGTTAGTTATTGATTATCAATAAATTTCATACTTAATTGCTTGCTTAACAGTAGCAAGTATAATCATAGCGTTCCTCTATAACCTTCATATATTAGTAAAATATACATATTATCGAGGGCCAATATTATTTATAACTAAGGAATTGTAGAGATGGAAGGTTCTTTAATGATAATCCTCAGGTTTAAGTGACTAATTTGAGAGAGGAAGATTTAGAGAAACTAGAAGTTAAATCCTTTAATTCCCAATTAGAAGTACAACAAAAAAGAAACCAAGCTGTGGATTTAGCCCAATTAGAAGAATAAAATAATAATACCATACAATGTCCCATTTGCGGTGATGATATACAAAAAAAATAGAAAATTATATTACTAGAATGTTAACACATATTTCATTCAGATTGTTTAATCAGATGGCTTAAAATTAAAAATTCTTGCCCTTACTGTAGGAGATCAGCAGTAAAATGTTAATAATGATTTTATAGATATATTTAATTATATTGATTATTACGAATTCAAGACAATTCTAATTGAATTATTTAATTAATTTGTTATTCTTATCTTAGAACTTGAAAAAGTCTGAGATACTAAGAAAGTGCTTAACAAATCATATTTTTGTAACACTGTCTTTACAGCAGAAATAAATAACCTTATTAAACAACAAATCGATCTGATATTAGATAATTTCCCTTAGAAAAATTTCAAGAAGCTATTACTTCAATAAAGGAATAAAGTCTATATTAATCCTATAATTTGAATGATATTGAGGATATTGAAAAAGAAAACACAAGCCTGTAGAATTTAGTGTTGCTGTATAAAGTAATAATTTTGTACCCACATAATTCAATCGATTATTTATTAAATTGTAACTGAAATTTAATTAATTCAATTAGGTTGAGCTATCGCTTAAAGAAAATAGAAAAATACATTAAATCTCAGATTCATTAAATGAAAAAGATATCACTTGATAAATAAAGTAATTTTTAATTTAAATTAATGCTAATTTATTATTGTAAAATATAAGTGAATTCGATAATTTTGGAAAAAATTAAAAATATATTAATCGATAACAGTTTAAATTATATTTTGAAGGTTTATTATAATTCAAAAATTTTAAGAAGGACATGAACTAAATTTCTATTCCTTTACTTTAAATATTTAAATTAATAATAATATTGTACTCTTCAAATGCTCATATTTATAATAAAATAGATTAATAATGTTAATATATTACAAATATTGTATGAAATATTAATTAGTTAATATATATTTAAAGAAGATATAACATGAATAAATAATTATAATCAAAGGCGGGAAAATTCAAACAAGGCCAAAACTTCCTTATTCAGAATAAAAGTTTATTTTTTATTTTATATATAAATTAATCATCATTTTTATTAAGCAACATTAAGAAATTATTAGTACTGCATATTTAATATTTGAACAATGTCCAGTAAGGATTAATTCTGTGTTGGTTGAACCTTCACTTCTTTAAGATTATATCTTTCAAAATACTGAGCTAGTTAGGAATAGTGAGCTTTCTCAAGACTTGTAAGTTTAAGTTAAACTATTACTTCATTTTAGAACATTCCAAATTGCTTTTTAAATCACTGCACTCTGACTTGTGTTTCAGCTTATCAATTTTTCCTGATTGTTTGTGAACAACAACCATAAAGGTTTCAATTTCTTAGAAAATTCGTTTATCTCTGTTGCGTTTTTTGCCTATCCTTCCTTCGTTTTGGTACACCTAGACGATGGCTTTGGCAGTTGAATATTTGATTCCAAGTTATTGGGATATCTGAAAAATTCATAGTAATTATACCTATCTTAGAGGCTATCCCTTGTTACAAGCTTAATCAATAATTTATTATCTAATATTCTCGTCAACTTTCTGATACTGAGAAGGTCGATTATTTTTCCTGTTTACTAGTTAATTAACGATATACTTTAAATTGTCAAAACTATTTGGCAGACCTATGTTTTCTTCACTTCTATTAACATTGTCCATTGAGTTTTATAATTAATAAATATATATTATTTGGTAAAAATTAAACATTTAAGTTAAGAAGGGTCGTAACTAATTTCGGTATCATAAATTTAAAAAAAGGAAATAAAATTTTACGTCATTAATATAAAAATATTGTATTATAATTATACAACTAGCGTTTATTTACACAGTTAGAAAAGGATAGGCTAGTCTAAATGTATAATGGACTTTTTTAGTTCTTTTTAAATATAAATCAATTAATATATTATAATATTAAATTATTAATAATTAATAAAATACTTATAATTTAAACTTTTATCTTCTTGTATTTATATGTTTCTGGCCTGACCAATATAATAGATCTTCGTAACAACACCTCAATAAATTAAGCAAGGGAAATCGCTAATTCTTTTAAAATTAAATGAGGAGCACAGATAAGAATTTAGCTTTATTAAAAAACTTATTTGCTTGTTAATTAATTATAATGAATAATATCTTAGTTAATTTTTATATTAGGTTTATTTCTGTATTAAGCTATAAATATAAATATACTTAAATAAATTTGTTAATAAAAATGAATCCAAATACACCCTTCAACGAAAGATTTGCTAAAATCTCTGAAAAGCTCAACTCAATCTAATTATAACATGATTCATCCAAAGCACATAGAATTGATAATATTTGCGGAAGAATTACAGGAGTCGAAGAGAGAATGCAAGACACGATCACTTCCTATAATAGGAAACTTGTAAATTATTGTATTAACATCATGTAGCACTCACTGAAAGATGAAATAGTTCGTCTTCAAAAATAAATCGAAGAGGAGAACAATGCCTTTGAAACCTAATTTGAACAAAGAGTGAGAGAAGTTGCTGCTTTCGAAAGTCGAATCACAACTAAACTCGAATAAGAAATTGCTTTAAGAAAAGATGGAAATCTCAAATTACAAGGATATTTGGATGAGAAAGTATCATCAATTGTTCTAAATAGGTTGTCTATTTAAAGTCAGACACCTAAACTGAAGGAAAAATTAGATAAGAATAAATTGAAAATATTACAACATCTTTGGAAAATGATCTACCTAAGTTATATGACATGGTTAAAACTGAAGGTTAAGACAGGGAAGATAGCGATAATGGTACTCTGAGAAGAGCTGGTGATGAAATTAAACGATTGAACGAGGGTCTAGGAAATTAAAAAAAATTGAGGTACTGATTAAATAAAATAATTCAGAGAAGAATCAGAAGCAGCAATCTTTGAAATGCTTAAAGATCTTGTTTCCAGAGTCAAGAGCGAAATAGAAGAAGAAAAAAAATTAAGAGAAGAATCTCAAGAATCCCTTCTAGGACTTCTAGAAGATGCTTGCAATAAAATTTATAGAGCAGCTAAAGATTGAATATTTCAAAATATAAAAATAGACACACATCCACACATATATTTATATCCTTTAGAGATCTAAATTAATTTTAAATTTGCTCTAAATGAATACATTCTGAATTTAATCCTACTCTATTGTTGAGTTTCACACTGAAACAATCTCATCTTTAAATTCTAAATGAATTTAGTTCAATTTATTCCTCAAATAGTTAACATTATAGCTATTTATTATAAAAACAAACTTTGAATATTATAAGTAAAGAAATTAAAATAAATTAAGAAAAATAGAGACTAAAAACTTCAATAAAGATCTAATTAGTTATTAATAACCATCTTTTATTTAAGAAGATAAATATCATCATAAAGAAGTAAAATCTTATATAGCTAATTAGATTAAATACAGATTTTTTGAAACATAAGAAATGTATAAAATGCTCATTTGAGTCATTTAATATATTTTTAAATATCCTTATATTTATTTTTTAAATTTTTTCTAAAAATGAAGCACAATTAACAACTCCCTAATGCCCATTTAAGAAAACACTGGACAAGATTCGTAAAGACATTTTACAATCAACCAGCTGCCAAGAGAAGAAGATAATAAAGAAGATAAGCTAATGCATTAAGTAAATAATCATGATCTAAATCCTCAATAGGAGCTTCTCCAAGACCAGTTGAATTACTTAGACCAGTCGTAAGAGGATAAACAATCAAATACAATGGAGTATAGAAATTGGGAAGAGGATTCTCATTGATTGAATTGAAGGAAGCAGGTCTTAATGCTTAATTCGCCAGAACCGTAGGAATTGCAGTTGATCACAGAAGAAGAAACAATAACTAAGAAGAATTGGCAGTTAATGTTAAGAGAATCAAGGCTTATTTATCTAAATTAGTCTTATTCCCAAGAGTGGCTGGCAAACCAAAGAATGGAGTTGTTAAAGACTCAGGAAATGATGTTGTAGCATAACCAGTGACATAAAATACTAATCCAGAAGTATCTATTATATCAATTATTTTCAGGTAATCACATTCTAAAGAACTCCAAAGAGAGAGAAAGCCACAGTAATCTCAAAAGAATTAAGAGCTAAGAGTGTTTACAGAAGATTAAGATAAGATTGGTATAATGCTAAATTCGTGGGAGTCAAGGAAAAGAGAAAGCAAGCTAAAGAAACCAAGAAATGAGTAGAGATAATAAAGTGTACATTTACAATAAAATATTTAAAATAATCAATTAATATGCTATACGAATTTGAAAGCACACTCTTTTAGGTTGAACACTTAGAAAAGTTTCCAAGTCTTGAAGAATAGCCCTTTCTATATAAGTACAGAGCAAGAACCTTATTACAATAATTATTGCAAAAAACATAAGACCCTTTGCAATAAGCAATCATCCATTACTAATTAGGAGTAAATTTTCTAGATTGTGAAGAAAATGGAGAATGTAATTTTACAATTTCTATTCAATCTAGCTAGAAAGAATATGGGCAAATCACTATAACTCTTTTCTTAGATTGAAGATATAGAAAATTACCTGACTTATATTCAATCAATCTACAATCACTTAGGATTCTTGGCAGTCAATTTAGATGACAATGAAACTGGATTAGCCATATTGGCTAAAGCTGAACGATTAGGGGAATACTTAATAGCCAAAGGAGACTTTGAAAAAAGACCCTTAAAAATACAAGGAGGATTTGAAAGAGCCTAAGAATTTTATACAATCACCTTGTTTTATATTGCCTAGGCATATACAAAACTTGGAATCAAAGACAAAGTATTACCAGAATAATAAATTTAGGCTGCTTATTATTGTGGATAGACAATGTTGAGATAATTCAAATCTAAAACTTACGAATTAAGAGATTTTGTTATTAATTGCATATCTTTATCTGAGTATTATTCAGGTATTTGGAACTTTGCCTAAGCTTTTTATCTTCTCTTAGTCGGTGAGGCAGTCATCCCAGAAGGAAAAAGAAAAAAGCTGTATTCATTTATTCTAATTCTAGTCGCGCCACTTTGCAAATGGCTTAAGGGAAAATAATCGGAGATATGATGTCCTATTGTGTTGACTGTATTAAGAGTAATTAATAGAATGACCCCAGTCTTCCTAAACTATTTAATAAATATAGCATTACATTCGATGGTGTTAATGTTAAATAATTAGTATTTCTTACTTTTATCACTTTAGGTATTCTAACCAAGTAAAACATTTGATGAAATTAAGTCCTTGTTTAGATAATCTAATACTTTATATAAAAAGGCCATGACAATATTTGTTTTAGATGGATTTGTAACAGAACACATTCAAATGCTTAGTGAAATCTCAATTATGTATAAAGTTATAATGAGTCTTGAACCTGATCCTAATAATGTGATTGCCTATTTAGAAAAAAGATTAGATTTGCTACTTCCTGTTTTTAATGCCATCAATCCAAAAGCTTATCAGAATACATATGAAAAATTATTAGTTGAAATTGCTGAAATCAATAACGAATTGTATGAGTTTTTAGTTAAATTTAATGAAATTGACGATTTCTAAGGAGGCAAAAGTAAAAAGTTAACTGAAAAAATGAATAAAGCTTGTCTCAATACAATATAATATTATGAAAAAATAGTTGAATAATTGAAATTGCTTGAAGAGAAATAGAGAGACTAAGCATATTATTCATCCATAACTACAGCTTATTTCAACATTGCTAAGGCTTAGTCTAAGTTCTTTTCAAAGGACAACAAAATTAAAGTGTAATATTTAGTGAATTCTCTAAACTAATATAAACAACTAGTTTAGTTTATTAACCAATAAAATTAACAAAATGAATTTTAAGCTGTTTTACAGATGTGCAAGGAGATGATTTAGATATTACCATCTAAAATTGATAGAATTAATTATATGTGAGTGAATGTAAATTATAAATATTAGATTTCTACATATATAAATATTTATAAAATATTATATCTTAATTTATTAACTCTAAAACATCATATTGGTTATATAAATTAATGATAAAAAGAGAGAGAAATAAGAAATTTTCGTATTTTACTTGTTCTAGATGTTTATTATTGATGAGATATATTAAATTTTATTTATTCATTTATATATAAAAGTCAATTAGCAATAGAATGTATTTATTACACAAGGTTTGTTGGTACTCTTGGTTTTAATTTAGAACTATGTGTTGGGATCAAATCAATTAATTGCTTACTTTTAAGAACTGAGCATATCTATTTTTTTGGTCCTAATTCAACTCTTATGTTATTAAGTTACTAATAATTTTATTTATACTTTTCAATGAGTTTAGCAAACAATACCTCCTTATCTTACCCATTGTAAATTTATTTTTAATTTTAATTTGTGCATTATTAAAGACCTTCCCTTTGATTATTTGATAGAATTATAGAATTTTTAAATCTGAATTCACTCTATGGAATATTTTAAGAAATGCTTCTCTATTTGAGAATGATTTAAGGCATCTTTGTTTAATTATTAATACTTTTGAAAGGACTGGCAGGACTATTTTAATTGATAGATTTATTTGATAGCTAAGAAGCCCTTACAGAAGATGATTAATTCAATAATTATTGGTTTGTAGTTAATTAGATAAGCTTTAATTTTTTTAATTTAGTTTCTATTTTTCGATTGTAACTCAGTAAATCAATATCTTGAGCCCAATTGAGAGATTGTTAAATATGCTAGTTTTATGAAAGAAGTTGCTTGAAGATCCTGTCCTTATTTTATTGTCTGCTTTAAAAATATAGGATCTATTCTTCCTAAATCCTATAGAGATATTGTAATGAATACTTGTCTGCTGATTCGAGGACCTCATATTATTTTGGAAAGATTTTAGTATAAAAATAGTTCAACTTTTTATTATCTTTGATATTAATTTACCATTCATTTTGGATATATTTTTTATTTGTAACTTCTAATGAATAAAATTGATTCTGGAATTATTCTCCTTAATGGTTGCTTTCTTGACTGTGTATCTTAAATTTGATAGAGTATTACTCTTTAGTTTTAAGCATTCTGTTGCTTATTTAATATTAAATCTATTTATAGTCGGCATTCTTAATAGACTGCTTAAATTAATGAAGTCAGAAGTAGTTATTTGCTGTCAAATTTTTTTGTTTGACAATGATTAATGGATAATAGAAATTTAGAATGTTAGGATCTGGCTATTTACCTTTTGGCTAACATGAATTGGTAGGCTTCTGAGATTCTGGCTACAAAACGATTGATTAATCTATAGTAAAATTGGTTAGTGTAGGTACTTCTAATCTGATTCATTGATGGTCTAGTGATGAAAAAATCGATTTTATAATGACGCTTCCTGAATGGCGAGGTGGTGATAGATATCGTTAAGTTCGGTAGTAGTTTTTTATGAGAGTAAGGAGAGAGAACATAATTGTTTGAATAGAAAGTTGAGGGCGTCCTAATTAAATTCCATTTAAGTGAATTTTTAATATTAATAACAGATGCTTATAATAATATAGGTCATTGATCCTCGTCCATTTCGATATTCATCTTTTTTCTTCCTAATTTTGGAGCTTACTATTATTATTGTTATTTATTGGGATTCTTTTCGATTTCCATTTACTATTAAACTAGGGGTATTTAATCAGGTTGAGTTTTAACAATAACTTAGAAATTGGGTTTCAAAAGTTTGTTGGTTTCACTTGCGGGCAATCTGGCATCATAATTAGTTTAATCTTTAAATTGATCATTCAATTGTTGAGAATTCTTTTCAGAAGCCACTTGAATGAGGTCATTCATACTGATAGTTGGATTTTATAGATATTCATAGGCTATTCTAGGATTTTATATATGAATGATAAACTTAATATCTTCAGTGGTGATGTTTTATCTCTTCTGCATGTCAGCCAAGTTGGAAGCTCCATCCAAAATAGTTTTCATGAGCTTTTTGGCATACTCGTTGAGTTGATGAACAACATTCTCTTCATAAATGCAGCCATGATATTCTAATAGTTATTTAGTTAATTCAGCTGTTGTAGTCATTAATAAATTAAAAATGGGAAATTGCACACTAAAATCAACAGAGTCAGAAGATTAAACAGGTATAAGTGTTGCCTTATTTTAGTGATCTCCATCTCCAATTTCACACAGAAGAGTGTTATAGGCAAGGGAGGTTTTGGAAAGGTAAGATTAAAGAAAATAATAAAGGAAATTAGGTCTGGATGGTGGAGAACAAAAAGTCAAAAAGTTTGTATGCTATGAAAATAATGTCAAAAGCTAAGTAATTAATCTATCTATTTGAAATAGGATCATTGCAAAGAAAAGTGTTTAATCAGTAATGAATGAATTATAATTACTTAGTTAATTGAAACACAAGTAAACTCAATCCCTTAAAATAGTTTCATTATTAATATGTAAGCAGCATTCCAGGATCGAGACAATCTCTATCTCGTCATGGATTTACTAACAGGCGGAGATCTGAGATACCATCTATGTAAATAGAGGAAATTCACAGAGGAGCAAACGAGTACATAAAATTAAACAAAATAGAATTCTTCGTGGTTTGTATAATCCTCTCATTGGAATATCTTCATGTGAATGGGATTCTCCATCGAGATGTCAAACCTGAAAATTTAGTCTTTGATGATAAAGGGTATTTAAAATTGACTGATATGGGAATTGCTCGTTAATGGAAACCTGAAAATGCATAAGACACTAGTGGCACACCTGGATACATGGCTCCAGAAGTGATGTGCAGTAAGAATTTCCATATTTTAATCTAATTAAATAGGATAAAATCATGGTGTAGGAGTCGATTATTATGCCCTTGGAGTTATTGTTTATGAATGCATCATGGGAAAAAGACCATATGTAGGCAAAAGTAGATAAGAAATTAGGGATCAAGTCATAGCAAAATAAGTCCAAATCAAAAATAATGACATCCCCACTGGATGGTCATTGGAGGCAGTAGATTTTGCTAATAAAGTATTATTTGTAATTAAGGGCAAGCTCATATAAAGAAAACCGGCTAATAGATTAGGAGTGAATGGCCCTGATGAAGTTAAGGCCCATTAATGGTTCAAGGATTATGCGTGGGATAAGTTGTTAGACAGATAAATAACTGCCCCATATATTCCCAGGGATGATGAAATGATTTAAATAGCAAGTGAAAATCGTAGAGATTCTGCCAATGAAATCGACCCAGAAAGCGTATTAAGTTTAAGAAGGAACTCGATCTAAGGTATTCATACTTATTGATTGTTAGCTTAATTTGGAGGGTATACTTTCAATGGAAGCAATAATAATAATAATAATGCTAAGCCTCAATCCACTAATGTTAGTGTCCCAGCAATATTGTCAACAAAGGCTAATTGATTTATGATAAAATATTTAATATATGTATATGAATGTACTAAAATGTATAATCAGTCAAACAAACCACCCATATCAACGTCTTCTTCTGGTTCTGGGGCCTTTTCAACTGGCTTTGGTGCCTCTTGTTTGGCGGCAGCTGGAGCTTAGGCCTTAGCTGGAGCATTTGATGCAGCTTAAGAATTATGATTCATTTTCTACCTCCTCCTCCCAATTAGAGAGTGCCTACTTTTTTCAATCCTTCACTGATAACATCAGCAAGAGTCTTTCCTTTCAATGCATCAACAATTGCCTTGATTTAATCATCAGCTCCTTGAGCACCTACTTCAGCCAATAATCCCTTAATATCTGCCTCAGCTAAGATATTCATTGTGAAATGATTTACTTGGTTGAGCTTTTCCTCCCAAAACTAACAAAGCATAAGCAGCGACGAATTACATTGTATTTATTTAAAAAATTATTTTTAAATTATGCTATTTTTCTCTCACACTTTTATTCCAATCTTATTAAAGAATTTATTTGTATAATAATTCTTATAAGATAAAAAGTACCATTCTTTAAAGAATTCATCAGTCTATTTCCTTATTCACTTCAAGTTCTTTAGACTTATTCGAAAAGTTAATGAAATCTCAAAATTTTTAGATATTTTTTTTTAAATTATTGCTTATTTTACACTTGGTTTTATAATATGTTTAGTTATATGACTTTTACACTACCTTTAGCTAAATTAAAACATTTTTATTGGTTACCTAATAACATCTTAGAAGATTTTTTTTTTAAATTATTGAAGCAATAGACACCTGTGATAAATCTAAAGATCCCATATAACCATGCTAAGAACTGATACAAGTAAAAATCACTATAATTCTTAGGTGAGCTAATTGTTTCTTTTGATATTATTTAAATAAGAGGTTATTCAATAAGTGATATTCTTTACTTGTACATGGTATTTTTATGAAATTAACAAATTATATAGTTGGCAATCTATTGGAAAATAATATTTAACATATTAAGAATTTCTAGTGAATAATATATACTGTAACACCTGCTATTTAAAATAGACTATTATAAATTTACGAAAATAAATCTTCAAATCTTTAACAATTATAAATGAAGATTTTAGAATATATATGGAAATATATTTTTAGAATTTTATTAATAATATTAAACTATTTTTAGGATCCTATTAGGTTACAATTTATAATTCTTTAGACAATTGACTTATTTCATCGGTTGATTACATATTTACATCAATTGAAGGTTATGGTAATTATAAAAAGATTTAGCTTATATAATTTTTAAACTATTTAAATGAATTAATGATATGCTTTGTAAATTATAATAATATAAATTTAAATTTTGATCAACTTTCAACTTGTTTATGAATATTAGGAATGAAATTGTTTACTAAAGGGGTTTCTGGCTCTTCTTTGATAATTCCTAACCTTTAAGAAAATCCAATTTTTTATTGTTGTTGTTATTAAGATTATTTTTATTGTTGTTATTATTGTTAAGCCTATTTTTATTGTTAGGCTTATAATTATTGTTTCTCTTCAATAGCTTCAAATGAGGAATTACTATCGCAATAACTAATGATGTCAAAGAAGTCTTTGACATCCTCTGTGTTAGGTTTAAGAGTGCATTTGTTGAGATTCATAGAATGAATTGATTATTGAAAGTGAATGGATTTTTCTCTTATTTGTTGACTAGTTTCTTTGAAACCGATTATAATTTATCCATGATTTTTGTTGAAATTGTTTTTGTCAAGGAAATTCTCGTTGACACTTGAAACAGATTATTAAAATATTTTTACATTAGCTTACATAGACCTAACAATTGCCAAAAGAGGCTTGTCACTTGATCGAGAGAATATATCATCCTTAGATTTTCCTTTGTAATATTTAGGCATTAACTTTGGTTAATAAAGCCAAGGATGAAGGAGAGCCTCTTTTAAATTATAAATTGAGAATACCTTAGGATGTAATTCTTTTGTCTGGGTTCCATTTTAATATTCTTTTGATGAAATCGATAATTAAAGGAGGGAGTTTGATAAACTATTCCTCCTGAAAATGGCCAGTATATTCAGTTTAAGTAGAAAAACTTTCCATTTAGTTTTCTTAATCCAAAGGTAGTCTTCCACACAACATCTGATAGCAAACCACTCCAGCTGCCCATATATCAATTTTATTGGAGTATCCCGACCCTGTCCACAATTCTGGAGCTTGATATGGCATAGTTCCAGTAACCGTCCATAAAAGGTTATTTTTAATGTCTTTACAGCTTTTTTCAGTAAGAAGAAATCTTTTTGAAACCCCAAAGTCAATGACTTTAATTGAGTTTGAATCATTATCATATACTATGTTGTCTGGTTTAATATCTCTATGACATAATCCGACTTTGTGAATATATGATAGCGCTTCAAATAATTGCCTCATAATAGAGCGGACATCCTCAAATTCCAAAATCTATCTTTCCCTAAGTATTTGTTGTAGACTGGGATATGGCAAATATTCCATGACGAGATACGAACACTCCATATTAGGATCTATGTAAAGCATATTGGTTTTGCAGATGTAAGGATGATTCAAGGAGACTGTATTAAGGAAAGTTTCTTTCATAATCTCTGTGATTTCGGGATCAGGATTCCTTGTAATTTTGACTGCATAGGTTTCATCGGGATTTGTAATTTGCCAACATTATCGAACGACAGCATGTGCCCCTTCGCCTAATATCTTACCTATTTAGTATTAATTCTAGAAGGAATGCTTCATCTGCTCCAAATGTTTCTGATTTGAGATATAATCTATCAATTGAGTCGGCTCCTCTTTAAATTCACTTTGACTCGAGCAATGAACATAGTCCAAGATCTACGGACACTAGTTTATTATTTCTTCGGCATGCTGTTTTTGGTTAGACTCGTTCTTAAATAAATCACTCTTCAACTTCTGCCTTAACCTTTCAAAGTTGCCCTTTTTGTCCATTTTAACTTAGTTTTTTATTTTAATATAATTATATACAGAGATTTTGGTATTTCATAGAAACAACTAATTAATATAATAATTAAAACTCATTGTTATTCAATCGGATGAGAGGGCATCCTAAAAGAAAAAAAAATATAGATAAATCCAGTAAAGTACATGAAAATTACTCCTAGGCCAACTAATTTCATTTTAGTTCGATAAAAAATCCTATTTTGGGTTGGTTAAATCAATCCAATTATAATTCCAATCAAGAAACTTCCGTAGATTCCAAAGATTAACGAATTTTTATAAAAAAACCCGATTATTCCAATTATTAATATAAAAATTGTTACTTACATGATTACTTATCTTGCCTCATCCTTATTATATAATTATTGCAAATACTTATTACGAATTCTGAATTATAAAACCAAATATTAAACCAACCATTCCAAAAACACAAAATTAGTTTCCTTCGAAATTCTAATCATAAAACACTATGAATGTTATTGATCCAGCAACTCCAGTTATCAAATACAAAAACAAAGTGGTTTTCTTATCAATAAACTTCTCTGCCATTGAAACAATAATCACTTGTAACAATAATTCTCCGCATAAATCCTTAACATTATTGAATATGAATAAGCAAGTCAACAGTCGATAAAACTCTAGTTTATATTTCACATTATAAGCTGAGCATCTCCCAAAAGTATCAAGAGTCTCATCTGAGAACTCTTTCGTAAATAATATTTAAATACAATACACAAAATTGTTTTCTGAAGATTAAAATCCCCCAAGAAACACATTACAATAAACAAAGACAATTGAATCAACGAAATTATAGCAGTAAATGACACTAAAGTAAAATTTGGACAGCAATAATCTTTTATAGTAGAGTAACAGTTTTCCTCCCTTGGATCAGATAGTATCAGAGTATCTTGAGATTAATATACTGTTACTTTCGAATAAAAAGTCAGGCATATTATCAAGTTCTGGATGCCTTCTTGAACCCTACATATTATTATTATTTTATATTTATTATCTAGTCACAAACCTTTAAAACGTAAATTGTAAAACTTTAGATCTCTAAATAGAACATTATTGTTACACAGACAGAAAAATGAACATATTAAATACTAGCCATATCGAAAAATAATAATCCTTATAATTCTTAATTTTATAAGTTCATGTATTTACTTAAGAAGTTAAAATAAAATTAGACATTCTTTATCAATTTAGTTAAAACTATATCTTAGAAATTGTATTCTTGATTATGTCTATATATTTATTGTTTTATGATTATTTCTGCATATTTTTTTTTATATCTTTAGATTAAAACATGAATAACGATATTTAAACCTAGATAATCAAAACTGGAATTATATATGAGCGAATCTGAAGTATTTTTCATCTATCTCAATTAAATTAGATATTAGTTACATTCTGATTTTATTTATTTTATTATGATAAATAATGAGAATAACTCATAACATCTGAAAAGTAAACCTCTTTTTTCAGTCATGAAACTTATTAATAACAACACTTTTCGTGGACAATTTAGTGAACCCAATCAACTTAGCTCAAGCATTCTACAATAAACAAATCCTTAATTGTCTTTTCCCAGAGCAGAAAGATTCTAATCTCATCATGCTCCTTAGCTTCCATCCCCAAAATATCTATGTCTCACTGATACTAAAACTAAAAGAGCCACATCTTTTGGATTTGGAAACAAATAGCTAAGACCATTAGACCTTGAAAAAAGAGATCAATTAAATCCAGCTCCTGGAACATATGATATAAAATAGACCTCTTGTAGATCCTGCAGCTTTGGAATGAAGTTATAATCAGTACGAGGTTTTGATGTTCCAGGACCTGGATCATATGATTTAAAATTGCTTAATAAAACAAAAGCCTTTAGTATATATGGCAAGATCAAGTATTAATTCAGATTTTACTTATAAGTTCCGATATAAAATTACCAAAAACCGCTTCACCTACTTCTTATCTTCCTACCGATAAAATTATTTAGAACAATCGATTTAAATAAATTACTTTTGGAATTGGGGATAGACCTCTACCAGGATTGAAAATTGAATCACCTGGCCCAGGAACATATGCCCTCAAATCTGTTTTTGAAATCAAATCAAAAAAAAAAACTTAATAATGATGACTTTTTATATTAATAATTTAATAATATATTAAAAGCAAATTTTAGATTATCAATCAAAAATACTAATCATCACTAATTTATCTAATAATTAATTATTCAAAATTATGTATTCTTAATTAATTCAAAGCTTAGAATTATCATTGATTAATAAATACGAATTAGAAACGTTATGCAAATCATTTGAATAATTAATACATTAATTATATCTCATCTTTTTTAATTCTAACTTATTAGTTAGATTGATCAAAAGTGTTATAAATTCATTCTTATGAATTGAATGAATAACTATTTTTCAAGAGCTTAAAGTGATATCATAATTTTTGGCTATTCTCAACATCTTTTATATTTATATAATTTAGACTGATAAAATAAAGAAAGGTCAAGAAGATCCATAAATGCTAAGAATTCTTATTATATATAATTAAAAATATTTAAATTATTATTTTAATAGAATAAATAATGTATGATAGATGAAATTTAGGTTTTGATTTTATTAGGTATAGAGTAGATTAAATTATAATAAATGCAAGAAGGAGGATTTATTCCAAATTTAATAAATAAACTAATACTAAAATTACAAATTTTAGTTATGAGGTCTTATTATTAAATATTTAAACTCATTTATTTTTTATTCATACTTCCACAAAGTTCTATTTTTTATTTATTCTTGCTGCTTATATGCATATTTAAATGGTCGAACTCAATAATCCTCCGCAAGCAACTAATCCTCTATTAAATCTAGTATGTAACTAGAAATGAGATAGTATGCATTACAATTTTTTCTGGAATCTATGCTTTCTACATAGCGCATGCTAGATCACCAATAATTCTTAATATTAATAATCCATATTAGTATCTTTCATTAGAATAGGACTTTAATTTTTCGAGAAACTCTCCATTGGTCATTCCATTTTAGATTTAAGATTTCATTTCTTACTCTCTCTCTAATAAAGATTAAAATACCTTCGAAATGCTGATCTAAGTCTATTGAAATAATATATTAGCTAAGTTATTAGTCCAAAAGTCCAAAATGTATGAGATACAATTTTTAATAATTTATGATTAAATCTTTTGCCAAAGAATCCCATTTAATGAATGACCATGATATTTTCAATCAAGTGAAAAAAGAAATAAAATATGTAGACTGAATATATGGACATTTCATTCACCTTGTGTGGTATTTGATTGTATGCTTTATTCGAATTTTATAGTTATTTTCTTTCTAAGATATTTAAGATTGTTTGTAGACTCTTTCCAAGTCTGAATAATCTTCTGCATATATATAATTGTTCTAAGTTATGGGATTGTATGTACAATATATAAAAAATTTAGACTCCGATTCTTCATTATTGTATCCAATAAGCATATAACTTCGTAACAATTGCCAATTTTATAAAAATTTAAGTAATTTATCTCGATTTTCTTAGTATAATAAAGTAACTTTACCAATAGATGACTGAAATTGAATAAAATTTTGGAGCATTTCTTTTTAATATATAATTATTTATTAATTTAATATAGAATTCAGATTGAAAATAAAAAGTTATGAACTTATTGAGATTATCAAAACAAACAAAAATTCCATTTGATTTTCATAGATTCAAATTGAAATTGTCAATTTTAGCACGAGTATTGAATTATTGGGCAAATTGATCAATCAACTTTTAGGTGGCTTATCGATATTTCTTAAATCTCTAGATGTGATAGAAAGCATAAGATTACTTTGACTTTTTCATTCTCAATATTTTGAGTATTTTATTTTCTAATTTAAATAAAATCTTAAGATTTCTCATTTTTTTTCTCTTATTTATCAATTCTTTTTATTTAGCATAAACTGAACACATTATTTGTTTTGGGAATATGGGATTTAATCTGCCATTTATCTTTGTTTTCGATGCTCTCAGAGGAAGGTTTAAGCAATTCATCACTCATGAGATGACTAGAAGTAAAGTTTTTATTAGGAAGTTTGGGAGTGAAGTATTAGAGTTCATAAGGGATATTTTTTAATTTCTTAGCTCTTTTGCTTTCCTGCATGGGAGTGTAGAGTTAAAGTTATTTTGGAGATACAATGGAAGTCATAGTTTGTTTATGAAATCGATTCCCAAATTATTAGGGTCTAGCATTGATTGAAATGATTCCTAAATATAAATAAGAGTGAAACTTGATCTTGAAGTGTTTGTTTAAACATCTGATTCCCATTTTAGATTACCTTCAACTTTTGGTAGAGTCAAAGTTACTCTTACTAATCTTTCTGAAAACATTTAATTTAATTATTTATAAATATATTAAGTATTTAATAATGTTGATAAAGTATTGATGTTCATTAATTTTAGATAATAGTTTAATTAAATATTGACATGATCCAATTTTAGATTTAATAGGATCATGAACGATAACAAGCGAGTATTTTCATTCAGCATTTCTAATCAATATGTTTTAAACTGTAAGTTTGGAGCATGGAAATTGGTTAAATTAATCGCATTTGCTCCATTTGATTTTAAGAGTAAAATAACAATAATAATTTATATAATGTAATATTATTGCTAACTGCATTCATTACCATATACATAGGTATGCTTACAACCTGATTGTACAAGGAAGGGACCACTCTGTGATATGTGCACAGATACTCATGTTACACACGTGATTAAAAATTTGGATGTCTATATCAATGAATAAATCAAATACTTAAATGCTGAATATTAGACGAATATTTTGTAGAAACTGGAATCTTTAAAGGCATTCTTTCACACTAAAATATCTTAACTGTTAATTGATGTTAGTTAAATAGATGAGAAGAGAAAAAAGGAATTGGTGAAGTAATTAAAATCAGAGAAGATGAGTATTTAATAATACCAATCGAAGTTGATTGAGTTAGTTTAAAGAGATTAACTGAAAGATAGAGAATATTTAGAATCCTTTTATGAACAGATAACAGATATCGAAAAATAGATTAAATAATCATTTTCTTAATTACCTATTAAATTAGTGTAACCTTCATAAACACCTCAAACACCTTCACAATCTTCGAGTATCATCAATTATAAATCGGAAGGGAAAGAAATATCCCCAGAATTAACCAATCGATCAAATAGATCAAAAGAACCTATTTTCCAATAAAAATAGGCAAGTATTTCCCCAATAAGAAAATAGCTATTATAAAGAGACCTAATGCCAGTTGGTTCATTTAATAATTCAAAATTAAAGAACTATTTCACTGAATAGGATTCTCAATAATCAGCCAGAAGCAAATAGGATACATAAAATTCTTTCAAAATTACCAAGCCCTTTGATTTAGATAAATCGTCAGATAAGGCCTAAAATTAAGAAAGCTATCAATCTAAATAGAAATCTTAAAATTCATCTTTTGAGATGCAGAGGCCAGTGGAACCTTTTAAAGTGAATAATATGCAGACTCAATCCATAGATATCTTGCCTAAGTCTCCAGGATCCAAAACATTCGATAGGTCTCCAAAAACTAATCCGTCTTCATAATAGCAAAGTGTTTTCAAATACTTTTAGCAGGAATAACCCAATTAATCTGGATATTTTGCAAATTAGATGCCCTTAACTTAGAATGACAACAAAGGATTCTTAAAAGACAATATATTTTACTTTTCAAATGCTTCATAAAAGGATGAGAAATAATAATAGAATGCCGAATATATTCCTGCTACAAGTGAGATACTTAATTAATATTCAGAAAACTAAATAAATGAAGACAATAACTAGAAAAATCAATATTCTATTTTTAAGGATAATTAATAACCTTATGAGCAGCATTTTTCAATTTCAAATCAACTTCTGTTTGAACCTACAGATTAATATGTAATTTAATAATAGCCCAGCATCAAACAGTCTACATCATCATAATCAAACTTATAAGCTTAATTAGTTAGGGACAATAAATCACAATTAGATTTATCATACATTAGTTCTAAGTATATTCAATTAACAAATTAGGTCTATTGGCCCACCTCAAGTCAAGCTAACTCCAAACTTACTTAATCCTTTATCGATTGAATATGACTAGACTCTGAAAGGTCATGATAAAAGTGTAAAGGATCTTGCCTTGATGGATGCTGATAAAATTATCACATGTTCCAAAGATACTACCATTAAAATATGGGACAAGTAATATCAATCTATAATCGTAGACGATCAAGACAATTGAAAACGACTCTTAAGGAACATAAGGATCAAGTCCTGTGTGTTGCTTTTTCAAAGAAAAGAATCATTGCTAGTGGATCAGTTGATAAAACAGTTCGTATTTGGAAACCTAATCCAGTTTGGAAATAAGTCTATGTTTGCGAAGGACATGCAGATAGAATCAGATGTTTGGAATTCGTTGGAAACTACATAGCATCAGGATCTGATGACACTTACGTAAAGTTTTGGGATTTTGATGGATCGTTATAACATTCGCTAAAAACCAATGCAAGAGTAAGTGCATTGGCAGCTGAAAGACACAATCTAGTTATAGCAAGCGGAAAGAATATAATCTTATATGATACTCAGACTAATAATAAGATATTTGAGGTGAGTGGTCATAAGAACATAATTTTATGTCTAGCCTTGTCTAGCAATAATTCTTAAAACAATGGAATTTTGATTAGTGGGTCTAAGGATAATTGCATTAAAATATGGCAATATCCAAAACTTTAAGAACTTAGAAATCTTGAAGAGGATTATCCAGTCCATTCTATTAGTTTTGATCCTGATTCGTAATATTTATTTGCTGGATTGATGGGTTTCGAATAGGAGGGGAAAATATCAGTGTGGAAGTTGGACACTTAGCCTTAAAAAGTATAGGAAATTTCAATGAATCCTTATGGATGCAACAAAGTTATTTCGGATGGGAAGTCCTTATATAGTGCTCATGAAAACAAGAGGATTGAATTCTATACTATTAACTGAATGTGATGTCTGTGAGTTATTTGTATTTGAGTATTGATTTTGTATGTTTTAAGACATTATAATTTTAAAGAAATAATATAATATTTATTTGGTAATTTTGAAGAAGATGGCGCACTATATAAAATAATAATTTAAAATGAAACAAAATATAATTTAGAATTTATTTGATTGAAATGCAAATCTTAAAATAGAGAACAATTTTATATTGCTGCCGAAGCTCAGCATTATTCTTTGTATTTAATTGTGTACATCTTATATCTTTTTATTATATTAATATTAATACACTCCGATTTTAAGATTCTCAGATTATTATATAAAAATAAATAAACTAAATTTATCAGAACAAACTCCTCTCAAAACATGTATTCATAATCGTTATGTAGACAGATGAATCAGATAAATCAAATGAATTTTCTCCAGCCTTTCAATTATTGCTTGTATCCATATAGACATTCCTATTATTATAATTTGTATCCAGATAACATCCAAGAATAGAATTCATCCACTGCAACATACAAATCAGAAGTAATATCATGGTATCTATTTTTTGATTACTTTTAACAGGCTCTCAACACTGGAATAATCTGAATTGTATAAGCTATTTCAGATTAAAGGGTAAATGAAAACCTTTCCAATAATGAAAATGCACATCAATGACAAACTAAATAACCCTTCAATTTATGCATTACGTTTAAAGTGAATATTAAAAACTATCTTTAGAGAAACCATTAATTTTGAGTCTAAAATTGACGATTAGTTCATGATGAACTTCAAAGGGCTACATCCCAAAGTAGAAGTACATAATACTCATTATTCATCAAGGAATTGTATTCTAAATTGAGCATAGTTGACGATGAAAATTTTATGGATACTATTTTTGTTGCTGAGCCACATTTAGAAAATTTAAACTCCTTCCTGGATTTATTGCACGACCTCTCTGACAAATATTTTCTATCCACTCCTCCCAAAGCCATAATAGAAAAAGCAGAAGATCCTTTTTGGTTTCATTAGAATAGTTTTCACAGTTGTGCAGTTTGGATCATCAAAGAATTTGAAAAAAATATTTCCTTCCATTACAACCTTCACAGAGAGAAAAAGAAAAAATAGAGACTCTTTAGACAACCTATCTATAAGAATACTTCGAATGAACTTAAGGAATTCTTTTTATAAAATCTGGCCAATAATAAGGAAAGAGTATTAATTTAATATATAATTAAGTTAACCTTCTATTTTTAGGAAATCTATTCAGAAATTAAATAACAACCTGATCGTTTGGAAAATAAATTTTATGAAAACATCTTCTCAGGAACAGCAATCAAATTATTGAAATCCTAAGTAGAATTGCTGTTGACCTTCCAACAAAAATGTCACACTGATACAAACATCATTAACTCAATGTTGATTACATCAATGAATGATTTAGTGGATTAGAAAACATACATATTAAAAAAGTTCTATAAAATAGTCCAATAATTATTCTAAGAACATTTAGAATAAGAATTGTTTAAAACTGAAATTTCAGATAAAAAATAAAAAAAAGATAAGAAAAAGAAGAAAAAGAAATTCTAAAAAATGAACACATTCAAGGGATTAGACCCTATTGAATTAAACAAAAGATTATCAAGCAAAAATCTATTGGAATCAAATATCCTAAGGTTTCAAAGATCACACTCGCAAAGCAATCTAGCCTATACATATGTGACTCCCCCTAACACTCCATCAGCTTGGGAAACCAGCGATGATTAAAAGTATACATTATTCCTATATTAGTGAATATAACAAGATTTCAAACACATAGTAACAATCTTCTAAATTTTAACATGCTAACCATCCAAAGATAAACTTGACTTAATAACCATTAATATCTCAATAATTCCACACACATCTAGAAAACCCTACTAATGATGACTATGTTGATGTTGGTCAATCTATTACTACTAATATTTTAGAAATAGCAACTCTGTCATTGAATGATGAAAATTAATTTAAGGAACAATATCTAAAAGACAAGAAAAGAGCGAAGAAAAAGTAAAAAGGTTTTTAAAAATCAATACCAGAAAGTAGAGATGAACAACTCTAATTATAATCACCACAATCTGAAATTACTAGATTTTCAATTGAAACACAAGCATAAACTATTAAAAGTCACTGTTCTAATAGAACATCTTCTACATCTGAAGAGGAAGAAAGCAAGGAACAATCAAACAAAATGAAGAATTAAATCAAAATTAGAAATAACAGTACTGATAAGTAGCAAAATATTTATAAATTGATTAATTCCTTTAAAATGAACTAATTTGAGAACTAGTAATTTCAATAGGATATCAATTCAGCCTCAAATGAAAGTGAATAGATCTCATAAAAAACCTTGGAAGATGATGTTGTTCCAAAAAATCGAAAGAAAAATTAACAACTTGAAGTTAAAAAGAATCTATCGATAAAACAAGAAAGTCCAGAGAAAAGCTTGAAAGAGTAATTAGAAAATGTTTAATAAAAGGGAAAATAAAAATTGATTGAATAAATCAATTCAGATATTCTTGATTTCACTGATAATATTATGAGTGAATATGAAGAAATGCTCCCATTCAGATTTTTGGCCTTTGAGAGGGTTAAATCAGTAATTTAGAAGGTGTTCTTAGGGATTCCTGATGGGATGATTACGTAAATATATTTCTTTAGATCTAGACTCTTTGGTTCTTGTGCTACAGGATTAGCCTTGTTAGATTCTGATATTGACATTGGGATCAATGGATTGGAAGTGTATAATCGAAATATGCTAAAGAGTCACTTTGATAACTTGTATTTTGAGTTCTCCAGAAAAAAATGGGTGGTCAAAGCAAAGTACATATGTTAAAGTAATTATAAGTCCAATATTTAATTCATCTGTTCCAATAATTAAATTAGAAATAGATCCATAGATAAACATATTTGAATATGAAGGAAGGAACTTGGATGAGTAATAAATTCAATTGTGGAAAAGGCTAAAACAGAAATTAAAGAGTGGAATAAAGGTGGACATCTCATTTAACTTCAATGGGAATGGCATTTATTCTACTCATCTAGGTTCGATAACTACTGATTTGGTTAAAAAATGGATGGAAGAATACCCATCATTACAATAGATTGTCCTTATTTTAAAGTCCATGATTAAAAAGCTTAAGCTCTCAGAGTCGTATACAGGTAATAATTTCATTTTATTATATATTAGGGGGTCTATCCTCTTACTCATTAATCATCATGGTTTACTCTTATATGAGAGAATAGAGAGTTGCTTCTAATTTGATTGGGGAACAATTTGTTGACTTGATCAACTTTTATATAAACTGCTTTGACTCCTCCTCTACTGGAATAGGTCTATTGGCAGACATTCATAATCCCAATTCTAGGTATTTTACTGTTAATATAATTTAGTTACTTTTTCAATTTATAAGACTATTGCTTACCTATGTTACCGATCACGATATTCAATCCCTACAATAGAAAGTTACTTACACATTCTTGTGTGCAAATCAACAAGATTTTCGATTTCTTTAAAGTGATTTTGAAGGAGTTGGATGCAAAAAAAGAGTTCTATTGTAATTATGTGGTGTTAGGGAAAAAGAAACAATAAAAGCTAAATAAATCATTAGAGAACTTTATAGTTAGCATTTTAGAATAAATAAAATGAGCTGAGTTGTATATAGGTTATGTATTGCTTTATACTAAATATATATAATTAATAATGAATAGTGAAGATTTTTAAGTGAGTAAATAATCATTGACGTATCTCATCTACAGGGGATAACCGTAATTCCAATTGTTTCAGGAATTAAAGAAGGTGATCTCAGAGACACCTGAGATATAGCCTCAGATTATCCATAGTTCTCAAAATTTGAATGAATAGTATAAATTAGATCTTGCTCAAGTGGACCGATTAAATAAATTTATTTAAAGCAAAGGAGGTTTATATTAAGCAGAATCTTACGTTTAATACTTTGGGGATTTTGTTTCCCCCCATGTCTAACGATTTTTTTAGATTTAATTATTAAATCTAAGGATCCTAAAAACAATCACCCCAAATAAGGAATTGCAGAATTTGCTTGCTCAAGCTAACACTCTAAAAGTCTCACTTTCCTTGTTATCAAATGAATAAGCATTTAATGGGACACTTTAAGTGACTGAATTATCGACGTCAATCTAATTTGAAAATAATTAAGCAACATTATAAAGTAAAGAAGGAGTATACAAAACTGGGAATAATTATTAAGGCCAATTTGGAACCCATGCTTTGGTTACTTGCAAGAATTAGGATAAGTTCTACTTGGCATTGATTTAATTAAAAGATAACAAAGTGAAGGAGAAATGGTTGGGTAAAACTGTATCCATCTATTAAAATTACGCTATTCAATTTGAAGGCACTAAAGTATTGAAGTATGTCGAGTTGAATTAAGACGATCTAGAACTTATCGAATAATGGGAATCTCATCAGGGATTTGAAGATTGCCAAATTGCATTAAGAGAGATTATGAGATTGTCAGATATCTGCTATAAGTATTGTTCAATGAGGAAGCAATTCAGAACAACAGAAGACAAGACAGAAAGACCTATTTTAACTTATCAGGTTACATTAACAAGACTAGTTAATGCTATTTCGTTTGCTGTTATGTTTTATATAAGTGCTCAAGAAGCCAGAAAAGAATTTTTCTAGGATGTGTTTATGAAGAAGGCAAGAAGAAAGGTAAGCAAAAAGTTTGTCGATTTCTTTTCTCTTTACATCACAGAACATAGTGTCTATATGGCAGAATAGTTGAGAGATGTATTTGGAGGATTTGGTTTTCTCAGAATTTCTGGAGTCCCTCAAATTTAAGAGAAACTCATATGGTTATCTTCATTCTACAAGAACAACAGAATCTAAAAATAAACAGATTATTTAAATACCATTTTGGATACTGAGAAGGTATTTATTACGATAATATCATACTTAGAATAAATAAGTCGTTCTTTATTATTTGGGACAATATTTCATGGGGGATCCAGTCTCAATGTTTGCAGAACTTGGACCTCTGAGTTAAAGCAATGTTAGTAATCCATTTCATGTATTTGGTTATCACGTTGCGAAAATTAAGGAGAAATTGTTATAACAAGAACATCTTAAATACTCGTATTCTGCTTATTAGTTTTCCTAATTGACCTTCGAACTATTTGCTTCTTAAAAGTTCTTCTCATTGCTTGCATTCAGAAGATACAGGGCTTCTAATTTTATCTTAGATAGGTTATTATTAAATTAGAATTTCGTCTCACTATCCTTAATGGAAACTAATTTAACAAATATCAATTTAATTAAATAATAAGTAGGATAAAATGCTTAAGAATTATTGACAGTATTAAATTTATTAATTGATTCATATGAGTTTGAACATTATGGAATCTTATTAGGCCAAAATGATTAGGAAAAGTTTTATGAAAAAGTAATTTTAATCCACATAATCTTAGTTAATCCATGCTAGCAAATACGAAAACAATAGAAATATAGAATAAGTTGTCAACGAGATCAGATTGCCAGTTTAAGATTTATTCAATAGACCAGCATTATGAAAGTAAATATCAAGTTTATATCATATAATGTACAAAATTCATTCTTCAATAAAAAATGAACATCGCCATTAATTTCTTGATCTTAACTCTGTTTTCCAATTAGGGGAACTTCAAATATTTTTTTATTTATTCAATTTGTAATAATATTCCGAATCAACATTATGAATGCTTTGATTTATGATAGTAATTTCATCAAATAAACTCAGACTATGTTACCAAATTCCTAAAAATAATTTTCCTTCAATCTATTTAAATTTCTTATTGTGTGGAATAGATTAAAATAAAATATAAATTTATGGAATAAAATTGGAATAAGACTTAATATTCATAAAATAGAGTTGAATAATTATTATAAATTGAACATCAATCAAAGTTGCTTAGGTAGCAGAATCATTTAAGCGTGATTTAGAATAAAAGGATAAAAAAAAGCTGAAAATGATGAAAATCTAAATTTAGATGATAAAATTTCATTAAAAGGATATTTTAAGTTATTGATAATATTAATAAAAACTAATTCATTATTTTTTTGCTTTAGCTTCTTATTCTTTAAATTTTAGTATAATTAAAACAAGGTTAAATATCGTAAACACAATAGTACTTATGATAAAATAATAAAACTATTTGATGTTGCCTTTGCCTATGCATTTGCCAGTCCAAGGACAATGATGATCATATTCTTATATACAAATATCACAATCTAAACAATGCTGTGTTTCTTTGACTTGAATCAATTTGCACACTTTACAATACCTTTCCATAACAAAAACAAGTTACCAAGTTTTTTGATTGCTTTATTGATTCTTTTCAATATCGATTCTCTCCACATTTGCAATTCCAGGATTGATTAATGATACAATTAAGTAACTGACACATTGATTAATACCAACAATAAGAGTAGTATAAAATATTAATGGTTCATCATTGGCCCTAAGGAAAATAAAGAGACATCCAATAAAGAAGAATAAAAGAAAAGCACAAATAAACAAGGGCCCTAGATTAGAGTATCAAGTACAATGAGGTCCAATAACAACAGCCGGATTGCCTTTCCTAAACATCATTGGGTGACATCTTCCCCAACATATCGATTTGGGCTTTGTGTATTGATCGTCCAATTCTAATGGCTCAGCACTCGAAGTATTAAGAGTGAAGTCATCATCTTCGTCTTTGGGATGGCTTTCCTTTTAATTCATATTATAATTAATGAGAAATAAAACACCAACCAAAGATTATATCACAGATAAAATTTTAAGTCGGATTCAGTCAAGCAATATCTAAATTTATAATTAAGACCAAGGAAAAATGATTGTAGAGACAAAAAAAAAGAAATTATGTTGCGAATCGTGTTTGTAATAGGATGTCAAATTTCTACCACCTAGTGAGATTCAGAAAAACAACAAACTCCAAAATGATAAAGCAGTCAAGGAGCTCTATCAAAATGGAGTGAAGCACTATAAATTAGGGTATTTTAACTTAGACCCGATTTCCATTTAATATGATGGAAAATACGAAAGGTTGCGTCTAGATCATTTTGAAGTTGTGTAAAAACTCCTGTTTCATTTGAAATTAAAAGAGAAATTTTAAAGTAACATCAAGAATGTGCTTTTTAAGATTGAGTAAAATATACGAGATAATCACAATTCGTTAAATTAGCTTTTGCAATAAGAGGTCCCTTTTAGAGATTAATTAGAAAAGGTTCAAAAGTACAATTAGGCTGTAATTGCTTTATGTGTTTCACAAGAATCAGATACATATTTTGATGACGAAAATCAACAGTGTCAAATTAACTATTAAATTGCTATCAATGAATAGGAAAGAACTATTTCAAGATTGAAAACACAAGTACAACATCAAAATGTGTTAATACACAAGATTCAATAAAGCATTAATGAACCTATGCTTGGAGTGGCTGGTTTATTGAATTAAGTTGGCTAATTTAAATAGAGAATAGAGGAACTAAACACGGAAATTGAGAATAAAAATAATGAATTAGTCCAAGAGCAATTCCAACTATAAACTGTTCACTCCATTTTGGATAAGATAAAGAATCTCTTATAGAAATATCCTAGTTTATTTAGAGAAATTACAGCGAATAATATTATCAATATTAAAGAATTTTAATATGATTTAGAATAATTGTATTTGTTATATAGTCAAGGCAAACAATATGAGAAGAATATGGCTGCTCTCCAAAATTAGTATGACAGTCTGTTCAAGGAACTTTAAGATGAGAAGATCAATTAATCTAAAATGGTGAAACAAGAATCTTACAATAAAGATCCAAAATTAAAGAAAATAATAGAAGATCTGTCTAGATTGATCCTATCAAAAGATCCAAATGGGATGTCAAATGAATTAAGAGATCTGATCAAAGATTTATATTTGAAGAATCATTAGGATGTGATTTAAGATTAAGAAAGATAAATCCAACTGCTTAAAAATTAGGTTAATCAAATAGTATTAAATTAATATTAATTAAGGGAATTGAATATGAAAACTTCAGAACTTCTGTTAGACATTCCGATAAACCACCCTACTTTGAAGAAGATTAATATACTCAATCATTATATACATAAGCCCAGGCCCTTGAATAAGTGTTATTAAAAATTAAATGACTATCCACTAATTTATTTTATAATTATTTCATAATTTAGCCTTCTCATTAAACTCCACAAAACCAACAATAACTTCTATTCCTCTTTCTTAAGTTTTAGCTGAAAATTAAACTCTGGTTCCTTCCTTCCATAAAGAAATCAATAAAGTTTCTCCAGGGAAAACATGAGAAGTAAATCTGGCAGCCATATTTTTAAGAGTATCACCATTTCCCTAGAATAACTAAACTTTTCATACTTAAGTAAATGTTTGAATGGCAGCTTTGGCACAAATACCGTAAGTGCACAATCCATGCAAAATTGGTTTATCAAATCCTCCTAGAGCAGCCATATTCTAAATTCAATTTAAATAAGTATTACAGGGTCAATATGTAATGGATTAATATCACCAGACAATCTGTATATTATAGCTTGATTTGGTGTTGTGACTTATTTGACTTCCTTACAAGCTGGCCTTTTAGGAGTGGCAGGAATGTTTTCAACTGGATTTCCTTTATGTCCAAAACCTCCCAATCCTCTAATGAAGAGAGATAATGTATTGACAAAAGCCAAGGTTTTCTTTCCTTAAGCATCCACTTCAGAACTTAATAAATCGAATTAGATTAAAGCTCCTTTTCCCTTATCAGATATGTTGGCTATCTTTCCTGTAGTAACATATTCAACTCCTGCTTTTAAAGGTCTCAAGACTTATATTCTCTATTCTCCATGCAATAACATCATTGGATTGAAATTTGGAATTCCTGGGCAAGAAGTCAAAGCCTAATATTCATTCATTCAATTGACCTTGAAAATATCAGTTCTATGAAGACAGGTGGTGTATGTTGGAAATACTTTGAAATCTTCATGCAATTCATAAGTGTAAGGAAGTTCTTCTGCATTCATGGGATCAGAACTATATCCTATACCAAGGGAATATAAAATTGCATCTCTGTCTGTGCATAAAGCCTTGACTTCTTCTGTTTCATATCCAATAGCTTTGGCTACTTCAATCGACATGTGTATATTAAAAAATATATTAAATAATGCGAATCATATTAAAACCTTACGCAAATTTTAGTAAATTAAATGATATTTATATTAAATATACCTAAAAGTACACTAAACTTGGTAAGGAAATGATATCATCCAATAAGATTGTTATTTGATATTACAAATTTAGATTGAAGATTCTTTGATATCAAAGATCACAAAATTATCAATGATATTTCTTAATATAATAATATTATATATTTATTTCTTTAAAAATTTCTAAAATTCTGAAGTTCAAGTAGAACTCTTTGTGTTATAATTAATAGTACATTAAACTAATATATTCATTATATTATAAAAGTCTTATGAGGAGTGATGAAGTAATAAATATCTTACTTGAAATGTATTTCATCTTCATATAATTGTAAATGAAATTCATCTTCTTTATTTTATATAATTACAATACTTATTAGTACTCCTTTGAGTGAACCAGAAACTTTAATTACTAATAATAGTATATTTTATATCAAATTCGCAATTAGTAAATTAATTTTATTTAATGAGAATAATTATTTGTTAAAATTTTATAAAACATATATTTTATGCATAAACCATATAAAGGATTGATAGACCCATCAGGATAGAATTATGGAGGATAGAGCTTAATGTTTTTTGAGAAATACAATCATAGAGAATATTTAAACAAAGTCAAAGCATGGCCATTAAGCCATATTAAATATATGGAAACTGATTATCCAATTCAAGAATCAAAATATTAACCATATAAAAATCCATTAATTGATGAGAAGGTAACTTTAGTGAAACCAAAAAGTGAAATAATACCTGAAAATAAACCTCATTTCTTTAGAAGAGTCCAAAGTTCAATCGAACCAGGATTACAATAAACTTTATATCAACCAAATTAAATGTGGCCTAAACATAAAAAATATAGAGAAAAAACATCTGGGTAATATTTATAATATTTGAACCCAAATAATGATCCGTATGGATATAAAGAATGTATTTTCATTATTATTTTTTAAGCCAAGAGAAGGACTAAAAACGAAAGAAAAGGCTTATCATATGCATCGAATTTAATGAACTTCTCTTTCAAAGAGGAAACAATACTTTAAGAATTTGATAAAATATTCTAAAGAAAAATCAATTCAGGAGAAAGAATTACGATTGAAATCGTTTAATCAATAGTAATTTAATTGGGATAATAATTTAATATTAAATCTTTAGACACATTCTCTAAATTATTTAATCATATTTCAAAATAAGGTTAGTTCTCTATGAAAGATTTTGAATAAATGTATACAAATGTGCTCCATCATTTTAGTTGATATTCCTTATTATAATTTTATTTAATTAAAATATTATTATATTACTAGATCTCCTTATAGTCAATTATTTTTAATATTGTTCTTCTGATTTAATGGATTTTAAATTAATATCATTGTACTGTTTTATAGATGTTAATCATAAAATTATAATCTAGAATAAATCCAAATCAAATTATTTGTTTACTTAAGAAAAATAATCAAATAAAAAGGATAAATTGAGTATTTAATATCAAAAATTTGTTAATAAGTAAAATTTCTAATTACTTAATATTACAAATATAAAATAGAATAATATATTAATTAAATTATGAAGCATATAGTTAAGATTAATTTAATCGTTATTATTGATTACAAAAATATAAATAAATTGAATAATATATAATTCAGTTTATTTAAATTAAGTTTCATTTTTTTTTACATTGAGTACTTAATCTCTCTCCAGTCTTACCATCCAAGGTATCTACTGAGGTAGCATCATTAAATTAAAATTTAAATTACTTTTATTCTTTTTGATCAATTTGATCAATTGAATTGTTTAATGATATCTTTTATTTCAAGATAGGTGGTTTTTTTATGTTTTCTTTTTCGTCTTTTATCTGATCTTACTCATCCATTTTTAAAATAACTTTTTAAAATGAACAAAAAGGTTCAATTGGATAAGATTATTATTGAAACTAACCATTTTGTTATTCTTCATTGTCATCTCCTTATTGATTTTTCCTTATTTAGGATGAATTGAGAGCATTATTTAGATTGTATTGGGTTCCTTTACTATCTTATTCTTCTTTTATTGTTTATAATTGATCTTAGATACCATTATTGGCTTCCTCCAAGTTCTAGTTAGGGAAAAAGATATCCTTTTTGTTGCCTTATTGAAAAATAGTTTTTGGCTATTTTTATTTTTCAGATTGTTCAACGTTTAAACTAATATTATTTGGATTAACTCCATCAATTTCTTCAATTAATTTATCTTCATCATCACTATCTTCCATTTCATATTGTTTCTTAAACATCAATTATTCTAATGCTCCTTTCACATCTTTCATCGCCTTTTCATCTAAACTCTCAACGGGATGATATTTTCTTTCTAGTCCTAAGTAACCATCTTACTCGCCATAACCTGAACAATTATGATCTCCAAAGATAAATCTTTTTAATTAGCTTTAACTTAGTTTTTAATTTGTTTCAAATACAGATCCAATCATACTGATGTTCTCCATTGATTATAATACATTGTCCTTTTCTCTTTTTTACTGCTATATTAAAATTATTGGCATCGGAATGATTAGATCATCTTAACTGAAAAATAATCTTTTGCCAAAAGACACTTGTAGTGTCAATATATATTAAAATATAATTCGTTTTGTTTTAACAGAACTTTGTGGAAAAATCGAAGTGGGGTTTCGTGGCTTTCCCTATGGTAATTTGAAAGTGGTTTTTATCTCTTTTTCATCACCAGCTTCAACTTACTCTAACATATAGTTGAATTTTTACAAATTAATTCTTAATCAAATATATCAAAATAGTTAGATAGTTTGCGTTTTTACTATTTATACAAAACAACTAACTACGCAGAAATGGAAAATTTGAATTTTTGAATATGATAATTTGAAGAACTATTGTCAACTTGCATAACTATATCAATATTTTCTCCAAATAAATATTAAGGCTTATTTAGTTGTATCTTAACCTTTGTGCCCTAGGATATACTATTTACTATATTACTCCAGTTGAAAGGCAACAAGTTTTGGTTGTCTTGGACTCGCCAACATATTGGATTGCTAAATTAGATTGTATTTGAGGTTTTTCAAGTATGTGTATCACCACTCTGTGTTTCTTCGGAGGCTTATATAAATATTTCTCATCTTCACTTTATATAGTAACTGAGAGAAAATATAAGATTCTGCATTGTACCATCTTGTAGTAGTTAATTGTGAAACTCGGTGATATATTTGGAACCTCCATCTCGAAGTATTTTCTGCATGCTATGATTGGCATTTTCCTAATACTTTAATGTTTCAATACTTCCCAAAATCAGTGATTTTCTTTTATTTTTTATAAATGAACTATTTGAAACTGAAAAATTGACCTTGTTAATCCAGTTAGTTTGCTTTTTGTTGACCGCAGAGCTGAAAATTTTATTACCAATTTTTACTTTTAGATTCATAATACCAGCATTTATATCTTTAGTCTTTACTTTAATGTATATGACTCCTTTTATTAGATCTCCAGGAAAATAGCTTGGTTTATCGACTCTTATAGATATTTATGCTTGCTCCAGGGTTAAAATGTACACCATTTATTATTAAAATAATAAAGTAAAAAGAAATAAATATAATTTCATATATAGTGAGGGGTTTAATTTATTGAATATCTTGCAATGTATTACTGCAGTAATTAATTATTTAAAATTAAGCTTATAACTTATAAGTAATCAATCAATATAATTAATATCTCCGCAGCACATCATTAATAATGCTTTAGATGCCTAGCTTCTACTCTCAATTAGTTATCTAAGTTTCTCAATTGGGATTTCCTCATCATAATTCATCTCCACTGCCTAAGTAAAATCAATTAAGTTATACGTCAAAAATAGATTTAGTGATGATATCAACCATATTATTGGTGCAAGGCTCTCCAATATTGTACTTCATTATAGAATCCATCATCATCTCACATCTCTAGGATATTTCCTCATAAGAAAGTAACCCATTCCCATTCTCATCAATTAACTAATTAATTAAATTATTACTTTCAAAATTAATTCAATTTTTTTTTCATTACTCTTGGCTGTAATTAAATTAATAATCTAAAGAAATCCTTCAAAATCCAAACTGTTTTCTATGGCAAACAAATTAAATAATTAATCAATCACTCCTGCAGGAGCCATTGATAATTCATTGAGTCCTGCTGCAAATGAATCTCGACTGATTCCATTGGGGAGCACTTTCATAATATTTAATAACAATAGTATACTTTCTTTAGTCATTCCTGGTATTTAAGTACATTCGAAACTCAATAATGCCTTATATCTTGAGTAAATCTCATGAATTTCACTTCTGTTTAGCCCAGTTTTTTCCATCAATTTTGGGATATTATAATAAGTTGCTAATGGTTGTGACTAAGCTACGTAGAGAGGAAACTTAGTAAATTGATTTTTGTAGGTTTGGTTTTTAGATTAGGTTTTCGCTATTGTACTGCATTAGCTTTTGAAATTAGACAGTTTTAAATCTATCTATTTATGTTAAAGTTACATTTTTTTTGGTTCTGTTTAATATTCTTATTCAAACCTTATTTTTCTAAAATGTCTTATATTGCATCTGATTTGACTTCCATTTTATAATCCTTCAGACTTTCATCTAATCTATTCCTTATGGTTTGGATCTCTTCACTTTCCTCTGTTTTTAAGATATGCATTTTTTTTTTTAGATCCAAATCAAGTTTGAATTATAAATCATTTGAAGTGTTAGATTTTTAAAATTATTATTATTTAGATTTTGCTGTTGTTGGAGTAATTAGAATTTCCATCGGACTACAAATATCATTGCTTTCTATTACTTCTTGAAATATTTCTTTATCTTAAAAGAATTTAAGAAGATCATCTATGGAATTGACATATTACATGACATTCAAGATTTTATTTTGAATTTCAGTTTAACATTCAATATTGTGAAAAGCAAATACAATTTCCCAAAAATCCATCTAAGTTTTATTACCCAAAAATACAAGTTTGCAGTTTTATGGAATTTCCTCAAAAAAGTTAATTTATTGATAATCAAATAATGCTAATTGTGTGTGTAGTCTAGTAGCACCCAAAGCTATTTGTGCTTCTAGTAATAGTTTCTTCCTTTTCAAATATATGTCATCTTCTTTATATCCGCTGTTCACTTTTTATCTACTCATCTACATGATTTTTAGTTGGCTAATCTCATTAATAGGTTGTTTAACTATATAAACATGATCAAGATTTTTTCTAAAGTTTATTTCATGTGGTGTTAAACAACGCAAACTACTCCTGTAGCTTTTGCATGGAGATATGGAAAATTATTAAGTGATATTAAATCCATCTAGATTTCTTGAAGATTATGAAATAAGAGGTACATTAGTCTTACCACTTTAAGTTAGTTTAGTATATGCCTTTTTTCTAGGTGATCGCATAGTTTCCTTTTGATGAGCCAATCTAGGAGAAAATAAACCTTGAACATTTGGAATAGATGGTAAAGGAGGAGATTCATAATTCCCAGTCAAACTAATTTATTGAAGTTTAATTCTTTTTCCTAGAAATTACGTCTATTGCATTTGTGTATTAATTTTATTATTATGATACTCAAAATGATAAATAAATGTGTTCACATTTAATTTCGATTACTTTTCCAATCCTATTTTTGTACGAAGTTAGAATGACTGAGATATAAAGAAAGTCGTATATAATTTTACTGATATTAATATAAAATGATTAAATTTCATCTCGAATACCAATTGAAAATTTGCTCTGCATTATTGATTTAGACTCTGATATAAGGAATCAGATTCTTAATTGAATTCTTGATATTTTCAAAAGTATTCCTAAACCTTAAGTAGATATTTATCAATTTACATATGCATTAATATAATCAAAATTAAATCATTTTCTAAAATTTGAACTCTTGTGTGTCTGGTTTTTTAGATGATAATCTATTTGATCTAAACAAAATTGACCTATTTGTAGTAAGATTTTCTTTATGATAGGATCGAATATGAAGAGACAAATGAGTATGAGGGGTGCGCTCGTCTTGTTTGAAAGCATTTTCCGATGTCGCTCTTTGCATCTTTTCATACGATTTAGTTAGATTGAGTTTAGCAACTTTGCTTTAAATAATTTTTGAATATGATATTGAATCTGATTATTCCAATTTAACATTATGACTTTTAGTATGCTTTCGAAACATTCCTTAAAATTTCTTATTCAAATGATATTTAATTTGATTATCGATAAATTTATTTGTATTTTGCTATTTCTTTTCTTTTTATTCTTGATTTTAATCAAAAACCTTACTAAAAAACTTTTGCGAACGAGTGTGATTTGGTGATGAAATGCAATTTTGTTCATTAACAAAAAAATCATGTTTATGAGGTATTAAATTAGAGTATTTTTTAAGTTATATAGTTTCGAATACACTTAAAGTTTAACTTACAGTTTTTAGTTATTCCTTAAAATAGTCCTTTTTAATCTAATCATCAGTTTTGAAAATCTGTTTTTTCAATTAGTTTTTCAGTTTTTCTATTTTCTGATTTTTGAAATAATTGGATTTTAATTGACTTAGATCTAAATTCAATGAGAGTTGATCTTCTTGATTTTCCCCTTAGAAAACTTAGCCATTATTAACCAAAGACTACTAAATGTTAAACTTGATCATTTGAGCTTTTTTATATTCTTGCACATTTGAGTACATCTCTAAGAGATCTATAAAGAGATTATATTTAATTTTATAATATACAGTTTCCATTCTGGCTTTGGCCGAAGTAATCCTATTAGGAATATTATTTATGTGTTCATAGTCACCAAAAAATTACCCAGAATTAATAATGGCAATAATTTATAACTTTTTTATTTAATTTTATGACAAACTGGATTGAACCTTGTTAAATTTAATGATTTCAACTTCTCCAGTCACCACTAAATAAATATATTCATCTAAATATCCGGTTGAAAAAATACTCTACCCACAATTAATTGTATTCTATTCAAAGCTAGACAAGGCTATTAATTTTTGTTTCTGTTCCCAGTCTTAGAAAAGTGGAATAGTATTAATAAACTAAAGCTTTTAAGCAGTCAATTCATTTTGATGCTTTCCAATCACATCTTAATACATTTCATAGGATAGCTGTGCCACAAAAACATCAGTTTTAGCTACTACGGTTGCAGTTCTAGTGACCCTTTATTCAATTGCAATTTCTCCGAAGACTTCTCCAAATTTTTTAATGGCAACTAATCTAAACTCTTAAAACTGAATTTCTTGAATGTCCTTAAAATCACTTAGATATATAATTTATCAATTACTGGCAAATCAAGTTTTAGACTTCCTAACTTTGATTCGATTTTGGAACAAATATTCCCACTTCCCCTGTTAATAAAAAATACATTTTTCTTCCTGGTTCTCCTTAACGAAAAATTATATTAAATGCTTTATACTTTTCAACTGTCATAAATCTAAAAATGTCCAAACATTTATTACCATCAAGTTTGTCCTTAAATTTCCTAAATTTTATTTGATTTTATTTTACCCTATATATGGAAAGTGATCTTCAAAATATTTTTTCAGAGTTTCAAGTTGATCTTAATTTCTCAATAACTAATGCAATTTCAAAATATTAACAATTTTTGCTGTGCTTATAACTGATCCATTTGCATTCTTTTTTAAGATTTAAACATATTTGGTCAAAAATCCTTTCTCTTCAATTTCTTCATGAGGAACATTTAATTAATTTAAACTCCTAAATTGAGAAGGAGCTATTTATTTTAGATATCTAGGAGGTTATAAAACGGGATTCATAGAAGAATAGTTAATTGGAAATTTGAGTATTAGAATAACTATTTCTAAAATAATAATTATTTTATCAATACGTTCAAATTCTGTTTAATACTAATTAATCAAATAAAATTCATATACTTTTAATTTATTCACAAATTATATAATTACAATATTTATTATGTTTAACACTTAAAAAATTGAAAAACAAAGAAGATCAAAAGAAAGATTTGTCTATGAGGCTTGCAATTTAGTTCAACAATGGAGAGATCTCTTTAAAAATGGCTACACAGATTATGCAGGCAACTTTATTAAGCCAACATTAAAAGAAGCAGCCAATCTTATTGGATGCTCCAAGAAAACTTTAGAGGACTATTATAGTATTATTCGAAAAGCCTCATAAATAACAGACATAAATCAATGTTTATAAAAGAAAATGGGGCATTTGAGATAACTTTTGAGACAAAAAGAAGAAAATTTAAATGTAGCTGCCCCTATTTTTTAAGAGGTAGAAGAAAAAAATCCCTCAAATGATAGTTGGAATAATTTGATAATTGAAGCTGACGATGAAAATCAAGAGGATCCCAACTTAAACACTGATAGATATTTCATTGAGACTCCAATTGAATGCGAAAGATCACCAATATAATATGAAAGAGAATAATAATATGATAATGAATACAGCCATACAGAAATTAATTCCAATCAATATTGGAAGGAGATATAATTTGAAGAAGAAAATGACATGGCAATAGCAAATTAAGAATAAGTTTTCTTTGATTTCTGATCTTATTATTATTACTCTCTTTTTTACTTTATTAATGAAACCTTAATAGTTAATGTTTATAAATTCAGCAATAAAAAATCTGGATAATAGTAATTAGAGATTAACTAATTGATTTCACAATCATTTTATGTATTTTTCTTAATTATAATTGATTAATGGGTAGCGTTTCTTCGCATTCGACTTAAGATGAGAATGGCAACCTGAGCAGTCTTCCAATGCATTTAAGAAAAATGGAACTCAAATTTGACATCTCTAGAGAGGTGGATCCAGCATTAAAATAGTTGCTATATTGTATTTAATTGTATGCATACAGGGTCGTTATCTGAAATCCGAGCTGTTTATGAATAGTTTTAACGTAGGACTTCACTTCCCTTCATAGATAAAAGTTTATTCTGCAAAATAGTTCCATTTTCTCGTCCTAATGCAGGATATATATTTGATAACTTTTGTAGGAAATCAAAACTCTTATCAATTTATGAACTCATTTGTGTTTTAACTATATGTTCACATACTTAACATATTCACAAAATTCATTGTAAAAAACTCATGATATACTAGTTTTATATATTGTTTTTGATTTGGATTGTAATGGGAACATCAGCTTAAATGAACTCCTCATAATTATCAAATCAATCATAATAGGATATTGTAAATTAACTAATGCAGAAATGCCTCCTTATGTGTAATTGGAGAAGTTTGCAAAATTGATGTTTTTAAAGAGTGACATTCAAGTTGATAATTAACTGGAGTTAAGCGAGTAAAATTTAGATTTAGATTTAGAATCATAGAATGGTTAGAAAAGGAGAATGACATTGGCAAAGACTTATTTACCTTGTATGAACCAAAATAGAAAGTCTAAGAGCCTTTTGAAGTGTTTAAATCCTTTAAGCCTTACAGCGAATAAGAAGCTGCAAACATGTTAGATATGATAACAAAAGCAAACAAGAATGAATACTTTATGAAGAGTCTCAATGAAAAATTAAACTAAAAATATTAGGAAAGCTATAAGGCTACAACTAAAAGTGTTAGACAACTCTAAATAAGATCAAAACAGTCAGCTTCTCACAGTTCTCTACCCAAAATTGCAAAACCTCAAATCTTGGATGATGATATTGATGAGTTACAAATTTTAGAAAAAGCTATTGGAGATCATTCAAGGAAAATCTAAAGATATGAATCTCCCACAATTAGATTTGTTACCTAGCGTGATGGCACCTCCAGAAGAGTCATTGTGCCTAATAAGATTATGAAGAATATTATCATTACAAAAGGGTGTACCTTAACTAGGAATGAGATATTTAAATTAAAGAGTTATTTTGATAGTCTTTCAGATAAAAATTAAGTTATTTAAGTTAAAGAATTCACCAAATCATTTCAAAACAAACCACACATGAAAAGAGTCACTGCAAGCTTATATAATTATTTAGATTCTAAACAAAGAGGATTTGTTACTTTTGATGAATTAATGTTGAAATTGTATCCTTCGCTTACATAAGAATAATTGAAAATCATTAACTAATGGATTCAATAATATAATGAAGTTTTTGCTAAAAGTTCGAAAGAAAGTTTGGAAATGGAATTTCTAAGAGTAGAGAAACAGCCAGCCAAAAGAAAAAGAATTCTTCCAAAACAAAGTATGATTAGAGTTAAACAACTCTTTAATTTAATAGATTAGGATGGAAAAGGATGTAATTATATATATTTAATCTAATAGACATATCTATAGAAGATATGAAGAAAACATTCACATATGGGTTTACAGAAAAGGAAGTTGAGAATCTATTTTAATAACATGACAATGATAAAGATGGAAGGCTTAGCATGGACGATTTAGTCAGAATCATATTACCTCCTGATTATGAAATAGAAGAAGAAACTGAAGACAATTCTTGAAATTTTATATATTTAAAAATTAATCTAAACAATCAAAGTATAAATATTTTTAATTTTAATTAGATGTTTCATATATTCGATTAATGTCATAAAATTGATTATGATAGATACTTTTATGTTATCATAAATATTTTTTCAATAATGTCAATTCTAATTGATTTTCAAACTCTTATTTTATATTCAATCCAATTTAGCCTACTTCACTAGTTTCTCCATTGTATAAAATACAATTCTCAAACACTTGCATCACATCATCATAAAATTCCTAACAAGCACTATAAACATTTGAATTTAATTTATTCTAATTTTTCATATGAATACATACTTTAACCGTTCCAAAATCCATAGGCTTAGTCACTATCTCATAATAATCACTAATTCCGTATTTCTTCTGATCAACTGGTTAATGGAATAAGTGAGCTCCTTTTGCTTTCCAAATAATACCTAAATATTTATAGAGAATAAATACCTAAAACCTTTTTGGCTATCTTCTCCCATGTATCATCATCTTTAATCTAGTTAATGATTGTATCATCAATTAGTTCATCTGCATTTACAATCAGATTAGCAACTTCTGGGAAGTCTTATTAAAACTTTACAAATTCAACAGAATTTAATTCTCTTTAGTTTCCTTAATTATCTGTAAATATCAATTTGTATGACTGTTTTGGTAGATCTTTAAATTTCCTCTTCTATTGTTATGATCTTGGTGCTTCACCTTTACTGTTATCATTTCCTCCGCTATTTTTAGACATATCATCTTTATTTTTGTTTTAATAGTAATTAAATAGATCTATCACCTCCTTTCTGTTATATTTTCTAGCAAAAAATAATGCATTTTTTTTAGAAGAATCAACATGATTTGGATTACTTCCATTCTAATATTAAATATGATTGTAGTACTTCTATTAATAATTTGCATATTTCAACATGTCCTCCATTGGCTGCATAGAATAGAGCTGTTTGACTTGAAAGTTTATCCACAATGTTAATATCGATTCCATATTGTATTAATCTAAATTTATAATGAATTTTCTTAGTACCTAACCACAATATCATATCTATTATCTCTAGCAGCATAGAACAGCGGTGTCTGTCCATATCGATCTTGATCATTGACATTCACAGTATTAGTCGACAAAACAAAATCAAGAAGCTTTAATCTTCCATCTCTGCAAATATAAAATAAAATTGATTGGCCTAATTAATCTTTGTAATTTAGGTTGGCGCCAAAATCAAACAGCAATTCTAATGTTTGTTGGGCTATATTATCATCAGGACCTTAGACAACTATGTATGTTGAGATTTATCTTTGAGATGGATCAATTTTATTAACTAAATCAATATCTTTATATTAATCTTAGATTTAGATAATTTAGATACTTAAAATAAACTTGGTTTTTTCGAAATCTTAGTTTTTTAAAGCTATCTTGTAGTCATCATAAATGCTTTGAAGCTATTCAGATGTCAACTTTTGTTAATATTCAGAAACAATCTCATATCCATTATTTTATTAATAGGATTATATGTTCTGACTATTTTCAGAAACTCCAACAATCGACAAAAACTAATTATAGGCTATATAACAAATTACTTTTACTTATTTCGTCTTCATTAAATTATTAGATTAAAGACTAAATATCCTCTTAACTATAATTTGCAGTTTCTAATATTTATTCTAAATCAACTTTGGTGATCCTATTGTTCTATTGTTTTTCTTAAAACTTTTGGGCGAGAAATCCTAATTGTGGGGAAAAGTTCATTATTAAATTTTATTTAAATAATTTAATATTAAGTAATATTTTTAATGGATATCGATCAAACATTGCTCAAGCTCTTCAAGAATTCAGCATAATTAACTCTCTTCATAGTGTCAGTAAATGGATCCAATTAGTGACATAAAAATTCAACTTCTTCAGCTGGAACATTGTTTTTTAGCAATACTTTTTTAATCTTCTCCAATGGGATGTACCTAAATAATAGATTATTATACCTGTCATCATCTTTTGCTAACAATTTAAATGCATTTCTCACATCATTAAAAGTGTAATCTGTCAGTTTTAAATTAAAGATTTTTAAAAATTCTTCAAACCCAATCTATTCCTTTTTACCAAATATTCTTTAGACCATCTCATCAAATTGTTCTTATGGTATCTAAGAATTATAAATAAAAATGATATTACCTTATAATCAATCATGATGAAGAGATCAGCCAAACCCTTTTTGTCTAGTTTTCCTTCTACAGCCTTCATTGAAAAGATTTCTTTAAAAGCTTATCTATGTGCATTCTTAACTTCTAAGCTCATTTATATTTTTAAAATTAATAATCAAATAAATCACTATTATTATTATTATTGTTGTCCAAATCTCTCCTCACTTATAAAATGATTAGCTCCTAAAAGCTTCAACTCAAAAGTATTTTGACTTTTCATCCTAATCTAAGCTTAATCATCTTTGATCATAAATAAATCATTTTCTAAACTTCTTCTTCCTATAAAACTTGAAACATTATAAAATATATGCAAATAAGAACATTAACTTTTATATGCATTTCTTATTCTTTGTGATTCCATACCAATTATCAAAGGTGATTCATTTTCTGATAATTGATCTCCCTCAATCTACTCAGTATAATGTGAATGAATAATCTATTTAAATTTATGACTAGTGGCTTGCATTCTTATATATGAGAAATCTTTCTTTTGATATTCATCATTGTTGTCACCAGAATGATGAGAAAGCGAACGCAATTTATTTCTGAACTCTGATTCATTTAAATCTATACAAATCATTTTTATCGAAAGATATTTCTTGTAAATTGCTAGCAACAAAAAGATTAAACTTAAGAAACTGATACAGGAAAGCATAACCATTCCCTTTCGGGATGTTAAACCACCAGAAGTAATTTAAACATACCCATAAACGGCAGGTGCTGGAAGATAACCAAACAAATCAAAAAATAACTGGCGTAATTAATTTCCACTTGTTCTCTCTTCTCTTTGTAACGATGTAATCATTATTCCCATTAATGAAGGAATAGCACTGCCTCCAAAAAATAATAAACACCAAAACAGCACTAGTATCATCTCTAAATTGTCAAAATGTGGAATCAAAGCTAATGAGATGCTTGCTAAAGATAATTCGATTGCAGCAATTTTCATGACTCTAAATCCTTTATTTCCCACATCATTATTTAAGACTTAACTACCTAAGTACACCCCAGTTAAAGGAGCAGTCATTGAGATTATTAGAAATGATTAAGAAGCAAGATTGTATTCCATTAACATAACACTATTGAGATAATCAGTCATCCAGAATTAGACTCCTGTCAAAACAAAAAACAATTAACTTAATGTTAACATGGATAAGACAAAAAGTGGATTTGTAAAAAATGTTTTACAATTTGAAAGTAACACTGTTGAAAAACTTTAATTTTAATCTCTTTCCTCTCTGATTTTTATTGAAAATTAATCATCCTCAGAAAATACATAATACAACAAGCACAGAGACAAGCCTACGATCTAGAAATAAAATGCTTATCTCCACTTAAACCCTTATATAAAAATTTACATCTAATGAAATCTAAAGAGATAATGAACTTATCCAGAATCCTAACATTGTTCCCAAGGGGATTCCTATTTGCATGAATGTCAATTGCTCATTTCTTTATTTACCCCCGTAGAGATCAATCCAAACAGGAAAATAAATAACTAAAAATGCCAATTAAATTGATGAAGCATACTTAAAACAACCCTGTAAAGAATCTGGAAAAATGTAATAACACAATATTCTTTGTAATGAGAAATACCGATATACTCAGTATGTAAAGTAAAGAGCAAGTTATAAGAATTGATTTCGTCTTAAATTTATCATAGATTCCTGCTCCTATCATCGTTCCTATAATGATTCCAGCAAAAACAGATGAACTCAACAAACCCAACTATTTTAATCATAATAATTATATATGCTACTTCAAATTCATTAATTCCGAAATCTGATTCAATTCTTTAAGTGCAAGCAGGAATGATTCCATGATCAAAATTGATAAAGATGATAGTCAGAAAATGAAAAGTCCGTTTGGAGAAAAGCCTCTTGTCCATGCTAAAAAATTCAGATTTCTTATTTTTATTAATATCAATTATTTATAATCCCTTTTGATGATGAAAAGGAATTTAATTTGAGTAATAAATGCTAATTAATGTATGTATATAAGATTTATTAATTGTTTATCTAAAAGCATATAACGTTTTATTCCAAAAAAAAATTACAATTGAATTGAAAGAGTGAAAAATTTTACATAAATTTATGAACTTTTTAGATTTTATTTAATAACAAATACAAGAGAAGTAAGATTAAACTTAAGAGGTTCCATAACAAATCAAGGAAGAAGAGCCGCTCAATTTAAATGAAAATCTGGATATTTCAGCTAATGGAAGTTCATCTGATGAAGAATAAATGTATGAAGAATATTTCAAAGAAAAACCATCATTAAAAGCCACTTACGATGAAATATATGAGAAGTTAAAATAAAATTCTCCTCCACAAACAGAACTCGAAAATGAGCAACTTTAAATCATAGCAGAATTACAAGCAAAACTTGTAGTATAGGAAACGGAATTACTCATTCTTAAGAAGTTACATTTTGATCTCAAAAATAAATAATCTCACTAAGCCAATAAAATAGAGTAACTCTAAAAAGAAAAGGATGTTATGACATAGGTAAAGAATATATATAAATTTACAGATGAAAATCGGCTATGATAAAAAGTTTTAAAAATTAGATGAAAAAAGAAAAATTATTGATTAGAATCAAAGAATAATTAAAAAGTTAGCCACATCAACTTCAAACGATTATCTAGAGTCAGCTATAAAAAGAGTTAATCAATAAGTCAAAATAAATGAGTATATTATATTCTTTATAATTAGCAAAGTATAAGTTCTAAAAGAGCAACCTTAGAAGGATAATCCATAAGTGAGGAAATTATCGAGCTAAAAACAATAAAATAGTTTTAAAAATAATAAAAAATGAGTATTTGTTATATTCCTAATAACTTCCTTATATATCTTAATATTAATTGTATTTTAAGTCAAATATGTGTATTTTAATATAAAACCAAACAAGTCAAATCATAATGTCAGATTTTGTAGAGATGTTCATATACCATAAATCCTACTATATTCTCAGTCAGCGTCTATAGTATAGAGGTTCGTACGAATGCCTTCCAAGCATTTAGGTCGGGTTCGAGTCCCGATAGACGCAACTTTTTTATATTTTTATTTAAAAATAAATATAAGGTTAAAATCAATAGTAATATAACAATATAAATGTGTAATTTAAGTATATATATTAATTAGCCATGCAAATATACATGGTTAATAAAATTAGTAATTCATTTCATTTACGGTGGTCGCTTAATTTTAGTTTCCAAAAGATTTACAAATTCATTCATAGATATCTAAATAGACACATATATACATACCATTCCATCTTTATTTATATCACAATCCTTCAAAATATCTTGCCACATATTTTCATCGATTTCATTCCCAAATAACTCATTAATCTCCTATTTGGTAATAAAACCATTTCCATCCAAATCAAAAAGTTTGAAGGCCTGTTCTATTTTTTTTTTACTTAAGGACCTATCTCTGTTAATTGAAGCAGTAACAAATTCACTAAAATCTACTTTTCCGGATTTGTTGGCATCTAGCTATGGAAACAATTCTTCTACAACTTATTGAGCCGCAATAGAATCTCCTTTGTAAATTTTCATATAGGCTAGGGTGAAATGACTTTTTTACCTGCTAACAATTCTTCTTTACTCACAGTTCCATCTCCATTTTTATCTATATCTTGGAAAGTCTTTAATAAGTCATCCTTCTCTTAACTTTGAACAACTTGAACTGTTATGAATTATAAAATCGCGTATTTTAGTTTATTCTTGGAATCAAAATCCTATAATTTTTTTAAACTGATGTTATTGACAGCTCCTTTAGCTTTATTGTTGGCTATCCAACTGTGTTATTGAGCTTCCGATGCACTAATACGAGAAGAGGGATCATAGAACAACATTCTTCTGATCAAATCTTTTGCTTGCATAGATACTCTAGACCAATCATTACTATCAAATTAATATGTTCCTTTTCTAACTTTGGCTAAGACCTCTCCTTCGCTATGTCCAAAAAAGGGAGGGTATCCACATAGCAAAACATACAGTATTACTCCTAAAGACCAAATATCACATTTTTCATCATAACTACCGTTCAAAACTTCTGGAGCAACATAGAATGGCTAATATGGTGTATTTATTATACTGTTCCAATTCTTTTTTTTAGTTTTTCATCATTTACTAATTTAGCACTTGCTCCAAAATCAATAATTTTGAGTGAGGCACCTTGAGTTTTAGAGTCAAACAAAATGTTCTCAGGTTTCAAATCTCTATGTACAATGCCTTTTGAATGACAATAAGCCACAGCTGTCAGGATTTATTTCATGTAACTTGCTATTTCTTTTTCAGTTAAGGTTTGAACAAATTTAATTTTTTCGAATAATTCACCACCTTCATAGAAGATTTTGAATAGTTTTACCATCACAATATTCATTGATTAAATAATATGAATTATCATCTTAATACATTTCATATAATTTGACAATGTTTGGATGATCAATATCCATTAAAATATTAGTTTCTTCTAATAATTTCTCTTGGTCCTCCTTTTTCAATTTAGATTTTAGGATCAATTTCATAGCTCTCACCATACCTAGAAATAACAATTAATTAAACCAGTTTATCTATGAACCACTTTATATACTTTTCCAAACCCTCCCTATCCAATCATCTCTTTTACTGTGTAGAATTCACTTACATTCTTTTTGGAATTAATTCTAACGAACATAGTTTATTTGATTGTCCATTGTTTCTCTTATCCTTATTATTTAATTTATGATTTAGATTCTTGATTATTTTCTTTTTTTCCGCTTTTCATATCTTGAGAGTAGTTAGTCTCTTTTTTTGGAGTCTGTTCCAGATCTTTTTCTTAGTCATTCAATCGTTCCTTCAACTTAGTTTGTGTTTTCAAATCTAATATGTCAGCCAAATATTCTGGTTACTGATATTCAGTCAACTCCTTCGCTAATTCTGTTAATTAATGCATATCTAAAATATTGTATTTTCTAACCATTTTAATGTCCTTAACAACAGCCCATGATTATAACTATTAATTATTTATTAAACTAAAAATATTTATTTTGATTTTCAACTATTAAACAAACCCCCAGTGATCATTTACTAGCAACTTAATTGTGACCCCTACGAATTTCAATTTATTTATTACTATTCAATAAATCATAAATCATAATCATGTCTTCTTCCAGGATTGAATTTTTGAGATTGTTTTCTGAATTCTTCTTCCTCTTGGTTTTTCATAATATCCCAATTTTGAACTCTAATCATGTTCAACACATTCTATCTATTTTCATCACTCAATTCTTTATATAACATCTCTAATTTATTCGTTTAATCAATATTTACCCAACCTCTTATTCAGCTATCAACTTATCCACACTATCTCGCAATTGTATATGTTAAGTCTATTCAATTTGAAATGCTTCGTCATTGTACAAGATTTACTATTTCAAAAACACTTCCTTCTCTCTTAATAAATCGTACCTCTGCTTTTGAATATTGTAAGAATCTACATTAAAGACATAATATCTACATATGGCTTAGTCTGTTTCAGGTTGAATTAATAGTCTTAAATTGTTTAAAGATTGTTTGGCCTTTAACATTAATTACTTGGTGACATCTAAAATCTTTTGAGAATCATCACTAAACAACTCGGTGAATTCTTCTAACTTTTTCCTAAAATCCATCGCTCTTGATTCTAAATACATTTTACTCTAAGTAAAATCATTTTAATAAAACTTATCATAAAATTCCTAAAATAGCTCCATCTTCTCTATCTCATCCTTGCTCTTTAATTCAACATCTTGATCTGTTATAGTTTACAACACCTAATAGCAACTTGATCTAAAATTCAGCTGATCGACCGAATAAAAATAGGTGTTCAAAGTCTCTTTATCGTATTAAATATGATGAAACAAAGGTTCCATTATTAGAATCGAATCCAGGATTCCTTCCAAACAGGTCTTCTTAGGCAAATAATACTTTTCAATCATGAAAAATGCCTTCTCCATTACCTCTTTATTTCTTTTAATTTAATTTTCTAAGTTTTCTTCATACAATTCATATATTTGTTCATCGTACAACAATTGTATTTGACTTGTGTATCTTTTGCTTCTAAGCTCATTCATTCGTAATATATATTCAAAGATTTCCTAATGATTGATTATTTCAAAAGCGCTCAAGCAATTCAGCAGAATATATAACAAATAAAAAACTATTTTCATAAATATTATAATTAAAATTTTATAATGACTACCCATTCATATTTCATATTAACTATGCTGTTATTAACATATTCAAGACATTCATCATAATTTGAAGACTTAACCTAACTCTATAACACAGGTAATTAAGATGAGTTAACTAAGGAAATTTCAAGGCAATCCATGATTAATTTTCTAAAAGAGCAGCATTGGATACAAGCTTTGAAATATTTAACAAAACTTTAACCAATATCTATTAGAATCATGGAGAAATAGTATATTCAGCAAATGCAACTAGTGATTCTATTTAGAATCTCTAATTAATTTCATTTAAAAAATCATTAGGGGCTGGAATGATGAATTGGATGTATAATTCAAATAAAATGCTCGATCACTTCCACATTAATCCATATTCATAAAAATCCATCATCTAATTCTATGAGGAGAATCCTTCCAAATTTTATATCACTATGTTTCAAGATGATTAGCTGTTAGTATCTACCCAACAAAAAGATAAAGTTCAAATACAACCTTTTAATAAAATTGCAATTCTCCTTGAATATTCAAGATAGGTTTCTATAAATCTAATTAATCCTCTTATGGAAGTCTAATTGGATAACTTGAATTTGTTTTATATCAAACAATTCGATTATCATCATGCCAAATTCCTAACTAGTTTAAATAATAAACAGTAAATCACATTGAATTAAGTAGCAGAAGGACTAATATAGTATAACTCTAACTGTATAGCTGAATATCTGCAATCTTTCTTGGGCAAAGATTAAATTGATAAGACATTACAAACCTTAAATATTGAGCAAACTAGCCAAATTTGGCATGTTTCATCTCATTTAGCATTTGCTAATATCTACCATCAAAGTTATGAGGATTATATAAATAGAATTGTAAGCCAATCATAATTGTAATTTACTCAACTTTAAAATTCCATTCATACTGAATTATTATAAAAAACACAATAATCATAAGTCTGGTTAGAAACTGCTCACTCTGATTTGTTAGATGGAAAAGTATCAAGTATTATGAACAAATACTTTACTTAATCTAATTCTTATGATTATGCTTTCCTATTGAAAGGAATGTAGAATCGTCAATTTAAATATCTACAAACTTAGGCCTATTAAATATTTGAAAGCTTAATGAATTAATTTATTTTGAACCCTAGATTAATTTAAGATGTTGTTCAAAGAGGACAACAATATGAAGTTTATGGAAGCAAAGAGAATTATAATTCTTATTTCAGTTCTCTATACTTTGATTCTACAAAATCAGGAGCATAAAAATAATTTGGAATTTTGGTCTAGAAACTTGATTACGAATAGGAATTTAAATTGTACTAATCAGCTTTTAGTATATTTGTTCAATTATTAGCCTCAAATAATTAATATTATGCTGATGTAGCGAAAAGAATCAGCAAATCAAAAATAATTTAATGATACATATTTTATAAATAATTTAACAATATCATCACTATAAGGCTTATTTTTGATTACTCATATCCTTTATGCCTCCCTTCTCAAATCTATTATATACATCTTTATAGAATAGTATCTATTTTTAACTCAAGCTGGGTTTCATATTCTTCATAATATCTTAAAACAATTCCTTAGTTAATTTAAAGTCCTCTATTTTCTACACCTTTCTTTTTAGACTAAAATCTTCTAATTAAACTATTCTATCAGTTAAATATATTCTGGCTTCTTTAAAAAAAGAGACAACATCAGCTTGCGATAACCCAAACAAAGAGTCAGCTATATCTTCTTCTGCAATTCCATCAAATTCTAAAGGACCTTTATAAATCTCCAAAATTTAAAGGATCTCCTCCTTATTAGGTAAATCTATTCTAACATGCTTGTCAATTCTTCCTGGTCTTAATATGGCTGGATCTATTAAGTCAGGTCTACTTGAAGCAGCTACGATGTAGACTCCCTTCATTCCTTCCTCTACTCCGTCTAGATAGCATAAAAATTAATTGACAACTCTATCTGTAACTCCTGAATGTGATGATGTTCTAACAGGCACAACAGAATCTATTTCATCCAAAAAGATAATGCAAGGAGATAGAGATTAAGCCTTTTAAAAGAGATCTCTAACATTCTATTCAGATGATCCTTAAGTTTATTATTAGTTAATATACCTATATACTTATCTAATAATTCAGGTCCTTTTACTGTTAATACATTTATTTTTAACTCGTTGCAAATACTCAAACTAAAGTAAGTCTTTCCACATCCTGGCATCCCATAAATCAAAACACTTTTAGGTAGTTTAATTTTGGATTTTGCAAATAAATGCTCATATTTCATTGGTAGATCAAAAAGATCTAAAATTATTTACTTTTATTCTTTTAGACCACCTATTTCTTTGAAAGTTGGTATTTTCTTATTCAGTTACACCTATTAGTCCTATAAATCATTAATTTATTATAAAATCCATTCCTCCGATATTTATTAATTCAATTCTTTTAAGTATCTTTCTCTATTTTATAAAGCATGAAATTAAGTGAAATTAAAGTTTTCAGACTTTTGAGCTAATTATTCAGCACATTTTTTAATCTCTTCTGAATGATAAAATTATTCGAAAATTCGCTATCTTAGTTCTAATTTGGGTTTATTGAATTCAATAATTTACTCCTTTGAAAATTTTTCTAATCTAAGAAGAATAAATACTTTCAAGGTTTACATTTAAATACTCTTTTGATGGCGATACCACTATTAATTTAACTGAAGGATATTCCATTATTTAATTTCTCATTAACTTACTTAAAATCTAGATGAATTATAGATAATATACATTTGAAATAAGTATTTAAAATGATTATTAAAAATCAATTAAATCAATGCTCTTGATAGATTCAACCCCTTTGACTATTATTAGTATATCATTTAAACACACTTATCTCGATTACCAAAATATATGTTTGATAAACTTTTTAACTATTTTAAATTCAAAATGATACCATTTTATAGTTTTTCATTCTATCCTTACTGATTTAATTTGTCTAAATTTAATTTAATCACTTCAAATTTTGTTTTTAAAAAGGAAACTAGCACTTAAATTGCTTAGATTTCTTTACAAATTACCAAACATTATGAATTAGATTGTTAATCTAAAATAGAATTCATTTATTTAATTGACCCTTCAAATAGTTACAAAAATAGTTAAAAATCTTATTATTTAACATCTTTTTATCCTATATTTTATTATTAGGGAACATCTTTTTATCTTAAATTTTAGTATTAAGTAAGCTTGATTTCTTTTTAAATTGGACTAGTAAATCCAAGAATTCTTACATGTTCTTCTAAGTATTTGATTAATAATCCTTTCTCTTTTTCTCCTATTACTTTAGGTTCATTATGTTCATTTATAATAGATAACATTTATAGGAAATGCTCTGGTTGATTCCCAATTAGTTAGACAATTCTCAAAAAATAAAGTTGTTTTTAATTATTATGAACTCTGCCTAATATTTTAATCATGAATTACTTTATAAAACAATCTATAAATTTTTTTCAATTTTGCTTATTATCAATTTAATGAAAAATTCTTTATTTAAAGGTAAATCAGAATCAGTGTAAAAATTGAAATATATTTTTTGAAAAATAAGCTAATTTCTTTTGATTGTTCTAATTGTTGATTCCTTGCTTATATCATATTCTTGTGTATTAATTAAAATCACTTATCCTTCCCTTATTCCAAGATGTTTAGCATAAAATTTGGAAATGAAGCAATATTTATTGTTAACATCTTTATTTTATTTGAATTAGACGATTGCAGTTTTAGGAATATTTTGTTTTTATTTATTTTTTTTCAAATTCTTAGTATATTTTTGATAGTTTCTATATGATTTTGGAAATGATGATGAATAAGTGATTTAATATAATTTGTCTAATCTGTTATTATGATATAGTTCTGTATTTATTTCAATAAACGATTCAAATTAATCTTTATCTGAAAGTAATACACTTAATTCAATTAAATCCAATTTCTACTCTGGTTTTTATGCTTCCTCAATTAAAATGTTAATTTCACTATTAGGACTGATAGCAATAGGACCCTTGTTATCTTGAGCTTTGAATGTAAAAGTAACAAATTGTCCTTCCTAATAAAATATTGGAAAAATTAATTCATCATAAACAATTTAAATATTATTAAGCAGACTTGTTTCAAATTAATCCTTTTAATGTTGAACAATCATATAATCTGACCATTTTTGAACATATATGGTTATGGCATTATATTGATTGCAATTTGAGACTGAAATTTATTCTAAAAATAAAATTACCTTAAGTTATTTGCAATTAATCATCATCATCGATATTTAAGAGGTAAGCAAATTAAAAACCAATTTCAATGTGATTATCTTCAGAAATACCTTAACAACCAAAATATGCAATTTATTAGGTCTTCATTAATTCACTCTAATAATAATGAAATCAGTACGCTTTTATCACTTAACATAAATTTCCTTGAGAAAATGATTGCGTTGTGAATTTTTAAAACATCCTGGGTAAACTAATATAGCAATCTGTTCTTTTTGTGATTTTTACTTATAATTACATGATAAATTATTTAATTAATAAAAATGGATTAGGAATTAGATTTGTAAACAAGCATATCCTCAATTGATATTGATCAATAAGGAAGGAATTTGGTTGTAGGGGGAAGAGAAATCTTAAAAATAATTGATTTGGATTAAGTGAATAAAAAAATGAGTATCAAATAGAATATGAGGAGATAAGGCACAAAATTGGCAATAGGTTATGTAGAATTTAATCGCAAAAAGCCAACTCTATTATTGGCTGCATCTGTCTAAGGTTAATTTTAGGTTTGGGATATTGACAAACAAAAAGAAACTGTTTATAGAAATCATTAAGCTGCTATTCATAGGATGAATTGGCATAATGAAAACTGTTTTATTAGCGGTGGGTAGGATTATACAATTAATTATTATGATTATCGTCAACCTGCTGCATAACCAATTTTTACATTACAAAGAAATGAAGCTATTAGAGACATTAAATTTAATATTACAAGAGACAATTATTTTATGGCAGCCTCCGATACAGGCCAATTAGAGTATTTTGACATTAGAAAACAATAAGAAGTTGTGACTGAGATTAATTTAAAGGGTCGTAAACAAGACCCATTTACCAATTTAATTATCTGCTTGGATTGGACTAAAGATAATGTTTTGGCTAGTGGATCAAATGATAAAGAAATTAAAATCTTATAAGTAGAGAATCATACTGACATTAGGGAAAAAGGGATCATTTAGCATATAGATGGGTCTTCTCATATCAAATGGCATGTGTAAAACAATTCTCTTTTGAGTGTCTCATCACTTAATAGAGATATCTCAGTCACTACTTATGACATCAGAACTCCCTTCCGACCTATGCATATTGTCAAGGGTCATAATGATATCATAACATCCTTTGTCTTTAGTTAAGATGAATAGTATGTTTTTACAGGATCCAAGGATAAATACTTAAGAATGCAATCTGTTAGATAGGCATATCAAGTATATAATAATTGTCCTATATTCCCTGTCGCCTTTAATCAATATAATGATTTGCTTATGAAATTAGAATCTCCCTTCCCCATTCAATGTGAATCAGAGAAGACCAATCAATATTAATAGTACTTTAATTCAATTTAAAAACAATCCTCAAATGATGATATTTTTATATAAAAGTCGAAAACTTAGAATCAATTCTAAAATACTTAGGTTTAAAATTCTTGGTAAGATATCCAAAAAGCAACTTCTGTATCTCCATAAAATTCACAAATTCAAAAAACTAGTGTAAGATCAATCTTCTATATAGAAGCTATTGATTAAAGGTTTGATCCTAAAATTCCTTTTGATGAGGAATTAAAATATTTCCAAAAGAATTACAATTCAAAAAAGGATTTTTCATATAATAGTAATGTTGCCTTGCAAATAGATAAACCAGAGATAGCACATTATTGGAAAGCCTTAGAACATCTTATCAATGACTTTAAAAAGTTATCAAAAGATTGTGGCTCCAATATTTCAATGTAGAATATTCCTGTTTAGTTACCAAACAAAGGTAATGATTAATCAGATGATGATTAAAAGTCTCCTTTGGAATAAACTATATAGATTACAAGAAATAACAAATCACATGAAAAAAAGTAATTGGATTCACAGGATCTCTAAAAACTCTATAAATATTTCGAAAAATACCCAGCAGCATTTAGATAAGAATTAGATAGCAAGAATATCATAATTGAAGATCAAAATCATTTGAAAATTCATATAGAAAGAATACCATATTATAAGAACTTATTAAGAACAATGACTCCTATTGGTTATTTGCTGACTGATAAATAACATATGATGTAATTTCTAAATAATATGTAGGCAAGTTATTTCTAATTCTATACTCTAATTAATTTAACATGTAATCGATTAAGGGGAACTTCCTAGTGGATTTTGGATGGCTGCATGTGCAAAAAATCATGTATAATTCCCTGATTTGAATGCTAAAAAATGGACTCAGTCTTATATTGAATTACTAGTGGCGTTTGGCAAACACACATTAGCTATGAAAGCGGCATTAGAAAGTCCAGTTGAATAGTTTAGAACTAGTAATAAATACGTTACAAACTATAAATGTCTTGGCCCCTGCAAAAATAACTAAGCTGCAGGACCAATTTGTAATATTTGTAAAATAGATTTTATATGTGCAATATGGTATTATAACATGTTAAATAATAAAGCTTCAAGCCAGTAAAAGGTCTTTATTTATGGTGCTAACAGTGTATGCATGGAGGTCACATGAAAGAAATGAAAAACTGGTTTAAAAATAATGCTTCATGTCCTTTAGGATGTGGCCATAATTGTTTTGATAAATGATAATAATTAATATTTTTTTATTAAATTACAATGAGCTTACTAATGGATCCAAAAGTTTTCGAAGTAAAGGATTAAAACTCAATGCAACAATTATTGTCATTTCTTAGTTTAGAAATTCAACTTGATGGGTAAAGGTACATTTTTAAAGATGACTAACAATTAAAAAAGTTTGAAAGATTTAGATCTTTAATTGACTCTATAAACGAAATTTTTCCCAATTTTTAAATGAAGATTAAACCAAAGTTAGGTTTCAACACTTAAAATCAAAATTCATCCTTCAAAAATGATCAAGATGAAATTTGTCAAAAGAATTTATCAACCCAAATTAATTCAGATTAGAGTTTAACTAATAATAAAGGTGATTAATCCTCTTAAAAATATTGTGAAACACCAACTGATTAAGGAGAGCCTTAACTTCAATAGGAGTAAATTCAATAAAAGATTTAATAAGGTAAAACCTCAATTATTAAATCTTAGCAGATCCAAAAGAACCAGATGTTGTTTATAAAAATTTTGAGACTGAATCTTCAATATTAACAGAGGTAGATAATACTCAAGATTACTCAATTCATGCATTTGGTGAAAGAATCAGTCAAATTATTGATTAAAGCATGAATATCTATGATGATAACATAAAAATAAGGCACAACGAAAAGACCTTTACAATTCAATTAAAAAATGGTTAAATTCTATAGATAATTGAATAGTTATATCTGGAAAAGTGGAATGAGTTAATAAAATAATTACATCTTACTAAACAATAAATGAATTGCTATAAATTATAAGAAAATACTGATTAGTATTATATAAATCAAGAAATTCAGACTTTTATAGACAGTATCTAATCAGTAGAAATTCAATTTTGTTTCTACTCTTGTTATACTATGAAAGAATAATAATCAATGATGAATAAATACCTTTTGTAACGCTAAGTTTAAATAGCATAAATAGGGGATGAATTTTATCTGGTTTCAAGAGAGTAATCATAATAATTCCTAAAAGAACTAGCACATCAAATCTATGAAAACTATAGAGGTTATATGTTTAACTTCTCTAGTGCAAAACCTTATCCAAATTTAATTTCAAGTAACCCTATTTTAGAAAAATCAAGATATCTCTTTTATAAGAAATATTTATCCTAGGATGTTCAGTAATATTGCTTCAATTAATATTTTAATGAGAACTTTTTTTTTATTGAAATGAATTTTTCAAAAATTAAAGAAAAAAGAGAGTTAGTTGAAAAGTAAACAAAAGAATATATTGGAGGTTTCCTAAAGAACCTACTTTTGTTAAAATTTTTCATTTAAACCACTTAAGACATAGGATTAAAAGTAGAAAAGCTTTTTCAGCTTGGTATTTAAGATTTGAATGTTAAGATTTTATTTTATAAAAATAATGAAGATTTCATTTTATTTGGTATTAATGAAGATATTTTGAAATTGTTATGTCTTTTAGAAGAGAAGGTTTTTAAATATGAATTTAAAAAATTTAATGTTGAAGTTGATAAATAAAACTTTTTGTTTAAATTAAAGGGGGACTAATTAAAAATAGATTTGGATGCAATTAAAGATCTATTTTAGAAATTTGGTTTTTAGTAAGTAGATAATAAAAAACTTCAATTTTCTACTTTGTAAAATAGAGATTATAGCCTTTAGAGTTTAGGTAAGAATAAATAATAATCTTAGTAAGAATTTTAAAGTATTTATGCATCAATCGAGAATAAAATAATAATAGAATGGCTTTATAGGTTTTGCACTAGAAATTCAGAAATGCTATTGATAAAAACGATTTATAGAAAGAGCTACCACTTCTAAAATATATAAATTCTAACAATATATAATAATTATAACAATAATAACAACAACAACAATAATAAACTTAAGTAATTTCACTTAATATAAGAGCTGACTTGTAAAAATTTCCAATAAGTCAAACCATCAATTTGGAAGTAAATTTTAAAAATTATATCTAGCCTTCATTCTTGGATGAAATAATTTAAGACAACCTTTATCAAGAATTTTTAGATAAATTGGTTTCAAATAATTAGAAGATATAATTTTTAAAAATATCGTAAGGAAAATACTAACTTTAGTGTTTTAATGACTATGTTGTGACTTAATTTAAACAATATTTCGATAAATTTCAAAATGTTAAATTAATGTTAGATAAAACTTCCTTATCTTGCTTTGAACTTAGTCATTATTTAAAAAAAGAATTTAAGAAGAGAGGCATATATTGGAAAGTAATTGGACCAGAATCATTATAATTAATAACAAGGAATAATGAATCTCTCAAATACGCCTAAGATTTCAAATACTACTAAGGAAAAAAAATTTCAATGCTTAGTTTGAAAGAGACAAATGTTAATGAGAAAGTTGAATATTACAAGTTGGTTCTTGCCAGAACAAATTATTTTAAATATAAAATTTAAGATTTTCTAAAATAAATTTTGAATTAAATAAAAGAAATTGAATTCAGAGAAGAATAGGAAATCAGTTCCTTTTGTATAATTCATTCAAACTTTGTTAATTAGGGATCACAACTTAATAAATATATAGAATAAATTTAGAATTTAATTGAATCAAAAATTTTCTTAGAATTAAAAACTAAACCAGAATATGGAAAAAAGATCCTTGAAAAAATAATAGATTTATCTGATTTATATGTCTCTTAAAAATAGGAATATTCAGATTATTACATAACAATACTTGGAAACAAAAAGAATTTTTAGAAAATTGATTCCATATTTCAAAGGTTATAATTACCAAATGAATAAGTTATTAATTTACAAGTTAGTTTTTACATTGAGCAATTCATACCCTATAAGAATCTTGTTCAAAAAACATAAAATCGAGATAGATTTAAAAAATTCTTAGAAGGTAATGGGTATTTTGTTGATGATGCCAACATTAAATGGACTATAGAAATTAAGCAATAATTATCAAAAAGTAATTTAATATTTAGATATTTAGCTATGATTTTTAAAAATTTGACTGAATGGACGAATCAAGACTTAATGCCAAATATAAGAAATAATGATTTATTACATTTAGAAATGGTAGATTTATCTTAGATAAATTCTGCACAAAATAATTACTTAGAAATCGAAAATAGTCTTCTTAACTTCCTAGAAAAAGATAATAACTAGTATAATAAAGTTGAGAAAAGAGATTTTTAGATATTATAATAAAGTGGATATATAGACAATTAGGGTTTTTAAGAAAATTAAATATTACCTTAAGAATTATCATAGACAAAATCTATAAGTGAAATCAGTGATTAGGATTCTAATTTAAATCTATCCTCATTAGGAAATTAAGAATATGATATCTTGGCTGACTTTCAAAAAGGTGTACAATAAATAGATTTCCCTGTCGATTCTTAATTAGCCCAGATTTTAAGAGCTAATTTCTAAAATCTAAACATTTTAGCCTTTTAGCCATATGTAGATTAGAATTATAAGGAATATTTTTAGAGATTGACATCTGACATAGTTGAACTTTATGTTGTATAAAAAGAAGACAAAGTTTATGAAAAATAATTCTCATAGAAAATGTTGTATTGGATGAAACCAAAATTGGCAATCGAAAAATTTCTCACAAATCCACAATAAATTTTAATAGTATTCAAAGCAAATAAGCTGTGTAAATATGTTAATTATAAATGTAAAGAAAGGATTAACTTATAGGAAGGAAATTAAGTGATACCTGTTTATTTTCTAAAGAGAAAATGATTGCTCAATTCAATTTTAATTTATCATTTTAAAAAGATTATATTATCAATTTTTAATCTTATCTGAATCAAGAAATCGATGATTTTTATTGACATTTTTGGTATTTCGATTTCCAATACTGAATTTCTTATATTAATACTTCCTTTTCAAAGTCTACCTGTTTTAACTTTTATTAATAATTTTTGAGTATATATGACATCCTTTCAATAATTTATTGTAAATTATCCTCAATGGTATTTTAAAGGTTTTGTTGAATTTGAGTAGATGATGAATTAGGGTTAAGATGGGAGCAAAGTTAGCCAGAGGAATTATTGGATAAGGATCCTTTAATCTTTTGTCTCAACTTTAATTCTGTGTAAAAGCACTCTGGAAGCTATTATTTTTAAACATTAATAATATAATTGGAATTTTGGGATGTTTACTTACGATGCATATTAGAACTGTCCTTTTCATGCAATTTTTCAAATAATGCAATTAATGAACTTCTGTCAGTTTTATGATTTTTAGATTGAATAGAGTTAGGTTTGGCAATGCCAACTTTTTTTGATGGATTAACTGAAGGATTCTGGTTTTCAAAATTTTGATTCTCCAAGAAAGAAGTATATTTTTCAAATTAATTTAATGATTGCTATGACTATACATTCCTGGCTAGATTTCCTTAGAGATTTTGAGTAAGTGATGTATGGCAATCGAGGGTGTGATTTTGTTTTTGTATAATTTATTTTGATTTTTATTGAGTTGATGTGGAAACAAAATAATTCTGCTTAAGGGAATTAGTAGGGGATATAGAGAATGCTTTGCTTGAATTGTAGTTTTATCCCAACATATTAAACAATTTTTTCTTCATAGTATTGCAATCTTATACATTCTAAATAAATAAGAATTTACTTCCTTTTTTCTAGTTTCAGCTCCTTTTGAAGAATGAGGTTGACTGTAGATTTAATTAATATTAGTAAAAGAGTCTTTCATCGCCAGCTTTTAACGAATATTTTATGAGGTAGTTGCTTTTATCTATTTATGCTACATTAATTATATTATAAAGATAAATATTAATAAATGTTTAGAGACTAAAATATAATTGATTTTAGATATCTTGTATTACTACTCACATGCACTATTGATCTGTTATTTCTTATGATAGACACTTTGAAGGATCAAATCAATTCAAAATAAACAATGTGGATCAATTTTTCCATATATATAATACTTTTAAGTAAATCATTGCGCTCATATTTTATTAGCTTTGTATGTTTGTGTATATTTTAGATTTAGAACAAGAAAGAGAAACCAAACCTTCTTATTGGATATGCTGTTCTTCCTTTACTTCATTTCAAAATGCTTATATTAAGCAATTTATGTACAGCCCTAAACTTATTTTGGGATTATTTATTTACTCATATTTTTTCATCTCTTTTAAGGAACATTAAAACAACAAATTTTTAAAATAATCCTACCCTTAATTTTATTCTCATACATCGTATATTAAATCACAGATGAAATGAATGAAAATTAGCCTTCAATATCCTTCGTATTTTAGATTTTGTTTTTAATAATTGCGTTGTTCAATGAAATTCACATCCAAGTATTCAACATTCAAGCAAAGACTCATTAAATCAATTGTCAAGAGGAAATGGCCTGTTAACTAGACTACTTGAATGGAATGGTTAACTATTTAAACATAGGCATTTTAGTATTTGATCAAAATTACAAATTGATTTATAGAACTCAGCATATGGATAAAATCGAATCTTTCTTAGAATTTCAAAATCAAACTGAAAATATAACATACAACCCCAATAGATCAGAATCCTAAAATATAGCCAATCTCAAATTATTGACTCAAAAATAAACCGATAATATCTCCTTTTTAGAAGATATTAAAGTCAGTGGTTATAGTTAAAATGAGAGTATCACTAAAAAAATTCTCACCTTAAAGCAAATAATTGAAAATGCTTAAAATATTGATTTTGAATGCAATTATTACAAATTCAAAATTATAGGACCTAACCAGGAAAAATTGAGATACTATTTGAAATTCTCATAAATGATCAAGAAAAATTAAACCATATTTATATTTTCTTTTTAAGTAAATGTATTTTATAATATTTTTTAGTTGATTAATGAGAACTATGTGGATATAAAAAAAGATCAAAAGTTCAGGAACAATCTTATAAGTTCATTTAGCCATAAGTTGAAAACTCCTTTGCATGCCGTCATCACTTATTTAGAAATCTGTCTAAACGATTAGAACTTGACTAAGTAATTGATAGATACTTATATTAAACCTTGTTATTGGAATTCAAAGATATTGCTCTATACTATCTAGGATATTTTAGATTATGTTTCTTATTATTCTTATTAGAGACAAAATTTGAACGTAAAGACCATAAACATAATGAAATTAATATCAGAAATTAAGGACCTAATTATTACTTAATGTAGTTAGAAGAGTATTTAATTTAGGATCAATTACAATAATGAAGATTTCGATAAGATTTAGGAGTCCAAACAGGATATGTAATATTTAAAATGATTATTGCAGATTTTGCTTTGTACAGTCAGACCTCAATAAGTTGATGAGAATCTTGGTGAACCTCTTAAATAATGCTTACAGATTTACACCCTAAGGTGGATTTATAGAACTGGATGTTGATGAAGTAAGAAAAGGTGATTCCAGATTAATTTAATTTACTATCTCTGATAGTGGTGTTGGTTTAAGTCAATAAGCTCAAGAAGAAATTGCTAAGCAGATGTAAATGCATCAATATTAACAACAATAGAGATCGAGAAAAGTAAATTATGAAATAAAATATAATAGCAAAGCCAATTGTAAACCTAATCAATTGATAAAGGCAAATGCTAATAAAATTTAAATCCAAAAAATGAGGTTTTAGGCATTAGTTTAAAAATTACTACAAAACTTATCTACTAATTAAATGGAACATCCCCATTCAAAATAGAGAGCTTACCTGGCTAAGGATCAAAATTTTCATTTTGCATAGGAGATTTAGATTTACCAAGTGGTTTGCATCCTTAATCTGCTAGAAGAATTAAAAATATATCCATGAGATCTAATAGGATTATAGCAGATTTCCTCACATTGTAATCAGAAACTAATTGTGGGGTTGAGGATGAAAAAACAGTAGTTGGACAAATAAGAAAAATAGATCGGGTGAAGCCAAGTATGCTTAAAAGTCTAAACTCTAATTATTTTCGTTAAAATGCTAGGGTTACTCAAAGAAATACAAAATTAATTCAAGGAACAACGTAAATTCGATAGACGTAGAAAAGGAGCAAATAAAATTTAGTTGAAGAATCTGGAGCAATTGTGGTAGTTGATGATGAACCATTCAATCATATTTCTTTAGAGATGGTTCTCAATAGTTTAGGATACAATAGAATAGTTCATTGTTATAATGGTTAAGAGGTTGTGGATTTTGTAAAGAGATAAAAGAATATCAGAATAAGAACAGTTTTGATGGATGTTGATATGCCTGTTATGGATGGTATAACTGCCACTTCAATTCTTTCTAATTTAATGGAGCAAGAGAAAATTAACCCATTTTAAATTATTGCTTGTACTGCCCATGAGGATGAAGAGACTAAATAATAATGTTATGAAGCTGGAGTCGAATAAATAGTTGTTAAACCAGTGTTCTCTTCAATTCTTAAGGATGCACTATAAATCTAACATTGAATTCTGAAATAAAGTTTTGTATTATCAAAAGTTAGATATTTCTTTAAAAATAATTATATCTTAGATTAAGATTTCTGTATTCACATGGACAATCTGTAAAATGCGTAAAACAGTCCAATTGCAACATATTAATTATTCATTAAGCGATCATTAACAAGATAAATCAACAACCAGAAAGTGTTACCTGTTTTTGGATGTAAAATTAACCTATAATCACCTCGAATATAAAATCACCATTTCAATTTGCAACACACTCCTAAGATGATCTAAACCACCAAATCTCATTCTATAAATCCTGATTTGATTATTGCCAAAAATCTTCCCAAAAAAGATTCTTCGTATCACTATCATATTGATGAAATCACAAAAAGGAAAAGCCCAAAGAAATTTAATTTCGATAACTCACTAACTAATTCTAATCTATTTAAAACACAGTCGAAACCTTATAAAGCATATTAAAATGTCGTACTCCCTTAATTGTCAAATCCTTTAAAAATGAATAAATAATTCACTTCTAAAATTAATATTACAGAACCAACTATAACAGAAGAACTACAACCTTGGGAATAAAGTAAAACTTCTATTCCATATTTTTGATCCCATAAAATCAATTAGTTGATTAATATTTTATAATTATCATTTTAATCAGAATAGATTATTCTCTTCTGTGTAGCATGAAATAAATTATATCCCCCCATTCACTTGATATCTTTTGATAAGTCTATTATAATGCTTTTCTTATTCTTTTAGTCATGATGAGTTGTAAAAGTAAATGGTTATTTTAGAGTGTGGAGTAGATAATTTAGAATAAAGCCATGATTTGGTATTAATAATATATCTAAAATTTTGAAACCATTTTTTGCAAAATTAAATATTATTCTAAATTAAATCTAGTATTAGTAAATAATTTACCCAATAATTCAAATCTCTAAACCGCGCCCATCATATGTGTAATAATTACTCAAAAGATACTTTAATAAATTATTTGTGTTTGCATAAGATCTAATATCTAATTTAATAATTTGAATTTGAAAACGTGTCAGAATAAAATACAAACATATTCAATAAATTATTTTAAGAAGAAAGAGGTTGTTCATTGAAATTCAATTAATAATCAATTTTAATCAAAATAATTGATAAATTATTTGGTTAGTAATTTAAATTTCCTATAATTTATATATGACTGTAATAATATGTTAATCTTACTTAGGAGAATATAAAAAGAAAGTGTTGCATCAAAATGATAGATTATAGTTTAATTGCATTTATAATTATAATATAATTAATTTAATGAAAAACTCATAAAATGTTCATTTATTAAAAGAAGATGAGATTAAAGAATTAAAGCAGTATATCTTATAAATGGAATAAGAACCATAAATTTATGAGAATCTGAATCAGGATTAAATATTTGGAATAGTCGTTATAATACTTACTAAATCTTCATATCATAGAACATAATATGAGATTGAGATTTTGAAGAAAGCAACAAAACATATCGTTTATTTTTAGAAATTGCTTGAGAAAGATTAAGGAGTACTGTTATGGGAGAGATGTCTGAGAAAAATGAGTTACACATCTCTAAAAAAGGGAGAAACTCTATTTAGAGAAGGTTAGCTAATGTTAAATATATTTAAGGGGACGTGGGAACTACATTCTATATCATATTGTAAGGTAGAGTGTCAATTCATAAAAGAATGTTTGTTGGAGATTGCTATTAAGAAAAAGAGTTAATCCAAATGAACGATGGTTAAGCCTTTGGTGAACTTGCTTTAGAGAATAATGAACCCAGATCAGCTTCTATTACTGCTGTAATTCCTACTCACTTAGCAGTGTTAGATGCAGAGGATTATATGGTAATCAAAAAAACAGTGGTAACATATTTTACTTATCCAAAAGATAAATTAATAAAGACAGTTGTATTTTGAAGAATTTGCAAAACTCTCTATTTTCAAGGACTGGAAGTTTATGAGTATCAAATCTTTATTTGATGTTATGAAATTGAATAAATTTAGATTAAATCACACAGTTTATAAAGAAGGTGATCCAGCCAATGAAGTTTATTTTATACAAACAGGTGAATTTAAAGTAACTACTTCCAAAAATCTTTAGGTTATCAAATGTTTAAGAACGAATAAGGAACACTCTAATAATTATGAATAAATTGATGATGATGTAGAATTTCTGAAACAATAATTTGCATACAATAAACCTTCATTAACAAATCAAGAAAAAATTGATAAATTATACCAGAAAAAAAAGTATGGAAATCTTATTGCCAGTGATAAAAAGTTAATTATGACATTGAAATTCTTGGGAGCAGGAGAAATGTTTGGAGAATTGGAGATCCTAAAAGCTCCAGATTTATGTAGACAGTTTAGTTTAGTTTCCACTTTTGAAAGTAACAATGTTTATTCAGTTTCTAAGAGAGATTTCATGAGGGTCCTAAATTGCGACCCTGATTTAAATAAAAGTTTAATATCTCTAAATGACAGAAAATTAAAATAGATCCTATAGTAAATAAGGGTTTATGAAAAAAATTTTATTGATCAAACTGAAAAAATAAATTTACTTGAAAGAACTTAAAATAAATCATTCTTGAAACCACAAAATCTACTTCAAATTTAAGAAAACTAATAAAGGATTTTATTCAATAGCACTAGTTAAATTTTAAAAATTAGTAGCAGAATCAAATTAGACGACAATAGATTAAGAGAACAAACGTTAACATTAGATAACCCTGCCGAATCTGAGTAAGCCTACTTAAATAAACTTTTAATATCAGCTTAATCTGTTAAACATTCCAGATAAAAAACAGAAGAATTAATCATATAACAATCATTAAAATAGAAAAATAAAAATAGGCAACAAATGAAGAAACATACATCAACTCCTGGAGCATTAGGAACTGCTTTAGAAAATATTAGTTATCATATAAGAAGGTATCCCACTTAAACGTCTTCTAATTAAAGATTTTAAACAAGTCCATCTAGCAAATTCGACTTGGATAATACCCAAAAATCAAAATTTTATTTTACAACATGCTTACCTCTAGTATTGTAAAATAACTATTATAGACTCAAGACTAAACAATCATAATGATTATTATTTTATCTAAAATTAATTTCTTTTTAAGAAGTATGTGTTAAAATTGTATTTAATTATTAAAAAATAACATAAGTATAAATTTCTTTTATGCTTTGTTCGTAAACTTTTAATTACAGATTAATTCGAAAAATAAGTTACAAACTTATACATAAAAGATATTTATAAATGTTTATGGCAATTGTGGTGGAATCGTAATATTCATAAGTATCAATATTAATATGTTTTAACTAGGCTCAAATAACGATTTTTAAATATGCTTAGTGAGTTTTAAGGGTTAAATTTTATTATAATTTGTAAACCAGCATGAAACTAAAAGATGCCTTCAAACCTAAATTCTTTTACAAAAAATTTAAAAATAGTTATACATGTATACATTAATTAGTATTTAAAAATAAATCATTTTTTATACATTTTTTGAAAATCTTTTTGTCAAATATTTAAAAGGTATTAAGAAATTCGAGAGGGAGAGAAAATGTGTAATTGATGAAAGATAATTTGTAATTTATCATTATATCATTTCTTGATGTTATTTTTCAAGTGTCTAGATGAGAAATTTAACTTTGTTTTCTATTTTTTCTATACTATTCAAGTGTTTAATTGGGTCTATTCTCGCTTTCTTATTTAACCTCTTGAAATTCAAGTTACATATATTTTTGTGTATTGAAACACTCAAATGATCAATTACCTTTTATTTGATTTGTGCATTAACTCCATTTTTAATAAAGGGGATTGTAGAACCCCCTTGGTAAGTTAAAGCAATGTTTCCACTGTTAATTTCTATTAAAGCGGAGACACCACAGCAAAGTATCTTTCTTCTTCTCTTTTTTTGAAGAGAAAAGTAATTAGCAGTATCACTGTAGTAATTTCTTAAAATGTGTTTAGCTGATGAATATTTAACTTTATGTATAATCGCTGCCTAAAAATATGGAGATACTATAATACCTAATATATTGGCAAATGATCTTTGACTACACTAAGTATCAAGTTAGTTTTCGTATCTGAATCAATGGGTTTTCTCTTTTTGAAGTCAGCAGTTTTTAAGCTCGAAGGTAGCTCTGATTGGCAATCCTTGTCTGATTACGGAAATTGCATAGATAAGACAATTAGGTAAAATAAAAATTAGTGTAAAATTTAGCATCAGTCGTGTTTAATAATTGAGAAAAATAAATTTCCTGGAGTGATATATTTTAGGAAAAATAATTTTGAATTTTTGCAAGAAAGCTCAAATGCTTCCAAAATGAAATATCGATTAGAGTAATAAATGTATAAGATAAAAAACCAAATAATAATTTTATCAAAAATATAATCCAATTTTAAATAAATATATAAAAATAAATATTCAACTAACTTCATCTTGAAAACATTCAAAGATTAATTCCCCTTACTCATTCTCGTATTCTCTGATTCTATCCTCAGTTTTTAGTTCATTTAACTCTAGAGTTTCAGAATTATCTAAAGAAGTATCTTTCGGATGAAACATATGAGCACATAAATCTAAAACTGTTTTTTTATCAATTTCTGCTGCTTCATTTTCTATGAAAAATATCATTTCTATTTATACCAGTATTAATGACACTATAAAATTCAACAAATTAGCTTATTCTATCCACGAATCTACATTCTTCCATTTATTTAGCAAAGTTCTCCTTACTTAAATAAGATAAACAAATCAAAACATGCATAAGTACTGACACTTATATCTAATCTTTTATAAACTTTAACAATTACTCCATTACTTAATGAGCAAATCGTGGTTGATGTTCTAAATATTGCAAGGTATAAGGAGTATGAATGATATTAGCTAATGTAGCTGAAGCAAAATCAAGACAAAATACGTGAATTTTGCTATTAACTGACTTTTGAATGAGATTAATAATCCATTAGATCATCTCATTTTGAACGTAAGTTGGAATAACTGTATCTTTAATACTTGCTTTCTATAAAATGGCTAAACAGAATCTCTGTGTTACTGAACCGTTTTCCTGTTCTTTTAAGATTTTTATAATCTTTTCAATGATTATCATATTTCCATTATAAGTTAAGTACTCAACGCCTCTCAATGTGCTGCTAATCACACTGATTAAACTAGTTATTGCATGTCTGAGACTTTGATTATTGATATCCAACAAATGAACAACGAAATCAAATTTGTCTGTGGCTTCAATGTTAAATACATCATTTCTTATCAATTCATAGACTAAGTTTTTTCTTAATTCTGGTGCAATTTATAACGCATTTACTCTCAATGATAACAAAACCTCTATCATTCCATCTACATGTTTATCCTAGTAGTTTTTAAATAGCTTAGTTTTATGTTCATGCATGACTTATTCAGTAATCAATTCTGTGCCTTCTGGCTTCCCTTCATTTATAATAACTTTATGGTATTTTCCCAATTATATTTTATAGTTTTCTAAAGTTTCGCTTAGATTTTCATTTTTAGCTGTCTCTTTTAATGAATGCAATAATTGTAACAAATTTATGCTAACTGAAAATATTTGTCTGCCTGCTTACAGAATTTATTGGTATTTTTTATTAAATTACTTTTACTCCTTCTCCAAGTTGATTTCTCTTTTTGTTTTGTTATTATCGCTTTTTAGCAATTAAAATATGCGAGGCATATCCTCCCCTGTTTATTTGATAACTTATTATTTGTTTAGCATCTAGAATAGTAATTTAATTATCTACTTTATTGGAGACCTATTTACTCTTTATTTCTGCATCAAAGCATTCCAGGGTATTGGAATAGTTTGAGTATCTCAAGTACTCCCTGATGTACTCATTAATTTCATTAGAATCTGGGAGAGTCGATTACCCTTAATTTGAATTTGCAGTTCTCATAACAAATATTTAAAATAAATTATATAGCAAAGATTTCTTTTGAATTAATTGTATAAATAGGAATATATTGTTTATAAAAAAAGATATTTATTTTATGCTAGGATTTCATCGCTAAGCAACAAAGCAATTGTTATTGAGTGCAAGAACATGCTTTTCAAGTAAAGGAGAAAAGAAGCCAAGTCACCCTAAGTTTGTATTTGGTGTTCCAAAAGAGACATATCCAAATGAAAATAGAGTAGCAGCCACCCCAGAATCCATTAAAAACCTAGTCAAAGATGGACATTCAGTATAGATAATATATTAATAATTAGGTCCTCATTGAAAGTGGAGCTGGTTTAAAGGCCAATTTCGCGGATAATGTTTATCAAGAAGTTGGAGCCAAAGTAGTTGACGCAAATTCAGTTTATGATTAATCTGATGTAATCTTAAAAATTAGACCTCCTGAAAATACAAAGACCTTGAAAGAAAACTAAACCCTTGTATTCATTTTTAATAAATATAGACATCTTTCATCTACCCAGCATAGAATAAAGAATTACTTAATTAATTATAAGAGAAGAAAGTAACAACATTTGCTATGGAATGTGTACCTAGAATTACTAGAGCATAAACATACGACGCCTTGAGTTCTATGGCTAATATTGCAGGATATAAAGCAGTTGTATTGGCAGCCAATGAATTTGGCAGATTCTTTGCAGGTTAAATGACAGCGGCAGGAAAGGTACCACCTGCTAAGGTGATGGTTATTGGAGCAGGAGTGGCTGGTTTATCAGCTATTGTAACTGCTAAGAATATGGGAGCTATCGTTAGAGCATTTGATACAAGATTAGCAACTAAAGAATAAGTGAAGTCTTGTGGAGCTGAGTTTTTGGAAGTCAAAATTAATGGTGAAGTAGTTGATGGTGCAGGTATCGGTGGATATGCTAAGGAAATGGGAAAAGAATATTTAGAAGCAGAGTTAGCTTTGTTCTTAAAGTAAGCCAAAGAAGTTGATATCATTATCACCACTGCACTTATCCCAGGAAAACCAGCACCAAAATTATTATCAAAAGAATTAGTAGAAAACATGAAATAAGGATCTATTATTGTTGATTTGGCTGCTGAAACTGGAGGAAACTGTGAATTATGCAAACCAGGAGAATTATACAATCATGAAGGAAAAGTTAAGATTATTGGATACACTGATTTACCAAGCAGATTACCTACTTAAAGTTCAACATTATATGCTAATAACATTGGAAAATTGATGTAATACATTGTAGGAACAATCAAAGATCCAAATGGAAACATGACTCAAGTGGATTTGAATGATGATGTGGTTAGATAATCATTAGTAACATTGAATGGAGAATTGAAATGGCCACCTCCCCCCATCATTACATCCAAGAGTGAACTCTAATAAGCTGATACAACTAAAGCTGCAACAGGTCATAAAAAATAAGAAGTCAAAGTAGATCCATACAAATAAGCTTGGAAGAATGTGATTAATACATCAGCCTCACTTATGGCAATGATGGCTTTAGGATATCAATCTCCTAATATGGAATTCTTAAAAATGTTAAATACCTTTGCTTTGGCAGGAATTGTTGGTTACCAAGTCGTTTGGGGTGTCACTCCCGCTTTACATTCACCATTGATGTCAGTTACAAATGCAGTATCTGGTATAATTATTGTTGGTGGTATGGAATTGATGGATGGTAAATATTTCCCAGGATCTTTGACTGGATTATTGGCAGCTGTATCTGTTGCCATAGCTTCCCTGAACATTTCAGGTGGTTTCCTAGTCACACAAAGAATGTTAAATATGTTTAGAAGACCAACTGACCCTGCTGAATACAATTATTTAATGGCATTAGCAGGTGCTACAGGAGTACTTGGATATTATGGTGGTCTCTACTATGGAATTCCAAAGGAACCATTAACAAATCTTTCATATTTAGCTTCATCCATCGCTTGTATTTTAGCTATTGGTGGATTAGCATAATAATAGACAGCTAGAATTGGTAATAGTTTTGGTTGTTTGGGAGTTGGATTAGGTGTTGCTGCCACTTTAGGATATAAAGGATTCTCCCCAGAATTATTAGCTTAATGGGCATCAATGGTTATGTTAGGAGCTACCATTGGAGGTACAGTTGCTACCCAGAGTTGCAATCACTGATTTACCTTAATTAGTTGCTTGGTTTCCATTCCTTTGTTGGTTTGGCAGCAGTCTTAACTTCTATTGGTAATTATTTACATGTATTCCCTCATTTGGCTGAGGATCCAGCTGCACTTGTTCATAAATTATCAATCTTCTTTGGTATTTTCACAGGTGGTATCACATTCACAGGATCACTCATTGCCTTTGCTAAATTGTAAAATCTCTTGCCTTCAAATCCAACAGTTATTCCTTATCACAATTAAGTAAACATTGCATTGGCAGCCTTATCTGTTGCATCTTTATTAATCTATAATTAAACAGGTAGTTTTGCTGTTGGGAAATGACAGCTTTATTAACAGCAACAGCTGCAAGCAAAGTGTTAGGAGTTACATTAACAAAATGCTATTGGTGGTGCTGATATGCCAGTTGTAATTACAGTTTTGAATTCATATTCAGGATGGGCATTGTGTGCTGAAGGTTTTATGTTAGATAATCCATTATTAACTATTGTGGGAGCATTGGTTGGATCATCAGGTGCCATTCTCTCTTATATCATGTGCAAGGCCATGAATAGAAATTTAACAAGTGTTATCTTCGGAGGATTTGATGTTAATCCTGCAGCCATTTAAGCTACCAAAGTTGAAGGTACTCACACTGAAATCAATGTTGAATAAGCTGTTGAAATGATGGTCAACAGTAAATCAATTATTATTGTTCCTGGATATGGTTTGGCTGTTGCTAAAGCCTAATATCCAGTTGCTGACATGTGCAAGACACTTATGGACTAAGGAATTAAGGTCAGATTTGGTATTCATCCAGTTGCTGGTAGAATGCCTGGATAATTGAATGTCTTATTGGCTGAAGCTGGTATTCCATATGATATTGTATTTGAAATGGATGAAATTAATGATGACTTCCCTGATACTGATCTTGCTGTTGTCATTGGAGCTAATGACACTGTCAATTCAGCTGCTGAAGAAAATCCAAATTCACCAATTGCAGGTATTATATTAATTCAAATATTTAGGTATGCCTGTATTGAGAGTCTGGGCTGCTAAATAATCAATTGTTATGAAGAGATCCATGGGTGTTGGATATGCTGCCATTGACAATCCCGTATTTTATAAACCAAATAATAATATGTTATTGGGTGATGCTAAGAAAACTTGCGATGAACTTACCTCTAAAATTAAAGATCATTTTAAATGATGATCAATTTGGTTGTACATTTACATATAAAAATACAATAATATTCTTAAATTATTATAACATGCTAATTATCAATAAGTATTTGTAAAAAAACTAAATTCTTATTTTTAACAGAATAAAAATAATCATAAGGCTAATATCATAAATTATAAGCATTAAATAAATAAATAAATAACAATTAAAAACTTATATCAATTAAATTCTAAGTTATAATCTCCTTGCACTACCGCTTTCAAACTGAGCAACAGGATTCATAGAAGTATTTAATAGGACGAATAAACTCTTTTCCTACATCTATAAGTAGATTTATGAAAGTTCTCAAGTAATGGAAGTTAAAGTTTATTTCCTATATTATTTATTTATATAATCAAACATATTTCCATCGGCCTTCTTACTTTAAAATATATATTTTTATTTGATAAATTTGGAAATGTAAAAATACTTAACTTAGGAAATATTATGTCTTAAGTGTTACACTAAATAAAATATGTATGTCCTCTATTTTATTAATATTTAATAATGATTTGTAATATTATAGACATTGCATTCAGCTCAACTCCATAAAAAGGAAGGATATCCTAACGTAATACAACAGCTTCGCCTGCAAGTTCAAGTGATTCCTCCTTCGACTCCAAATACATGCCTAAATTATAAATACCCAGACCATAGCTGAGTTCAGAAGAGAGGTTTGAAGCTTCTTTATGTGCATTTGGTATCACTTTTATATCATGAGACTTTAAACTGCTTATGCCAGATGAAGGGAGTCTTTAAAACCAAAAATTACTTTTTTAAGAACTCATAGAAATGAAGTTCTTGTTTGATTGTGATGAAAAGCTATTGTATTAAAAAATGAATACGCTGTATTACAACCTTGACATTTGTGAGGAGAATGTAATAATTAATTCTTACTTCAGATTCTTTATGATGACAGAACCACCCTAATGTTAAAGAATATACCTAAATACATGAGACCAAGTGATTTAAGAAACCTTCTCAACAAAGACTTCAAATCATAATTTGATTTTCTATACCTTCCATCAGACAACAATGTAATTATTAATTAATCAGATAAGAATGAAGGAAATCTAGGTTATGCATTTGTCAATTTTATTTCCCCAGAAATTGTATTGAGGTTTTTCAAAAAATACAATAATAATAAATGGAGTATAAATGATAAAGTAGACTAAGATATTAATTATAAAAGCAAATTTGTTAATTGAAGTATGCTAAATTACAGGGTCGAAGAGATTTGATGAACTAAATGGATGAATGATGCCAAAGGCGTTGATATTTTAATCATTTTTGTTTTTATTTTTCAGTTTTGAAATTTATTTATTATTTCCTTCCATTTAATAATAAAATATTTATTTATAATAAAATTAGAGAGTTTTTATTTCTTTGCTGCTTAAGGCTGTTGCTTTAGATGAACTCTAACTTATCGTTAGATTTTTATTAAAAAAAGGATTTTTAAGTAACCTTAATTTTACTTTTTGAGGATATATTTTTAATAAATTATTTATATATAGTTATTCTATTCTAAAACATACTTTATAAGTTTTCAAAAAAGTAAAAAATATATATATACACATGGTTAAATTTATAGAATCCTTATTAATATCACAAATCTATAAATAAATTAATATCTATAGATCCAAAATATCTCTCAATATTAGAAGAGCCTCATCTCTAAAAATAATTTTTTAATTATTCAAACTTGCCAATTTTATAAAGGAGTATTTGCACATCTTGAAAAGATGGCCAGTATGAAAATGAGGTTTTGATTAGAATTGATAAATTAATTTTTTTACATATTATATTTCTTTCTTGACAGCTTAGAAGAAAAGATTAATTGATTTATCCAGCATTTCTAGCAACTTTATTCATTATTGCAAGCAGGAATTTAGTAAATCTTTATTATTATTATGTTTGTAAATATTAATATAAAGAATATTAATTGAAAGACATGAAAACTCAATTAATTATAAAAATTAGAAAATGAATTAAGATATTCAATATTAATATTTAGCAGATCAGTTGATTGAATATGTGTATATATACAATATATCAATTAAAATTTCAGTTCTTACAATCAGGACATATATATTTTTTTAATTTGCTAGCTTGATCCTAACTAAGTCCAACACATTTCAGATGAAACCATTTTTAGCAAATTTCACAAAAGACATACCTATTTTCTTAATATATAGATACTTTAGGTCTGGATTTGGAGGTTTTCTACACAAGCAAACCTTATTCCATTATTCAAAAGAAGGGAATAGCTTTTAATCAAAATATGTAGCTCTCATAAAGTATACATTTTCATTTAATTCTTCTATTTTATCGTATTCTTCATAGCTTAAAATGATGGCCAAGCCAATTATGCTTTCAATTTCTATATAATCTAATTCATTAGTTTTAAAAACTTCATTTTCAGAAATACATTCTAGATAATCCTTAGGTAAACCCGTCAACTCAGTTTTCCTATAATACCACTATACTTTAATAAACGGTAAGCAATTATCTTCATTATCAATCAGTTTGACAACCTTGATGAGTTTGGCGACGTACTCAGATCCATTGTCTCCTCTGATGCATAAATTTTAACCAACGTGATATTCTTAGTTTTAGTATTTAAGCTTTTAATAATTTGTTCTAAAGTAAACAAAAATTCCCTAACCTTGACTTTTTATCAGTTTGTAAAATTCTTACGACTGATTTAAAATCTTTTCTTTTGAGTAAATTTTATATTTAGAACTGTCTTTTTTACGGAGTTTAATCATCCTTTAGAGTGGAAGTAGAGGAAATTTTTTGTTCTTAAGACACTGACATCTAATTTCTAGTTGAGATTTAAAATAAAATTAATCAAATATTTAGTTGCTACTAAATCTTATATACTTAGATTATCATTACACAATAATTAAATAAACTTCAACCTAAATATAATCAATTACATCAACAATTCTTATGGAATTTAAAATGATCTTTTTTCGTATTTTCTGAATTATAAACAAATCTTTATTCCACTTATCAGTATAACAATAGACATAATAAAAGTAACATTCTAAAAGATAATAAAATTTAATAATTCAAATATTTATAAATTAATACTGTAAGTATATTTCAAACATAATCCGTTAAGATCATCTGGAAATTCTGGGCAAAATAATACAAAGAAAAAATAAAGGAGAAGCATTCTGAATGTATTAAATTCTGTAAAGAAAATTATATCCTCATAAAATTACACTTAGTTTACATAGTAAACTTATCATTATATATCCATAATTATTTTATTTATTTACTATGAGTTTCTTCCTTATTGTAATTGATGAATATGAAGTCCTTCTCGTATCAAACTGATTTTAAGCAAAAATAAAATTGATCTTAATAATTGATATAATGACAACTTTAAATTAAAATATAATAAAGACAGTTCCTACTGGATTTCAATAAAATTATAATATCTCAACCTTATTTTGAGTAATGAAAATAGAATAAAAGTTATTTCATTGAAAAGTACTAATTCCCTTTTAATAAAGAGCACCAAGAGAATTAAAAATTTTGGATTAGATTATAATAAATATTAAAAATATTTAATACTTTAACAATAAAATGCAAAATTTTGAGACTGTAGAGGTTGTAAATCCAACTATTGATTATTTAATAATAAAATGTGGACAAAATCTTTATGAGCATTACTTATGTGACAAAGAACCTGGATATAATTGTGAAGTAATAGCTAATTGGCAGTGTGGAGTTGTATAATAGGAATTCTTAGTATGTAAAATATTTAATAATAAAAGCCATTTGATCATGGTGAATCTAAATATGCTATTTTGAATAAATGGATAGATGAAGATGAACCTGTATTCAATTATTTATAATCTCATAGCATTTTAAAACAATTGATAATTTGACTGCCAAGGGAGTTAAAATAGTTAAGTTATAGTAGCCATAAACAGGATAAGAAACTTATGATGATGCTAGATCCTCAAAAAGCCAATCTTCATCAAGATTCTCTAGAAATTCAATGTCAAAGTTTTAACATTCTGTCAGCAAAATGAAGCTTCTAAACAAAATTGGTGGATCTTCTTAATAGATTACGACTATTTAATCGGTAATCCAAGAAGAATACAAACCCAATCTAATAAAAATGCCCGAGACCAAAAAGCCTCCAACTCCAGATGCTATAATAGAACGACTTCGCGAATAGAGAGAATATTAAGAACTAGACAAATAGAAGGAGAATGAGAGAATGCGTAAAATCAAGGAAGAGTAAATCGAATAAGAGGAGAAAAAGAAGGAACAGATAAAATAATTGAAAAATAAGCAATACACATATGATTATGATGGTTAAGTGGTGTTTCTAACAACGAAGTACATATCTCTAAAATATGTTAGGCCTATAGATTTACAGATCAATGAAATTCTTTAACCTGAGACAAAAACTAATTAACCCCAGAGGATCATGAAGGAAGTAAATTCGTAGCCTGAAATTAAACCAGTTAAGGAAGCATTTGCCAAAGGAGACGAGGACAATAAGAGACTTGAAAAGGCAGCAGCTATTGAATACCCAAAATAGCCTCCTTTAATTGAAGCCATGAAGGTTTTATGAATAGTTATTCTAGTCTAAATTAGGTACAAATATCATTTTTGATAATGGCTACATAAAGGAAGGAGGAGAATATAGGATTCCTGATAGAATGAGTAAGAAAGATTATCAAACTATTGTTGATGGTTTACAATAGAAAAATAAGAAGTAGTACGAGGATGAAGAAGATGGAGTTGTTGAGAAAATGGATTCGTATGACTAGAAAATATACGATGCCATCAATCGTGAAGGTGATAGGAATATCAAAATTTCAAATGAATAATATTTTAAATGGATGATGGAGGATGAGGATATCAAAAAGTCATATCATTCATCTTCAGCAGATTCAGCTAATGCAAAGAGTGTTTATGAAAGCAAGAAGCAATCCAAAAAGTACACTCAAGATAAAGAAAAGATAAGTCCCAAGAAAATAAAGTCATAATTTGATAGAATAAATGCTTATAAGAATTGTATTAGTTTGCTAATCATTTAGTTGATGATATGAAAAAGCCTCAAAATCTTAAAGCTAGTAAATTACACAAAGCATTGAATGAATTTGATTCGAAATTGTAAAATCCAAGATGGGGTTACACTGATGAAAAAGAAATAGCACAACCAAGCTCAACAATCTACAAATTAAAGCATAAATCTGAAAGCCAACCTAAATTGCCTCCCTTAAGATCAAAAGGGAGAATTTGAGCTTTTTTATTATTAAATATATTAATATTATAAGATGGATAAGGTTTACAGTTTTAAAGCAAAAGGCTAAGTTGGCCATATCAAGTAGGTTATCAATCAAGAGCAAAAGCTTCAGTTTTATAGCGAAGAGGAAGGAGACAGCACGACATCGAAAGATAATACTCCTAAAACTAATCAAAAGCCTAAGGCGAAACCACCCATTCAAAATGGATATCAGACTGACGATTCGGATTCAGGGACCCCTAAAAACTAAAAGCCTCAATCTAAATAGCCTTAGGGTATTGCAGATTTCTATTTAGCTGCTAAGATGTCGAGATTCAGCAATCTAGTCAATACAAAAAAGGTTGAAGGAGATGTTGAGTAGGAACCAGATTTTAGTGACTAAGAGAAAAAACAAAAACTAGTATAAGTTTAATAACAAGAAGGAAATTACAATATTGAAGAACAAGCGCAAAGGATATAGTAAAAATTAAGTTAACAACCCCAACAATAAACCAAGCTGAGCAAAACTAAGTACTGAGATGAAATCTATTTTAGATAAGCAGTCTCTATGCAAAATCTGAATGTGAATTCAGACAATGAGCAAAGCAAAAAGAATTCGTAAAATAATGCCAAAGATAAGTTGAGCAACCATCCTTTTAGACATCTTATTTTTGGTCCTACAATCAATGAATAAACATTTAAGAAACATCTTATATTGACATAGAGAGGACTGATTTACGCAAGGAAATGTCTTAAAGGACCTTCTGATAAATTCATATAATCAAAAAAAATCCAACTCTCAGAAGCCAATCCAAAAAAAGATAAAACCTTAGTACTTGATTTAGATGAAACTCTAATTCATTCATGCTCTTAAAGGGAAAATCCTTAAGTGTACGTAACTGCTGTCGGTGATTTTGGAGAGGAGGCCAAAGTAAGTTATTTAAATAGTATTAGATCGGTATCAATATTCGTCCATATACAACACTATTCTTGTAGTAGTTATCTTAACATTATACTATATACATATACACAGCCTCGTCTTCAGCATATGCATTAGCAATTATTAATTACTTAGATCCAACAAAGCAATACATTTCTGGTATAATGACTAGAAACAATTGTATGGAAACAAAAAATGGATTTTTCATCAAAGACTTAAGGTTAATAGGCAATAAGGAGTTGAAAGACATACTTATTGTTGATAATTTAGCTCACTCTTTCGGATTTTAAATTGAAAATGGTATTCCAATCTTAGAATGGTATTGTGATTAAAACGATTAAGAATTAAAATATCTAATAGATTATTTGATGGATGCAGTCAAGTACCCTGACCTTAGAGAATATAATACAAAGAAATTGAGATTAGATGATTTGATTGAATTTCATATTGAAGAATGAGTTATTTTATTGTTTATTTCATAAAAAACTTACCATTAAAGTAATAATGATTGCACAAAATTAATAAAAAATAGAATTTTAATGTGCTTATCACAAGATTCACTAAAAAAAACATGTAAGGATTATTAATAATAATATATTCATAAGAATGGTAACTCATATGACATACATTTCTTTGGTTGATCATTATGAAAAATGAAAAACAAGCATAATTATAAGTATTTATCAATAATATTCAATAATTAATATTTTAGTTTCAATAATTAATTGTTATTTTCTATGAACGACTCTGATTCTCAAATTAACAATCCCTTAAGTAATAGCCACGTCTCGAATTCCGACTAAGAATAATTGATAAGATAAGAAGAATCAGATTGTGAATTCGAATGTTCATAAAACCCTATGTTAACTGAGGAAGAAAATAATGAAAAGTCCGTTGTATTTAATAAGCTAATCTAAAATTCATGTAAAATTGATATAATCTAAGAATCTTCTAATTAGAGAAATAAGAAAAGTTAGTTAGGATCATTTTTGACTTCTTAATAGCTTGAATCATAATAATACAAAATTTCTGTTTAATGTGTGGACTCCAATATTGGCAATCCTCTGTGTTCGGGAGAGGAAGAGACCTAAGAACATTTGAGGAACATGAAGGAAAAACTTCAACAACTAGAGATAAAATTTGAAAGTTAAGAAAATGAAATCAAAGAAATTCAATGTAATAAATTAATAAAATTTAGACAATTTTAATTCAACAAAAGAAGAATTACAACAATTAAAAATTGAAAATGAGAATTATAAGAAAGATAACATAGAGATTAGACGATAGTTGTTAAATTATCAAAATGAATTTTAAAAAGTCTAACATTTATTGTAATTACTGATCTAAGAGAAATAACTAAATCGCTATGATAATCCAAGTTAAATCTAGAACAAAAGATCCAAAACAACAGTTGAATTAAGCAAAGATCTAATTGATAGTCAAGAATATTAGTCTAAGCAAAAATAAAAGCAAACCAATAGCAATGGATCTCCTATAAAATCAAGTGAAAATCAACTATCATAACAATAAACTACGTTTCTTATTAATAGCTCCAAAAGTTATTATAATAAGCCATACATACCTCAGGTCCAACTATTTAATGCTAATTAATTGGCTGCATTGCTTAAATTGCGTATTAATTATTTTAATAAAAGCCTTGAATAGGAAGGATGAAGAAAGAAAAGATATTCATCACAAATTTCCTGGAAAAGACTTTAACTATTTATTTCAAAAGCCAACTAACACTAGTGGTATCATTTTTATTAGATAGTAGCAATAAATCTGAATCAAGTTAAAGGTTAAGGTGTTCCTTCATCTTATTCATTTATTAACACTTCCCTGGGGAAATGAAGATGGATAAAAATACTATTTATTTAATATGTCTCAATTTTATCTTTTAGTATAGCCTTAGGGTTTACATTAAGTATTTTAGCAAAAACTATATCTTTTTTAAAATTAACAATTCTTTTCATATCTTTTAATTTTCAATACTATACTATGATTAATTAATCTTTATTGCTTTTTTCCAATCTCTTTATAATTTTAACGATTGAAACCTTAACATAGCCAAGCTACCATAATTATAAGTATTCCACCTGAATTTAGAGTTCAATTTCTTATATACAATAATATAGCAAATATTAATGGAACTCTAATTTATTAATTCTCTTGCTATTCAACTTTAATTAGATACATTCCTTCTTATTCCTTACAGTCTAACGATATTGATGGAAATCATTTATGTATCAAACCCCTAAAATCTTTTGTTTTGATATTAAGCATATCATCCCTTTCGATTCTAATTGAATGAAAAATATTGTAAAAAGCATAATTATTTTATTAAAAGTAGACATATGCATTGCAACTTTATACTTCCAAAATAGGATATTACTTACCCTCTTTGATGTTGAAATTAATAAAAATATCGTCTTAGATTAATAGAAACACACTTGTAACTATTTCAGTATTATCCAATTTCTGATCAAAGTTTATAAATTTCTGATTACTTGGAACCTATTTAAGTGAAGCATATAATCTCTTCTATTCTGTTTAAATGGTTATGCAATTTCATATTCAGATATTATCTACTTGCCTGCAGTAATGTGAACACAAGTAATTCTTATTCTTTTGAAACTAAAATATTGAACCCTTCAAATTCTAATTGATATCTGTTTGACAATTTTGTCCTTGGTCTTTGGACCTAGATTCATTCCAAAAAGAATATTTTTTAAGCTTTTGAGAACAATAAAATTTTTCTAGAATATTATAAATTTTATAATATTTAAAAAATTCCTTTGAAATATAATGTTTTATAATGTAAATTCTAATTGGAATAAAGTAAATTAGGTTAGAGTTTGATTCTATAATTTAATTATTTGCAATGAGTAGATCATTTTCTTGTTCAGATCCTAAATTCAATTTGTTTAATGGGGGTTTAGGATGCTCAATAGATGGATGTGGTCAATACAACAAGTGTCTTTCAATTCTAAATGACAAATTTATTGAGACAACTGGATGTTGCCGTATGAAGATTTTAGAGCCAAACTTCGTAACAGTCTTCGTGTATATGTTGATTGTCCCAGTTATAGGGATAGCTAGTTTGGGAGCTTTAGGAGGTATATACATTTTATAATTTGTTTAGGAGGAATAGTAAAGCGACCCTTTCTGTAATCTATTCTGAATTTTGATGCAAGCATAGCTGGAGACATTACAGCATGCTTAATGATTAGTGCTCAAATAGTGAATATGGTGTTCATATTTCTCTAAAAGTAATAATGCAGATTAAGAACAATAGCCATCCTGATGTGCCAGAACGACCAGTCATTAATTATGACATAGCTATTATTTACACCTTAGCCATTCCAGTCAGTTTGTGTTTAGGTAGTGATTTAGCAAACTTTCTACCGTTACTACCTTTACTATCATTTCAAATATTATTTTTCTTAGCAATTTCCCCTGTTTTAATTTATTATGCTAGAAGGCAGAATGAATTAGAAGATATAAAGGATCAAAACAGTGATGTAGTAAAGGAATCAGCACTTCTGACTATGTCTTAATAGTAGATTTAAAATAATAATGACTATACTGAAAATCAAGCTAAGCTTTACAAATAACTTTATGCTGAATAATGTCAAAGATTTCCCCTAGTACCAATTTTGATAACTTTGGGAAATTTTGCAATCAATGAAGTATTAGCTACTATTAATTATTCTTAGCTTTTATTGCTATTAAGATCTTCACCATATCAATATTCTCCATATTTCTTTCCAGAAGGAGATATAAACAATCAAAATAAAGACAAAGGTCCTTGTGAACCTTGGAATTTTTATATGGTTCTTTTATTAACTGGAGTAAACTTTATGATAACAGGTTCAGTTTACTTTTTTATGAGAAAGAAGGAATTGTTAAAAAATACAGTGAATTTCTATCCTCATGAACGCTTCTTCACCCCTCCTAGAAGATTCTTTTATGTGTATGCAGCAGGATTTTTAACAGGATTTGTTGCTGGGTTTGTAGGAATGGCAGCAGGATTAACAATGGTTGTAACTATGGTTCGATTTAAATTGATTGCTGCAGTTGCAGGAGCAACAGCCAACTATTGTTATTTCTTAATTTGCATTTAAGTATTTACAAGTTTTCTGGTGGGTGCTTCTTAAAGTTAAGGCTTGCCTGTTGGAGAGCAATTCTTTTTTTACGCCTTAGGAGTAATTAATTTATAAAGATATTATAGGTGTTAGCTGTGTTGACATTCACGAATTATGGTTATAGATTACTGAAGAAATATAATATTGGCCATATTATTTTTTATATTGACTTTGCAATAGTTATTTTGAACATTATGGGAAACATAGCTTGGGGAATTGAGAATGGTTATCGGGATGGTTTTCATTCATTGGAGTAACAGCCTTCAACATGCGGAAATTTTGTCCTCGATAACTGAAGAATTATATTTATTTATTTTAATTTATTTGAAATAAGTTTCATTTTGCATACCAAAATGTTCAAAATGGGTAGTTTCTTCAAAATTGAATTTTTTAGAAAGACTACTATTGATATTGTTAAAGTTGAGGTATAATACAGTGAAATGCAATATTATTAAATCATTACTTTGATTAGCAGTTAAGTTAGTAAGTTCTAATGTTCTTCGAAATTAGAAAATATTCTATAAATATTTTTATAATGTCTTCATTATTGTCATGCCAAAATGACCAATACTCTTTATTTCAAGGCTCTGGAACCATAAATTGTCAAAGCTCTTCATGTGGGTAGTTCTCTGCATGCAATAGTTTAATGTTATCTGGCAAACCAACTGGCTAGGTAGGCTGTTGTAGAGAAGGAGTTTTGTATCCGAACGCAGTTTCTATTATAGTATATATTCTAATCATTCCCATTATTGGAATCGGCAGTCTTGGAGCACTGGGAGGTGAGAATATTATTAAGTTCATTAGGTGGCGTTGTCAAAAGACCCTTTTTAGAGGCTTTACTAAATTTTAATTCGTCTACTTCTGGCGATATTACTGCTTGTCTTATGATTGGGGCACAATTAGTGAATCAAGTCATAATCTTTTTTTAAAGGTAATTAGAATATTCTATGTTTATAGCCATCCTGACAACCCTGAACGCCCTTTGGTTAATTTCGAGATAGGATTAGTCTACGCCTTGGGGATACCAATTTCAATGTAGATTGGAATGGAATTAGCAAATTACTTACCTCTTTTGCCTTTGTTGACACTATAAATGCTCTTTTTTTTGATTATTTGCCCAGTACTTTTATATTTCGCAAAATCTGAACAAAAAAGTGAAAATAATAAAGAGGTTAGCAATGAGATGTAGCAATCCTCCATCATTACTATAGAATAGTAGATCAAAGGCAACATTATTGAAGAGCAAAGAATGGCTGAGTTATTCAAACAGCTACAGGAGGAATCTAATTCTAGATTCCCTTTGGTCCCAATCCTCTTGGCATTTGGAAATTTTGCAGTGAATGAACTAATCATTTTGCTTAGGACTACGACTTATTAAACATCCCCTTACTTTTATCCCAATGATTAAGATTTTGATAATAAATATTCTGCTTGTGAACCATGGAATTTTTATATGATGTTACTCTTGTTTGGAGTGAATTTAATAATCACACTCTGGGTACTCTTCTATATGAGAAAAAAAGAACTACTAAAAAATACTGCAAATTTTAATATGAATGAGCGATATTTCACACCAATCTCTAGATTCTTTACTATTTATGGTGCTGGTTGGGCTACAGGGTTTATAGCTGGATTCTTAGGAATGGCAGCTGGATTGACAATGTTTGTAACTATGATGGAATTTGGCTTGGTAGCTGCAGCTGCTGGAGCCACAGCAAATTACGGATATTTTATTATATGCTTGCAAGTCTTTATTTCTTTCGTAGTAGGAGAATATTAGGATTTGACTTTAACAGTGGGCTATCAATTTTTCTTTTATGGAATTGGGGTATTTATCATGTATATTTCTTCAGGCTATTGGAGTTTTAATCTTTACTAATTTAGGATACTATGTGATTAAGAAGTACAATGTAGGTCATATATTATTTTACATTGACTTTGCTTTGGTTTTACTCAATATGATTGGCAATGTTGCTTGGGGTATTGAGTAATCCGAAAGATATTCATATCATTCTTTAGTGTACAATCCACAGAGTTGTGCCGCTTAGATTTTAAGCAAAAGCTCAGTGCAGTGATATTTTATTTATTTATTTATTTTTTATGCAAGAAACCCAAGATAATATATAATTTTGTTCAAAATTTGTTAATGTATAATAAAATCAATGGCCATTCATATTATAGAAAATGTTAAATAATATGAAATTGAATATTTGACTTCTCTTGGGTTGATACCCCATTAATTCAAAGACATTCAAAATAGTACCATGATAATGAGCTTATTAATCGAGCATTTCTTGAATCTAGTTCATTTAATTATTTTAATTAAAATAATTTTATAATGAATTAAATAAATTATAATTTGTTGAATGTAATGAAATTTAGAAATTCTCTTATGAAGTTCTCTAATGAAATGATTCTCAAAGGAATTTCATAAATTATCATAATAAGTAGTTGCCGATGTTCAATTCAAGGGGCATCATTAATTTAATCAAAAAAACTAAATTGCAATTTCATTAAAAAATGATGATTGAGACGATTTCTTATAGTATTTACTTTATATTATAAGCGAAAAATTTGCCTTATATCATATCACTTTAACAAAATTATATTTATTGATTTAATTGAAATAATTTAATAGTGGATATAAAAATTCTTTTATAGAATGGTTAATAAAATTCAAATTCAAAACAAAATGCTTATTTCATGGTGAGAAATGAATTTTTTATTTTGTCATTCTTTCAAGCAATAGTAATTTTCTAGGGAGTTAAAAATATATTTTTTAAATGCCGATTCTTATTAATGAACTAAAAATATATATTGTTTAAAGCCTATTCTTATTAATGAACAATCTGATTTATTTTAATAATGTCATCATTTTTTTCATGCTAGGATGACTAATACTCCTTATTTTAAGGAGTTGGTACAATAAATTGTCATAGCTCGACTTGTGGATAGTTTTCTGTTTGCAGTAGCCTAGCTTTTAAGGGCTAACCAATTAGTGAGATAGGCTGCTGCAGAGAGGGAATCCTTTATCCTAATGCAGTCTCAATTATTATGTATATTCTTATTATTCCAGTTATTGGAGTATGCAGCCTTGGAGCACTTGGAGGTGAGAATATTATTAAGTTCATTAGGTGGTGTTTTTAAAAGACCCATTTTAGAAGCCATTCTAAATATAAATTCATCTACTTCAGGGGACATCACTGCTTGCCTTATGTTTAGTGCACAATTAGTGAATCAAGTTATAATTTTTTTTTAAAGGTAAATATAGATCTTGAAATGTTTATAGCCATCCTGACCATCCTGAACGTCCTTTAGTTAATTTTGAGATAGGATTAGTCTATGCCTTAGGGATACCTATATCTATGCAAATAGGAATGGACTTGGCAAACTACCTACCTCTTTTGCCTTTGTTGACTATACAAATGATATTTTTCGTAGCTAGTTGCCCAGTGCTTCTGTATTTTGCTAAGTCAGAAGAAATTCTTGAAAACAAAAAAGATAAGAAGATTGAAGTTCAACCAACCCAAATCAATACTGATGATTTTAATGTTGAAACCAATATGAATGACGAATAAAGAATTTCCAAGATTTTTAAATAGTTTTAGGAGGAATCCACCTCAAGATTCCCTATATTGCCAATCCTCTTAGCATTTGGCAATTTTGCTTTGAATGAATCAATCATTTTACTCAGGACAACATCTTACTAAACGTCACCTTATTTCTATCCAAACGATAAAGATTTCGGTGATTAATTCTCTGCTTGCGAACCATGGAATTTCTATGTAATGTTACTCTTGTTTGGGGTAAACTTTGTCTTTACGCTTTTGGTATTCTTTTACATGCGCAAACAAGAACTTCTTAAGAACACTGTGTAATTTAACGTGAACGAGCGCTATTTCACTCCAAGGACAAGATTCTTCATGATATATGGAGCTGGTTGGGCAACAGGATTCATAGCTGGATTTCTAGGAATGGCAGCTGGATTGACTATGTTAGTGACCCTAATGGAATTCAATCTAGTTGCTGCAGCTGCTGGAGCAACAGCAAATTATGGATATTTTATTATATGTTTATAAGTCTTTATTTCATTTATAGTCAAAGAGACTTAGGATTTGACATTTTAAATTGGTTATCAATTTTTCTTTTATGGAATAGGAGTATTTATTTATGTTTATATTTAAGGCTATTGGAGTTTTAATTTTTACTAATTTAGGATTTTATATGATTAAAAAGTACAATATAGAACACATAGTATTCTATGTTGATTTTGCTTTGGTTTTACTCAATATGATTGGCAATGTTGCTTGGGGTATTGAGTAATCTGAAAGATTTTCATATCATTCTTTGGTATACAATCCACAGAGTTGTACCGCTTAGATTTTAAGCAAAAGCTCAGTGCAATGATATTTTATTTTGTTATTCATTTTTAATGCAAAATTAGATTTTATAATATAGATAATTAAATATAATATATCAGAAGCATAATCTATATATAATCTGATAAACTAGAATTGACTCAAAAGAAAGATAAATATTTTACATAACATTAATTAATGTATTAAAATATATCAAAAATATATATATTTTGAATGAATTTAATTTTGAATTTTTTGTTACAAAATTATAAATCAATCAATATTATGTATTGTGATTATTTTACCTCTGAAATTTAAAGTTATGAATTAGTTCCTTTTCTATTCTATTTTAGTTATGTGGAAGACTCAAAGTATCATTTCAAATAAACTTATTTCAATTAATTACAATAAAATAATATATTATGATTAATATTCTTTAAACTCAATTGAACGATATTTTGGTGGAATTATTTTAATTATTAAATATTGTAACATATATGGGTGTTATTATTGTTGAATGGGCATCATCTTCTATTAAATTGCTATTATATTCAATATAATAGTATTTATTAAAATTTTTATCAACAATCCCCTTAGAATCAAGAAATTGTATCTATTATTGTTAATAGTGATGAATCATTTCTTATATACAAATATTTTTTTAATTATTACCTAAAAGAATACAAAATGACTTAATTTATTTAAGCAAATATATTGATAAAACACAATGTATTATATCATGCAAAAAAACTGGAAATAAATATGAATACAATATAACTACATTATATAAATTATATATTGATAAAACACAATCAAGTTATATATTAATTTATGGCTATAGAAAAATAAAATCAATCTCATTCAATAATCACACAATCCCATATTCCTTCATAATTTAATTAAACTTTTGCAGAGTTTGTTCTGTGTTCTTTTGAACCTTATTTTCAAAGAAATTTGCCATATCTTCAGCTCGAGTAATTATGGAATTCTCGATTCCTACCACTTTAGCCACATTAATCCCAAAAGATGCTTCGCATGCTCCTTCCTTTAATCGATATAGAAAGATGACTTTCCCATCTTAAATATAACAAGCCATATGAACATTTGTAACTTCACTAATTAGTTTGGCCTCTTCAACCAGAATTCTGAAATGAGTTGCAAATAAGACTCTACATTAAATAGTCTTAATAAGATAATGCATAACAGCAGAAGCAATAGCTACTCCGTCATATGTGGAAGTTCCTCTTCCTAATTCATCGGTGATAAACAAAGAATTTTTGGTTCCATATTTTAATGGTATTAATGTTTCTTCTAATTCCACATAAAATGTTGATTTCCCTTCCATTAGATAGTCTTTTGCACCTATTCTAGTAAATATCCTATCTATAGGAGAGAGTTCCATTTCCTCACATGGAACTGAGCATCCAAGTTAGGCTAAAATGGCTAGAACACAGACCATTCTTAGAGTAGTGCTTTTTCCTCCCATATTAGGACCGGTCAATAATTAAAATTTACACAGCTTTTCTCCCATATCAATTGAATTAGATACAAAATTGATGTTGGACAAACATGGATGTTTCCCTTCTTTAATAACTAACTTTGTTTTTTCAGTATTGAATGTGGGCATAGTCATCTTCCCTTCTGAAGTATCTCCAAAGACACTCAAGGAACATAATGCATCCAATTCATTTAATATTTTAATAAGAGTATCCCAAACACTTTAATTAGATTAAAAATGCTTGAATATGAAATTCCCAAAAGCATTTAATTACTACTTTTTCAATTCCTCTGCTTATTCTAACTCAGTAACCATATCCTTAATTTCTTTAGTGATATATCTCTTGTATCCCTGTCTTGAAGATGTAAATTCAAAATCTTCAGGTTTTGACTTTTCCACTAACTCATCTGGAATTTCAATCTCGTATCTAAATTTTGTATGCACAAACTGAATATTACCATTATTCTTAAATAATATTTTTTTAATTTGCTAGAGATAATTATCAAGTTTCTATTAAACTAATTGAACTCCAGCAATTGATTGATCATAAGTATCTAAGACTCCAGGAACTGGTTTAGGGATTTCTTTATCTTTTTCCTTTTCCCAAATGATATATTATTCAAATTCGTTTAATTATTCCTAAACATTGGGCAATAAACCTCCATTAGCTTCAAAAGTCATCATTTTTCTTAACCTTTCACTTTTGAAGTTGATTTACAATTAACCGAATAAGGTTATCTCTTCCTAAGCAAGTTTCAAAGTTGAGGTCAAACTCTTAAATTCTTTTAGTCGTTATTCAGAGAGGTTTTCATAAAATACGGCTTTACTTTCAGATTTGATGGAGTATTCATAAATTCTACTGCATCTTCTTTCAAAATCTGGAAATTGCTTAATACTCTATCTAAACAAATCTCTCTCCTTTCTAAAGTTGCTGATATCACACACCATTGCCTATCTCTCTCTAATCTGATCAACTTAATAAAGGGGAGCACAAACCCACCTTCTTAATAATCGATGTCCACCAGGAGTAACTGTTTTATTTAAGACACCAAACAAGGAATAGTCTTTTTTGTCTACTGAATTAGTAGTTTACAGAATCTCTAAATGATACTAGAATAATAATGTAATATTATACAATTGCTTGACTATCTAAAATCATACATTGTTGTAGTGAAAATACTTCATTATATATTTTGAATCTTGCACATCCCAGAACTTTATCTAAAATTAGGATATAATTCAAATAAGTAAACAATCCATTTAAAGCTTAAAGGACAACTTAATTGTTCTTATAGAATTTAATGGCTGGCGGAAATTCATTTTAATAATACTGTTCAAGTCTAAATAAGGCCTTCTTTTCATCCCAATTATCTTAAGATGCTGTAAGATGTGAAATCACACTTTAAATAACAGATCCCCCTATCATTTTGGTAATTGGATCATGCGAGGGTAGATTATGCTAATCAATGACTGTTTCCACAGGTCTCATGTGAAGTAATAAAGTCTTGAGAGACTCATAGTTCTTATCTCGATTTTCAATAAATGCAAGTGATATCGTATTTGTTTATCTTTCTAAAATGGCTATTCCATATTCTTCTATTGCGTTCGATATGATTTTCTTTCTTATCACTAGTAAAACCTTTTCATCTAGATTCATTTATGATTCTCCCTCTTCATACAAATACGTCCCTTTCGTCAAGATCTCACTTATTTATCTTTGGACTATTTTATCAGTATTCCCCTATCCAGTCTTCTTATTTTAGGTTACTCTTTGATTCATTTATTCTGGAGTTTCTGTTTGATCTACTATTACAACCTTGTATCCATACTCCAATAAAAGAGCCTTATATTTGTGGACTGCTTTTTCTGGGAATCCTGTATGCCTATTATCATATATATTGAATTAATTACATCTTTCTTCCCATCCAATTCAAATCTAAATATTTATTTCCAATGTAGGCATCTTCATAGAATAATTCATAGAATTTTCCTAATTTGAAAAAGATGATTTTATCAAAGTTTTCACTCTTATATTTCCAATATTATTGCATACATTTGGTTAGTTTATTGAAATCACTTTAAGGAATTAAGAGGGTTGTTGGATCTGCATCTGAAGTCCCATGTAATTTACCACTTTTATCTCTAGATAGGCCAATACTTGCCCATTTCGGAGTCACATCATCAAACTCTTCATATACATTGATCTTGTCTGTGGGATGTCTGAAATCTAGATTTCCTTATTTATTTTCTTAAGAATAGTCAATTTCCTCATCCTCTAATTTTGCAGATTATTTCAAAGGTTTGCCAGATTTATCACATTCTGATTTTTTTTGCTTTTAAGAAGTTTTTGTGTTATTTTTTGTATTATCCTATTTAATAAAGACAGCCAATGACTTTTTCTCCTTATTCTTTTCTTAAGAACCCACAAAAGTGAATTTATCAATTTTGAGTTCGTTTTGATCCACTTCTTTTTTTTCTTATTCATCTTCACTATCTACAATGCTATTTCTTTTTAATCTGCTTAATTGTTGTGGCTTCTCTTGAACATTTTCAACTACTTGCTCTTTAATTACTTTAACTCCCTCCTCCTTTTAAAATGAAGCGGCTGGCTTGATATATTAGATTTCAATCTTTTTTTCTTCGATCAAACTATTATCATTAGAGACTTTAGTGTTATTTAAGCCTGTAGGTTGATTCTTTTTCTATGAAGAAGTCAAGAACCTTTAAAGTGTTGTTTACTTCATTATACCGCGAATTATTTTTAATAACTAATGAATTAGTAAAATCTTAAACTCTGCTCTGAAATAATTGATGATAAATATGTCAAAATAGCTTCAAATTCTCTAAATGCTAAAGAGAAGCTGTTTAAATTATTGCTATCCTAAAGACAATTACCTGAAGAAGGTTTCGATGATCTTACAATTGAATATTTGCTCAACATATTTGCAACTATGGATACCAACAATTTTAGTAATAAAGTGGGTGTGGGAGAAAGAGAAAGCAGAATTTTCTCAGCACTTGTTTAAAAAAGAAATTATTACATGGGACATGGAATTGGAAGATCAGGAGATCTAATTGCCAGCCAACCAAAAGCTGCAGGATCCTCTTTAATAGCCAAATTAACTAAGCATTTAGCTAAAGACGCTTTAAAGTTGAGCAATTATCAAATTAATGAATTGCTTCTTGTACCTGTTGCTACAGGAATGGCAATATCACTTTGTTTATTGGCATTGAAATCTTTAAAGCCATAAGCAAAATACGTTCTATGGCCAAGAATAGATTAAAAAACATGCTTAAAATGCATTTAAACAGCCAACCTTATTCCCATAGTAATTGACTCTGTGATCCAAGACCATGTCGTAACAACTAATTTAGATATGTTAATCTAAAAAGTTAATGAAATTGGACCAGACAATATTGTATGTGTTTTAAGCACTACAAGTTGTTTCGCACCCAGAATTCCAGATAACATTGGGGAAATTGCTAAAATCTGTAAGTAATTCTCAATATACCATGTTGTTAACAATGCGTATGGCCTTTAATGTAATAAAATAGCCAACTCCATTAATTTAGGATTAGCTTAAGGAACAGTCAACTTGATTGTTTCAAGCACTGATAAAAACTTTATGGTTCCTGTTGGCGGGGCTTTGATATATGGCAATGATAAAAAGCTCATTAAATAAATTAGTGAATTGTATCCAGGCAGAGCAAGTGCTGCTCCAATTTTAGATTTATTTATTACCTTTTTGTCTATGGGCAAATCAGGTTATTTGCAATTACAAAAGGAAAGAGTAGAAAATTACGCATATTTTAAAGAGAAACTTTAAATCATGACATAGAAAATTTCTGAACAAATACTTAATACTCCTAAAAATAGCATCTCTATTGGCATAAGCTTGTAGAACTTAAAAATTGATTAGAATAATTAAGAAGAAAAAAATTAAATTACTAAATTAGGAGCCATATTATATTCTAAAAAAGTGATGGGATCAAGGGTTATTACAAATAAAAAAAATAAGGTAGTTTGCGGTATTGAATTCAAAAATTACGGAAGTCATTGTGGTAACGAGTATTTCTTATAATATTTTAGATAATTATTTTACACCTTATATCACAGTTGCATGTGCGATAGGTTTAACAAAGCAAGAAATTGATACGTTTGTTTAAGAATTTGAGAAGGCTTATACTCAAAATACTTGAAATTCAATAATCACTTATCAATTTTTTTGTATAAATTAAATTTAATAATGAATTTTATCACTTTAAGATTCAATAATTCAGAATTTGAGCATCGATATTCCTCATAAAGAAAGAGTCTTTAAAAATAAAGCTAAACTGTTTACAGGCTTTTTCTCATAATTTTGATATCGTTAGAAATCCTTGGGAATATTGTATAAAAATTATGGTTTGAAACTATTTTAAATTTGTTCGCCCTTTTGATTATGTTGCTTGGCTATATTTTTAAGTAATAATTGGCCTCCTTAAATAATACTTTAACATTAATAGCCATTTTAATTTATAATATTCAACATCCAATTAAATATGGATTCTTAAAACAATCCAGTGACAAGGAAATACTACAAGGCTATTTCATTTGTTTAGGAACTCTAGGGTATAACTATGAAATATTTTAGTATAATCTCCCAATGGAGTTATTTAATTAAAACCTTTATTACAATCGTTGTACTCATTCTGAATATCACGAGTATTTGCTAAGATTCTGACCATTGGAGACAAGTCTTAATATTTACTTTTTCTAGCATAATAGCAATATACAGCTTTTACACTAATGAATAGTAAACTAGAATTTCCTTTATTATAATGAACAATAAAGACATTATTGAAGAAAACCTTTATAAATAGATTGAAATTTAATCATATATTGTCCATTTCAATCTGAGGCAAAATCAATTTGATTTAATCAGATAGAATAGAGTCTCCTAAATAACTGAAAATAAACAACAAAATTTCATTAATTTAATTCGGAGTATGAAAGTGATTTTATTCAGCTAACGGAGAAGAAAGTCTATCATACAATCTTCGTAAATGCTTAATCCAACTAATAAGCTTAATTTAGAATAGTTCCTATTTTATTTGTTTATGAATCATGAGAAGATGCAAGAAATAACAAAGAATTGTACTGTAGATAATTAAACTTATGAGTTGATAGGATTAATTGGATTAGATGTACATCATATTAAAATAATTCGCACTGAAGATACTAAGCCATGTTTAATAATTTTAATCAAAGAAAATAGAAAAGAATCATAAAACAAATCCTTAAAGTATAAATTGAAAATATCCAATAAATTGTTGAATTAGGTTCAAGAAAGCATTTAATCTAGAATCAGGGTATGCTTAATTTACCTCAAATAAATTTTATCATCAGAGATGTTGAAGAATGCATAATTAATGTCTGATAATAAAAAAATTATATTATTTTTGAATAGTTAAATTACAAAAACCTACACTGACATTAATAATATTTAAGATTTTGCAAACTTGAATTCTAAATTCACCAAAGTTGTTCTAAATCACTTCGATTTATCCAATTGTATTTAAGAATGTATATCAATCTTCAATGTGCTTTTCCCTAAAACTCATGAAAAAAAAATCAAATTTATTTCTCATTTGACGGACAATCGAATATATACTGATTAAAAGAAACTTAAGCAGTTACTTTTTAATTGCTTGTTCTTCATTTTCTAAAGTACAGAACATATTACAATTGAACTAAAGGATGAGGAAAGCAAAGATGATTTAAGTTAAAAATTCATAAAATTTGACATTATTTACTCTGGATCAATTTTTACTGCTGAAAAGATAAGCAAATTACCTATTTTAAATCCCTAAAGCTTAGAAGAATTGCGACACAATAGTTATTAGTAATTAAATTTAGAAATTCCTATTGCTTTAATGATAATCAGACAAATTGGACCTTATAAGTAGATGTAATTTAAATAGAATGCTGTTTAGAAATAAAATATGCTCTCATTTTATGTATTTAAATCTCTTGAAGATTTTCATTTGATTCCAATAATATCATTGCATCCTTCAGATAATTTGATAACAAATTAAAAACTTTTTAAGAAGTCCTCATATGTTAATAGAATAGAAAAATAAAAATATTATCCAACTGAAGAACCTCATTTAGAAACATTTCGTTAAATAAGCGAGTAAATGATCTCAAAATTTTGATAAAATTTAATGAAAAGCTTATAATTCTATATATTCTATATATTATTCTGTATTAAAATATATTTGATTAAAATTAATATTTAATATAAGCAATAAATAATGAATCTCTTCACTTCAATAATTTCATTGTTTTTGATATATTTCATTGAGATAAGCATTGAGGACGGAAGCACTTTGATTTCTTAACTTTAAGATTTTTTTCATTTTAGTTCCTTAGCATTCTGTGATGATGTGTCCATTCTAAAATGCCTTTTTATTGACTGTATCATAAGACAAGCCTCGTAAAGGTACGTAGACCTCAATGTTGGGTTCAGTTTTTGAATTAATGTAAGTATTCTGATGATGTTTTTAAAAATCAGAATTGTAGGTTGTTTCAAAATAGTTTGGAGTGATATGAGCATATGTTTAACTATTTAATATATGAAGGGTTACTGATGTTGCATTTGCTTAACATCCGAAGCTGAGGGAATGGAGGTCTTGGGGCGAGTCTTTGTATAATCTTTATTATAGCTGGTAACTGTCAAGATAGGGATTCCTGAATGGGTGCTTATATGTTGAGGAGCATCAATCTTCCTATTTGGATCATGATCTTTCCAATCAGGATACATTTTCTATAATTCTTGTTCTGTCTTAATACTTGATATGTGGTGGTAGACAAAAACTATCTTGATGCTGAATTCTTCTTGTATTATCGTTTGTATCTTTACTGAACGGGATGTGCAGTGAAAGCCTTGCGTTGTTAAGTTTGCATTTCAAGAAATGGGGTCTGGATGGGCCTTTACTCATAATATCGTAAATTCAGTTCTGGAGTGTAAAAAGAGGAGGTGCTTAACCCGAACTTATAGCTCTTCTTATAGGAAGTGTTATATCCTGATTTGTAAACCAATTTTGCATTGTTTGCATAATTGCATTTACAATTACAACATGAACATCTGAAACAAGCGCAATTTTCTTAATAAGATAAAAGATTACGTTAGAGATGGTGAAAATAATCTTGATTCTCCCTAATTATTTGTTTGATATCAATATTTTAATCATCTATGTTAAGTTATTTTAATAATTCCTAAACAGTTGGATTTTCTATCGTTAAAGTTTCCAGAAAATCCAAGCTAACTGAAAAACACCTTTTGTTCTCTTTTGTAGCAGATTTAGGAATGTTTTAATATGAATGGTTGGCTAAGGATGCACTTCTCTTCTTTTCTTCCAATCTATAATAATAAATTCGAATACAATTTGTTGGCAGATTAGTAACTCTTAGTGCTGATACATTAAGATATTTATTAACTATCATATTAAAACCATGAAATACATAGCTTCTTTCATTTTGTATTTACTGTTGCGACTATATTAGGTAGTTTTACTCATAAAATTTTATAATATCAATATTTATTTATAAACTTAAAAACATAAATAAAAAAATAACAAAAACAAGATTTTAATTTCATTAGAAGAAATGAGTGTTTTTGGGTCTAAATATTTTAGGATCGAATTTAACTCTTTTTTAACTCTTTGAGGTTCTTTAAGATTGAGTATCCTCATTTATTATTTATTACTATTGCCTTAGACTTATTCCTCTTTTTAGTTAGTTTGTAATAATTTGCTGTTTGTTTTTCAAAATGCTTTTTTTGGTGTTGGTTTCCGAGTCTCTTTTTAACGAGATCGAGGATTCCTCATTATTAGCATTTTATGCTTTTTAAGCTCTTGAGTTACTACTGAGACTTCGAGCATAGCTGCTATTTTTGTCACATTAGACCTCTGCGCGAATCTTAAATTAAGAATCCTTATATGTTTATCTTCTTTAAACTATTTATTCATTTTTATGCTACGGTTATGGTTACTCTTAAATGGATAAATTCTAATTGATTTGTGGTTAAATCATATTGGGGATGGTAGTATTAAGAGATAGATTTAAGCTGGGGTTGATTGAAATAGATTAACGATTTGCACTGCTGCTGTTAAAAGTAGCTGTTTTATGGATGCTAAGATTAATGTTATTTTCTTATAATGCCAGTTCTAATTGTTCAAGGGATTCATGATATTCACCCAATTAAGAAAGAGGAGGAATCAAAATATTTTACTTGTGCGGGTGCTTTACAATTTGCTTTCTTCTTAGGATTGTCGGAACTTTGTACTCTATTTAGGGAGCAGAGTTCCTTTACTTTAGACAAGTTTATGCTACTCCCATATAATAATTTAATATTTTAGGGTTATTAATAATTTATTATTTCAAGATGGATGGCAAATGTATTTTTTTTTAATTACATTTTAGACCAAAATCCAACCTTGTACTGAGATTTCTCAATTTTAAATGTATATCACTAAATAATATTAATATATTAAATGAACTACATAAATCATTATGGTTTACTGGCGTTACTTACCCAACTAAGAATTTCGTTAGTCTTCTCTTACAACTCAACATCACTTAAGTCTTTTTCCTCCCCTACCGAACCAAGTATTTCTTTCAACACTTCATCCATAGGTCTTTTGGCAAATTTAAGAGTGTGATTGGTTGCTTTTTCTAAGTACAACTTCAAATCTTGCATGTACTCAGAGGCTATGGTTGTATCTAAAGGATCGTCAGGTTCAGGAGTCATGAGAAGACCTAATAATTTCAATATTAACAAATACCATAAACTGCCTCAAAGATCTAAATTACTTTTGTATCAGGAGTGTAGTTTCTGCCTAAGATACTATGACATATTCTTCCTTGGCTATTGATATTGCAGTGGTAGATGGAAGTCAAAAATCTAAGATCAGGTGGTTGTAATGGGAATTCCTAAGGGAACTTCATATACAAAATATAAATTCCGTTTGAATATGGGGTTTACTCAGGACCAACCATAATAATCTTCCAGAAGGACACATCATGAGAGCATGGGAACACTTTGACAAAGGGATGAGGTTTTTATTCATAAATCATCAATTCTTTCATCACTCTTTTGAGATAATTGTGAGGAGCAATTAAATTAAGTTATTATGAATCAGAACTAATTTTACTAACCAATTATTTTGGGTTAATAGATTGTTTTTTTAATTCTAAAGGTAACTCGAATTCTCTTGGTTAAACATCAAATTAGATCGTTTTTGGATCTTATTGGAAAATTGCAGTTACCTTGGCTGGTGTTAATGATTCTGATTATTTCCTTATTTTAGCTGATAAGATGGTTTCATATTCAAATAATTTCAAACCCTCTTATATAGTTTTAGGGCAGAAACACTGTCCACCTGCAGCCTTGGTGATTTATTTTAAGCCATCACATTTATCATAGACAACAAAAGAATCAAGGATGATTTAATTTTGAAGAATTGTTTGTGCAATAAATTCAGGACTATATCTTCCTTTATTATCTTCCCCATCAGTGAGTGCAATAATTCTCAATATACAATTTGGATATTTCTTTTTAAATTATAAAAGAGAATCAATAGCATTCTTGAGAGCCACATATAAAGCTGTCATACCTTAAGGTTTAGCCTTATTTACCAAATCCTTAAATTACATGAAAAGTTCAGTATAGCCGCATTTCAAAATGTATCGATCATCAAAATAAGCTAGAGAGATGACATTTTTGAGATTGTATGCCATTGTTCTGTCTGCAAAAGCATTGAAGAAAGCTTTAACTACACCCAATCTTGTCAGATCCTCACTGTTATAGAATTCCTCTTCCATGGAACCAGAAATATCAATTAATACAATAATAGCTTCCTCTGGCTCAACAGTTATTTGAGTTACCAATTAAATTGAAGAATCCTCATCATCATCATCATCAACTTTTCCAGGAGCAATCTTTGCATTTGGTAAGACCTAATTATAGGCAATTTGATCTGGATTTTCAGGTTATTCAATGCCACTAATTGGATCAAACAAATTAACAGGTTTGGCTACATCTTTGTTCATGGATGTGTAGATGACTAAATGTTTTTAAGAGTTCTTAGTGAGAACAGGAGCAGTGGGGTGTTATTTCAATTCGACTGAACTATAAATCTTTAGAACATTGATTTTTAAATCTTCATTCTTATGCCATTCTGCAGGTATTGAATTAAGATCTCTGCCGTCTTTAAAATCTGTTTGAGGTAACCATATGAGATCTTCCTTTTCTAAGAATTTGATTATCTTGAACTGTTCCTCTAATCTAGGATCCTAAATTAAACTCAATTCTGAAAATAATTTGCCATTAGAATGCTTTTCTTGTGTTTCTTATTTTTCTTTTAGGATATTGTAATCGACTATTTAGTAGGCTGTTATATCATCATCTTTACTTAAGGATAGAAAAGCCGGAGTTTCTATGGGACTTAAAGTGACCTAACAAGTATATTCAAGATTCCTATAGTATTCGATCAATTTAATGTCAGCTTCCTTGTACTTAGCAGTTTCTGAATGTAGAAATTGAATCCATTATCTTGTATACTCAAAGGTTGAGCCAATTTCAAATGCAGCAGGTACTTATGGACTTTAGATAATCAAATCAAAAAACAATCTAAGAAACCCTTCTTCAAAAGCTATACGAGCATTCTAATTAAGTCTATATTTTCTGATCAAAGATACAGATGCCAAAGTAAGAGGAGTGTTATTATTTGAGTATTATCTAATGGCATGAGACCACTTGAGGTGATCTTCCTTTGCAAATAGAACGAGCATATTGCATCTAAATTGTCTAATTCCCTCGTCACTCTACTTTACAAAATGGCTAAGCCAAGGCATATAGAAGTTATAATTGTAACTATCAGCATGGCTAACCAATTGGTTTAATTTAAATGTAAGATTCAAATTTGAATTATTCTATACATTGTAATCCTTAAGGAGTAAAGAATCTGTTAATAATTTGCCTCCGTAATTTAAAGTCTGGACATTTGTTGGTATATTGAGTTTATGGTATATTTTTTATTTTAATTGTATTACAGTTGTGTTTTCAATATCCACCTTAATGACTTTGGGTCCTTGATGAATAATGAAGATCTGATCCTTTCCTTCATCAGAATCAATTTTAGGAAAAGACTTATCTCCTGCTGAACATTTAGTGATTATGGCATAGAAGACTTTGCTTTAAAGTTTGTTGATCGTATCCTCTACAGTCTTTTGATGAAGCTAATTCAAATTGCTAACCAAAGGCAATCCGCTTAAGTTATACAAAACAGCATGATTTTATTCTTAGGGTATTTAGAGTTAATTGCAAATCTTTATTGATAAATTGTATAGAGTGTCTTCTAATGAACATCCAATGTTGTATTAAGTAGTCTAGTTTTCTGCTTATAAAAATTTAATGCTAATCTCTATATCACTTTGGATTTATTAAACTAAATTCCACTTTGATGTATCTAAATAGAATTTCCTTTTAAGTTCACTCTTTCCAATTTCATCCAACATGCCATCATCTATTTACTAAGGCTTAATTTGAGGTTATACAGGGTTTGGAACTTATTATTACTAAGGAGGGGGTGAAATCTGTTGGGGAGGGGGTTAAATCTGTTGGGGAGGAGGTATTGAAGAAACTTGCTATTGTTATTATGGTTATAAGGTTGATTGAGTATTCAGTTGAGTCCCTAATGAACTAGACATTTTAAGTGGATCCAAAATTGAGGCTGATAAAGATTAATTGAACACAAGATGTATTAATTCATTGTTCGAACATAAATCTTCAACTACATCTTAATCGCTGAGGATAAAATTTGTTTAATCTGTTAGATGATATTATGAGGGATCAAATGTGTTTGGCAGTGTATCCTTAACATTATCAGGGGATATCTAATTTAAATATTATGATTACCTTATGGAAGGATTCTAATCTTTGCACACAGATTTGCTTTAATTATTCAAATGTCTTCTAATTTGAAGCATCAAAAGCAATTTTGAACTTGACCTACTGGGAGAACTAAATATTGAGGATTAACTTGTTCATTATCTTTTTTATTATTTCAATCAAATATATAATTATTAAAGAATTAGTCTATTCTATTAATTCTGATCAAATCTGTTACTAAATAAGTAATAAAAAAGTTGGGCTCGTTCGGGAATTGAACCCGACCTACTTGCACCCAAAGCAAGCGTACTACCGATATACTAACAAGCCACTGATGATGTATTACTTAATGATCACAATTTATACACCTCTTTAACATATTTATGAATAATCATAATAATAAGGAGCATTATATTTATATTGGAATAGTTTAAAATAACTATGATACAATCAGGTTAATATCTAATAAAAAATGAATTAGAGAAAAACTAGAGCATGAATTTATTAATAATCTTAACCATATTTTAGAATAGCTAAAAAAATCAATTTTTTATAAAAAATTAAGGTTATTAAAATATGATACTAAAACAATAGATTGAGGGGTGATATCAATTGAAACTCATTTATGATGAATAATATTGTAGGGAAACTAAGATCATTTATAGAAAATAAAATTTTCAAAAAATAAGTGGTTAGAAAATATTTATTGATACATTTATAAATAGAGGTAGAAGAAATGATATTAAGAAAACTACTAGTAGAAATAAAAAGAGAAAAATAATAAGATATCTCCAAATCAAATAAATTAAATTTCAAAGATTATATATTAATCATATTATTATAAAAATAAAATTACATAAATAATAATTTAGAAGAGTAGTAAATAACCAAGATAAAGAAGGTTTTAAAATATCATATTGTGAAAAATTATATTCATAAAATAAATTGGAAAGTAATATAATTAAATTAACATTTATTCTATATTTTGAGAAATTTAAAAAAAGATGCATATCTGTATACTAATATTTCACAATATTAGATAAGATAATAAGAGACATTTTCGATTAAACAAATTAATAATAACCAAGTAGTGACTTAAATTAAAAACTATTATACTCACAAATTTTATTTTGACTTTCTTCTTAATTCTTCTTGGAGGGCAAGTTCCCATTCTCTCTGTCTAGATAATTAAACAAAGTGTGTACTTTTAAAGCCTTTATTCATCTAGTTTGTGTGATTATAATTGTTTCAGTTATGTTTAAGTTGAATTGATAGGTTGATCTTAAATATTCCCAGCAGTAGGCCCAGCAATTTTGCTCTTAGAAGGAACTGGATCAAGGGATTATTTGAATCCCACTTCTTCACTATCAATCTAAGGATCAGAAATTTGTACATATGGATGCTGGAGTAATTTGCTAGCTGACGGTCTGAGGTGAGCTGCAACAAAAATAGTGTCTAAAAATTCTGTTGCTAATGTTGATGTTTGTTGAGGATAATTTGGTTTCTCCTCTAAAGCAATTTTCTTCATTAATTCATAGGCATCAATATCTGCACCATATTTGTCAGCATAAGGAGGCAAGCCTCCAATCATCTCTATGACCACTCCACCAAAAGACCAGATGTCAGATTCAAAGGATGCAGCCTTCAATTAACATACTTCAGGAGCCATCCAATAGGGAGTTCCTTTGAGGGATTTATTTTGTATTATTAGTGTTTCCTCAGACTCCAGTACTTTGGATGTTCCAAAATCAGATAATTTGATCGTTCCATCGCTATCAACTAAAATATTGGCAGCCTTAATATCTCTATGGATAACTTTATTTTGATGAAGGTATTAAATCCCTTCTAAGATTTATCGTGCATAAATTCTAACATTGGCCTCATCGAGCCTAACTTTATTGATAACCTTTCTAAGTGATCCTTAAGCAATATATTCTAGGGCGATGTCAACATAACTCTGATTGGGGCTGATTTCTGTAAAATAGTATTTAATAATATTTTTGTGCTATAACTTTTTTAAGAGTTTGATTTCTGCTTTTAATGCAATTATAGTTCTAAGTATCTACAATTTGAAATAAGATTGTACTTCGTCTTTTCCTCCTTAGAGTTTAACTGTTTTAATGGCTAATAATTTGCCAGTTTTATTATCCAAAGCCTGATAGACTTCTGAAAAAGCACCTGTGCCTATCAAATCACCTTTTTTATAGTCTCTTTTTGTTCCAGCTTTGTTCGTCTACACTATCACCTTTTAATGGCTAATTATAATATTACTTGGGATGATTTAATTTAGTCCAATGGCTAATTTTCTTAAACCTTGTTTGTGAGCTTTTCTAAAAATTAAGAAATGTATATACCTTTCTTGCTTCCACAACAACCCATTAATATTTGTAGATATATTATTAATAATAATAAAATCAGTATTTTTGTAATTCCTTAATGATGAATTCATTCCACTCCTTTTATCTGCTAATATTTTGACTGTGATTGGTCTCTTCGTCGTACCTTCTTTCCAGGGAGAGATACTCCTAGAAAGTATCTTAGAAGATTTATGTAGATTCAAGGCGATAGTTCCTAGTAAATTTAGTTTGGTCAGCTCTACAATAGATTTGACCACTTTACCTCGCTTTGAATTCCAAAGCACACAAACACCCAATGAGATAATGTCCAGTCTCATGTTCCAACAAGCGATCCCATTTATTTTTAACCCACGATTTGCTATTTAAAGAACACCAAGCATTAACAGTTAATCTATATCGTATTTTATTGCTTTGTTTCATTTTTTTCATTGTTATCTCATATGTATAGCCAACAGTCCAATAGCAATGGGCCTTCCATTGAGAATATAAATTTGGTGGAGCAGAGAAGAGATCCCAAGTCACCTTCTGTATTCTGACACCATTAATCAAGAGTGGCAAGACCACTTGGAAATCTTTAAAGGAAGCATAATTCAAAGGATCATCGACCTCGTCGTTTTCTGAAGAAGTATTGCTACAGCATGTTGAGAAGTGAGAATTACTACTGCATTATTCATTTTCTGACATTCTACAATACTATTTACTGAGTTATTACTTTTAAGACTATGATCTTTGAGATGTAGAATTAGAAATTGAACATCTTCTAATTATCATTTGTGAAAATGTCACAAAATAAATAAATTAATTATCAGATCAGATCAGGTAAATCTACAAATTCGATATTCCGAATGAATTCTCAAGTGGATCATTGTCTAAGGTGCTTCCAAATCCCAACTTAATAGTATCCTTTGTATGCGGAAATGAAACATCAATTACTGAAGTCAACTTTCCTTCAGGATATCTACTGCCACACACAGAAATGCCATTCTTGACTTTAGAATAATCGTATTTCTCAGTCCAAACATATTCCATTCCATCCATTCTACCTATACTGGCTCTTAAGAACCCTGTTTCTCCTCCCCACCCATCTATAAAATGATAATTGGCTACAATCCTAACTTTACTGTGTTGAGGCAATTCAACAAAGGTTTTCTGAACCTCCCCTCCTGCAAATTTACCATAACCACCCAACATACTGATACCTCCACATGTGGATATTGAGTTATCACTCCAATCTACTGGCTATTACCAATAGTTTTCTTACCACCAAAGCATCCATTATGGTTGGTTTTTATAGTAAAAGTTACCTTGGATTCTCAATGAATGAAAGGAGGCCTTCTCTGCAGATGTATAGAATTCCAAAGGTGATATAGATAATACTATGTCCTCATTGAATGTCCATTTCACAGCTCGATCTATTGTTATGCGAGATGTTGAATGAGGAAGACTTATAAATTCCAAAAAGGCTGGTGATGAGTCTGTTCCCACTAAACTTAGTGACGCCATTTGTAATGCCACTTGTTATGTGATTACTTTTTCATTTGAAACTACTCCTGCTATCAATTAAATAAATATTAACATTATTATATAAATAAAAACGATTAACATGCTAATATTATTTCTACTTTTAGGTCTGAGTGTAAATATCGAACTTAAATTTGAAGAGGAAATTACTAAATTAGAGCAAACTTAATTAGGCAAAACGTTCTTGGATACAGTCTAAATTGCTGTGAGAAGCAAAGAGCCATTAGATAGAGTCTTCCAAATTTTGAGAGATTAAGCATTGTCTTACGAAACAGAATTCCTTAATATCGATGAAAAACATAAGGCATTCTCATCCAAATGCACTAAAGATCTCGGAGATTTTGATAACTATGCAGCCTTATTGAAAGCTCGTATCATGGATATGTAATAGGCCTTGGATGATAAAATACCCGACAAAACCAAAAAGGTCAACACTCTTCAAAACAAGAAGAAGGAAAAGACTATGTTACTTAATAGAATAGACGAGATCTAATAGAATAGAGAGAAACAAAAGTGCATCTTCGATTCTAGACTTGAGTAAGTACATACATGTATATCAAAGAGAACATTAAACTGCCATATCTGCCGTTGTTGCAGTGAGAGAGATATTCGAGTCTGCTTTGTATGAAAACGACAAAGGAGAGACAGCGTTTATTCAACTCCAAGAAGATGATGTTGATAAAGTTACTAATTTATTAGGCTATGCAAGTCTCAAAGCAGGTATTCTTTGATCTCTATCCCAAGGCGATTTCAAACATTTACAAGGCTATAGTTCATTGTTTGCAGTGATGGAATAGTTGAAAACAGGGCAAATTTCTAAGCACGAGGAAACTGTAAGATAATTAGTAGAGACCTGCAATGATCTGGAAAACTATATTGATATAGCCAGAAGTCTATTAAGATCAGTGGATGATATCAGAGAGGCATACTTCTAAAGATTATACAAAAACTTAAATCAAGATCTAAGGGATGTTAATGCAATTATAGAGGAATTAGATTCAGATGTAAATGTGTTGGAAGCCTAAATCAAAGTATTAACCATGGATAGAGACGAAGCTGTCTAAAAATAGGACAATAAACTAAAGCAAAGAGGAGACAGGGCAGTTGAATGTGAGTAGGAAGACAATGTCTATCAATTCAAGTTATAAGAAAAGTAATTGGAATTTTTATTATTTAATAGCTAGAGAGAAAGGGAAACTATTCAAAGGATTCTATCGTTGTGTTTAGAGAATGTTAAGGAACTTAAACATTACATCAAAAGAAGAGGAGATGAATTTTAATGATTATGAAATAAATCTATAATTGTATCAACTAATTCAAGATTGTATTATACTCACTTATTCGTTTGCACATCATGTACTATTAGACAATCTAATCAACAGTATTTTATGATCATATTATATAAATTATAATTAAATAAGCAGAGAATCAAAGAAAAGCATGGTAATTTAATGCATGATAATTAGTTTGGAATTTTCAACTTCTCAACAATGATAGTGATTTTATTGCTTGTTATTTGCACTTCAACTTATATCAGACAGATGAAACCTGATTTAATAAATTCACATAGACATGGATTTAGGGGATTCTTTAGAAGAAGCGCTGTCATTGGAGTATATGAAAAATATCATAATATTTAGGATAGATTATCGCCACTAGTATCAGGCTTATGTTTTATTATGGGTGCTTATGTGTTGTTAATAAGATGATTAATTAATACATGTGTTTAAATTATGAAAGAAATACTTATGAATTTTATTTAAATTTATTTTTAAAAATTTTGAGATGAAACAAGGCAAGCAATAAGGATAAGCACAATATGATGTATTGAAAGGAGCAATCAAAGGTAGTTATCTTTTTTATCTCTTAATTTTAGGATAGGTTTGTACAAGATTTCCACCTGAGCCATCTGGTTATTTACATATTGGTCATATTAAAGCATCAGTACTGAATTATAGATATTCCAAAATGTATGAAGGCAAAATGTTGGTGCGTTTTGATGATACAAATCCATCGAAAGAGAAGGCTGAATATCAAGAGGCCATCTTAGAAGACTTGAAAACTCTTTAAATCGAGTGGGCAAACTTGTCACATTCAAGTGATTACTTCGACCTTGCAGAAGAAAAAGCAAGATTCTTAATTAAGAGAGGATTGGCTTATTGTGACAATACAGATAAAGAAACTATGAAGAAGGAAAGATTTGATGGAATTGAGAGTGTTAATAGAAATGAATCTGTCGAAGAGAATCTAGAGATATTTGATTAAGTGTTAGCTGGAAAGACTTTTGATTACTGTTTGAGAGCTAAAATTGACATGAAGGCTTTAAATAAATGCATGAGAGATCCAGTTCTCTACAGAACAAATTAAACACCACATCATAGAACAGGTACTAAATATGAGGCGTACCCAACTTATGATTTTGTATGCCCAATTTTGGATAGTGTTGAAGGAGTTACTCATGCAATGAGAACAAATGAATACTCTGATAGAATTACATAATATCAATGGGTATAATAAGCATTGGAATTAAGACCAGTTGAGATTTATGAATTTTCAAGATTGAACTTCGTTAATACTTGTTTGAGCAAGAGAAAACTTTAAGAATTTGTAGATTAAGAGGTTGTAGAAGGATGGTAGGATCCTCGTTTCCCAACTCTTAGAGGTATCATAAGAAGAGGAATCACAGTTGAAGCCTTACATGATTTTATGTTGGAATAAGGACCATCAAAGAATGCCAATCTTCAAACTTGGGATAAGCTTTGGGCTATCAATTTCACAAAGATTGATCCCATTGCTCCAAGATATACAGCTGTAGGAAAGGAAGGAATTGCTATTTTGACTATTTCAGATTATGGAGATTAAGGTATTGAAGTAGTCACTGTGCCTTAACATCCTAAAAACGATTGAATTAGGCACAAGACCTTTATTCAGAAGTAGCCAATTATACTTAGAAGCTTAGGATGCTTAAGAGATCATGTGCCAGATGAGAAAATCACTTTAATGAAGTGGGGAAATGTTAAAATAACAGACAAAAAGGAGGTTGATGGTTAAATCTTATTGACTGGTGAGAACTTGCCAGATGATAAGGATTTCAAAACAACCAATAAATATACTTGGCTTGCTAAGGATACTCCTATTGTCAATGTAGATTTGGTTGAATATGATCATCTCATTAAAGTTAAAACTATTGAAGAACATCACGAATTTGATGACTATTACAATTCAAATAGTAAATACGTTACTGAAGCATTGGCCGATGCTGGAATTAAGACACTCTAAGTTGGTAAAATATAAAATATTATGTAGGATCCGTATTGTAATTTGAGAGAAGAGGCTTTTTCAGAATAGATAAAATTGTTGGAGATAAATATGAATTGATTTATATTCCAGATGGTAAAACTAAAGCAGCCAGTATTTAAACCAAATTAGATTTGAAATCAGTTCAAACTGGAACTGTAGATGAATAAAAGAAAGAATAATAGCAATAATAATAATAAGAATAACCAAAATAATAAAAGTAATAAGAACAACCAAATCCAGAAAGCAAAAAATAATAAAAGAAATTAGAAGCTGAAAAGAAGAAGGCTGAGAAAAAGGCTGAGAGATAAGTAGCATAATAAGGAGAGAAAAAAGAGTGAAGTAATATTCATATATTATTATTTACATCAAACTATATATATATATTTCTCGATTTAACTCAATTTGGATATATAATAAATAATAATTTGTAATCTGTTCTATTGACATACTTTTTTTATTTCCAAATATTCATTTGATTAGTGTAAAATTTAATAAAGGGATTGCCTTTTATTCCTGTATCAATTACAAATAAAGTGATTCCTCAGAATCCATAGATATAATTTATTTATAATTTAATCCTGTTTTACCATTAAAAGATCCATCTAATTCATATTATGACACTGCCACAGATCTTCTGTTTGTGTGATAAGGTATCTTTCTTTCAAAAATAAATCCGTAAGGTGTATCTGAAAGTGCTTGAGGGAACAATTAATTATGTAATGATCCCCATTTCCAATCAGTAGGCTGATTTCCAAATTTTTTCTGTACATATTACATGGCTTATGTTAAAGCCTCAACCAAGTTTTTAGCACATTTATCTTGAGCTGAACCACTGCAATAATGGCTAATTCAAAATTTGGTCACTAGGGTTTGCATGGTACACATCAATCAGATTATTAAAATGGAATGAATCAAAAATTTAAGAATTAATCCATTCATTGATTACAGCTAACTCTAATTAAGGATGAAATTCGTGTGAATAAAAATATTCAAATAATCCATATAATAAGGCACCTTAGGAATCTTATTCCCATATATGTCCAATTTTCTAATATTGAAATTTCATTTGATAAATCATGTTTTTAATCATATTTATAAAGCAACTCCATTAATTTATTTTTCGTATTAACTATCAAGTGTCTGATTAAAGTTTTATATGATTTGTAATAGTAAACTTCTCTCCTATAGCGATTTTGATTAATTAAATCATTTAATCTTCTTGCTCTACTTGTTGGTTGTGAATTCCAACTTAGTTCATAATCAGGAATAAATTTATTATTTGCAACCACAATGTATTCTTTCTCAGGATCAATAATCATAGGGATTTCTTTATATGGCACATATCTAATCCATTCTTTATTGTTTTTCTTAACATATGCATTATCATCTAGATGTCCTTCTTTTATTACTAATCTTCCTGTTGCTAGATAACCAATATGATTGTCATGAATAATGAATACCATTCCATTGCTAGGATAACAGATATGTTTCAATAGTTCCATGCTTTACTTTAAATCCTTTTCTTAAGCAAATTTAATTAACCCATCAAAGGATTCATTATGATCTATATGAACTATAGATCATAATGAATTAAAAAGTCTGTTATGATTTTTTAAATTACCGTTCTCAATTTTGTAAAACATTTTGGACCATGATGAGTATGAAAATGATATTAAATCTTTTTACCCTTTTATTTTAATAATTTCGACTGTTTTATTACAAAGGAATAGGAATCCATTAATTATTGAATTTATAGAATATATTTCCTTTCTCATTTTTAGTTATCTCCTCTTCATATACGTCACTTCCATCAAAATTCAAAGTATTCAAATCCAAATACAAATACTTACTTCTTCCACTCATTCCACTCAGAGTAATTGGTAATCCAGGTAGTGTTCCACCTATGATATAATTATTATATTCTTGGTTGTCCATCTAATAGTATATTTCTGCCTAATACCATTAAGATGGTAGACTATTATCTACATGTAGATCATTTGCAAAATGAGGCTTCCCACTTTTGCACGATTCCCACTAATGACCCAAGAATTTGAAGCCTTTAGAGTTGGGAATATATAATTGGAATAATATTCTGTTATTGATTCTAAAATTGCTATTATGACACATTATGGGTTTGTATAAATTAAATCCATTCTTTTTCTTAGATTTCTGTAACAAGTGAATCAAATTAGTTACTTGGTCCAACTGAGCCAAGTATATTTACAAGTTCTCTTCCATATATTTCTTCAAATTTAGTTCTCATAAATTCATTAACACATGATTTATATTCATTAAGGACAGTAACTTAATGAATGCAACGGTGTCATATATTTACCAATCCTAAAATCAAACTCCTAATATTTTAAATTCAATAGGTAGAATAGATAATGATTTCACTCCATCATTTATTCCATCAGCATATGATTACAAATGGATTCTTGCTTCTTCACTGAGTTTTTGAACTATTCTCTTACATGATTCAAGATATCCTAGATTCCTAATATATTTGTCCCAATAGAAAGCTTTTTATCAAAAGATCTCACTCATTCTACCTTATGATGTCATTCTGAATATTGAAATTCGCAGATTACCTTCTTAAATGTAATTACCAAAATCTATCCTAAGCATGTACAAATCCTAATTAGTAATATCCTTCTTTTAAGAATTTTGCATGAATGTGGGGAATGCAATATAGTTTATCTCTAAATATCCTAGATTGAGTCCACTACTATTTTTTACTTCACATCATTTTTAATATGTTTGGATGTCCACTTTCCATGATAGTTTGGCAAACTCTGGATAATAAAGATGATGAAAGATAGAATGACAGCAATAACTATAGAAATTATGATTCCAAAACATTATAATTAATCATTAATTTACATACACAGGAATGTGGCGTTCTGAAAATTTCTTTGCTTTAACTTTAATATTCTCGACGATGAGTGGTTGAACATCCCTACTATTGATGGGTTCATCATTAGACTTGAATTAGGGGAGGATAGCTAAGATGATGGAGCCATTTTAATAATGGGAAGATACTTCCCTAATTTGAACTCTTGTAAAGAAGGCGGTTCCTTTGATGAGAGGCACACAAAGATGACCTTTCAATATCTATTCTCCTTTATTATTAACTTTGATTTCCTTGGGATACTGTTCTTGTGAGTAGATAGCAACAACAAGTTCGATTTTATTGGGGTTTTTAACAAGATCTCCACTCTTGTTTTTGAGTTCGACTCTTAATTAGAAAATGCGATCTCGATAAAGGGGAGTTTCGAGGGCGTCTGCTAAGGTAAGTTTGTATTTATATTGCTTCTCCAGTAACTAAAACATTAAAACATAAGAATTACAGATCTTAAATTGAATTATATATGTAATTAAGAATGCGTGTACAATTCATCATTTCTTTTAATTTGAATTTATGAGCACGAAAAATCTTGACGGCCTTGGACTAGTTTGTTATTGATGGTTTGAAATCTTTGCAAATAGTCCTAAAGGAGATGATTGAATTTGTCTTAGCTCTGGCTCAACTGATCAAGCAATGTCTTATAGGCATCCACTTATTTGTCTAACAAATCAAAAAATTGTTATTATTAAGATAGGATGTTCTGCATGACCTGTTGAGAGATAATAATTAATATATTTATATAATGAATATTAGTACAATCTAAATTCAATTATAAATGACCTTTTCTCAATGTTATAAAGCCAAGGGTTTGATCCAATTGGCTTAAATTTATTAGATGTGAGGGATATGAGTATCTTGGTTGGGCGATTAAAACCCATTAAAGGGAGAATCTAAATATGGATAAGGAAAGTACTCTCAATAGATCTGGTTCTTCCAGTAATGACTGGAGTTCTCATGATGATTTTGAGGAAATCGTTCTTTTCCTAACTCTAGTCAACCTTCAGATCCTCAGTCTTGCAAATGTCATTCTCATCATTGGATCTCTTCAGCCTTTCCATATCCAATCGAATATACTCGGCATTCAATTTAACGAGCATCTCCCCCAAGTGTGGGTCATCATCAGTGTACATCTGAGCAAATTCCTCTTCGTAATAGGCGCAGAAGTATTCATGCATCAAAGCCTGTTTGGAAGTGATCCTTAAATCTGGGTCTGCCTGGAGCATCTTAATCAATAAGCTTCTCTAATTATCCGATACTTAATTAAGTTTTTCAGTTTGAAAATCTACAATGGCTTCTCGATTCCTCCTCACTATGGTATTATAACTCTTGCCCTTGAACACCGGTTGTCCTGTAATCAAGATATATAGGATCACTCCTAACGAATACATGTCGCAAACCGAGCCATAACATAATTACTCATCCTTCAAATTGATAACTTCCGGAGCAACAAATCCAGGAGTTCCACATTTGGTGTACAGAAATGGCTTCTAATCGACCCTGGTTGCCAATCCGAAATCAGCTATCACCACGGAATCGTAATTACTAAACTTTATATGATTAACATACTCTGGCTCTTTGAATAAGATATTTTCGAGCTTAAGATCTCTGTGCATTATTCCCATACTGTGAATGTAATTCAAGCCTTCCAACAATCCTTTCATTATTGAGTGTATTTGCTGAGCACTAAAGGATCTCTTCATCTTGAACAAGCCGTATAATTGATCTCCTTCTAATAACTCCAAACACATGTAGATAGAATTTTGTGTTTCGTAAACTTCATACAGTTTCATTAAGTTAGGATGATCCAGAATTCTCATTATTTGAATTTCATTAATTAACCCTTCCTAACTTGTTTATTTTCATACTTACCTTTCCATTCTCCTCCTTATAAACTGCATTCTTACAGAACGCCTTCACAGCCATCTTTGTTCCATCCTCTATCCGCTGTGCCAAATACACCGAAGCAAAGCTCCCTTTCCCTATTTTTTTGTACACCTTAAAATACTAATGAAATCCAGTTTAGTTCATCTTCTTTCCCAAAAACTGTCTCAAATACTCCAAATCACTCACTGACCCCCTGAATTCACTCCACTTCTCTACGTTATCCCGGATAAATCGTATAGCAAGTATTTCTCCCAGGGATATAACATTTTCCCCCTTGTTTTCAGAAAGAGACGGGTTTATTAACACCGGAGGAGTTCTTACAACCTGAAACCTATATTCAAAGTTTATGGGTAAATATTTGTAAGGTTTTGTTAAATCATCATCCTAATTATATAAAGTTTTTGTTACTTTAAATAGCATTATCTGCTTTTCTGTGCAGAGTATGTAGACAATGTGGCAATTCTTACCTGATTTCAAGAGCTTTAAACGTAAACCATGAGTACAATTTGAATAGTTTTAGTCTACCTTGTTCCAAATTCTTTAATTATTCATATTATTTATGGAGTTGGTGTTTTAGGATATAAATATACTTTATATGGTATCAAAAAAGAAATTAAAGGTTTTTGATAAAAACTGCTCATATATATGAATGATTTTAATATCATCTGAAACCAGGTCTAAATCCTGATCCAATTTGGCTGTTTCCTAATTGAACCAATTCGGTTTTTTAAATAAGTGGAGCCTCATCAACTTAGTTAGCAAAAACAATGGCTTCACCCAAACCTAATAATAAGTTGCATTTAATTACAATGTGCCTTATCAATACCAACACTCTCAGTTTCTGAATCAATTCTAAGAACTCCGAATCCCTTTAAAATCAGCAATGTAATTAAAACGAAGAAGGCAACCCATACAAATATGATCAATAATCCCAACAATTGCATTCCTAATAATTTAGCTCCGAATCCGTAGATAATACCGGCCTTAGTGTCAAAGAAGGCTGACAAGAAGATTCCCAAAAATCCATTACCCTAAATGACTTAATAGAATATTATACCAAAAACACAGGTACAACTTCAACGGGATCATCAATATGTACCTTTGGAATGACTTTAGCCAAAACACTGTAGAAGACAGCAGCCAATAGACCATAAATGAATGCAGTCCATGGTTTCATGTCATCAGTAGCAGCACTTACAGCCACCAAAGCGCTGATAATACCTCTAGACAAGGCAACCAAACTTGTGGTTTCGTATTAGAAATATCTGATGATGAAGGCAAAGAATCCACCAGTGGCTCCAGCAACCAAAGTATTGACTGCTACTAATCCTTAAGGTGTATTTGGAATTAGCTCCTTGGGCCACAATACCTCCATTGTAGAATAACCATCCTGCAAAGACCAAAATTGAACCGAAAGCAATATAAATTGGAGAATGTCTTTAGAATTACAAGGTTGTGTTTGGATCAAATCTGAATCTTCTTGGCTTCAACAATACTGTCACAACTAATCCAGCAACACCTGCTGCGAAAAATACTACACCAGCTCCTGAGAAATCCTTGTATCCCAAAGTTGTCAACCTATTTATATTCTCATTGAATCTATACCATCCTTATGCCAATGTCCAATGTGCTAATCCAGCATAAATGAATCCTGCGTATACTATAGCTAAAATTGACCATGCCAAGAATGTCATTCTTTCTGCTGCTGCTCCAGATAACACTGACACGGCTATTGCTGCACCGGATGCTCTGAATACTAAACAAAATTTGAATATTAACAGAAATACCAAAATTTGTATAATCATTTCCGAATTGAGTTGCTTCCCAATTATATCCTCCTAATTTAGTGCCTCCCATAAAGTTTGTTTAGAAATCATAACCAAATGAAAATCCATATCCAAACTATTATTATTAACTACATTTATTACCAACCACCATATTAAAATTGTCAAGAACAAACCCAATATCACTTTTATCACTATTGATTAGGAATTCTTATATCTCACTGATCCTGCTTCAATAAATGCAAATCCCACTTAGGTCAACACTATAATGAACCCTGAAATTAGAATCCAATCATAATCAATAGTTGATGCTTGAGGTGCTGGAATATTTGCTATTGCAGGAGGTGGTGCTACAACTTCGAGTACATAATTACCTGCATCTCCTTCTTAATGTCTAAAAAGATGACCCATATCTTCGGTTATTTAAATTATTTAAAATAAATTTATTTGATAACTAACCAATGCAGAGCCTATATATTATCAAAAAATCGAGTTCCCCAGTTCATTCCACTCGAACATTGCCCTATTCTCTATTGAGAATGAAGGGAATCTAGATATTCACACTAAAACAATTATTTGTAAGGAAATAATAAGATTCTGCTTACTTTTACTATATTAAATATCAAAGAAAATAAAGTTGTTAAATTTTATTTATGTTTGAGATAATTTTAATTAGAAATAAATTATAACCAAATTAATAATGCGACAATTGCCTAAATTAATGCGGGAAATGATTATGGCTTTATCCAACAACTATTTTAACTAATCATGATTAAGTCCTTATAAAAACTTGAATAATTTAAATTCAGCGATTCAAATCAAAACTATCTTTTAATGGCGGTGCTTTCTATTAGATTCTTTACTCTAAATGCGGGGAATAATTGTTTGGTATTTTATATATAAAAATTTGAATTTAAATTCAGAGGGAAAATTCTTATAACAAATGAGCTCAGAATTTATATAGGATGGAACTCCATTTACTAAATTGTTTTAAAGATTAGAAAAAATTCATAAATCCCCAGTTTTTAACGCAGAATGCGTCCACAACCAAGATGAAATATATATAAAAGACTAGTCCCCTGAATAAGTATGTAAGAAATTAGAGTTTACCCCCTGCTTAAAGTCTCCCAATTAGTACTCTATTTTCTCAATAAATTCTAGATTCCAACCTTATTCTCCATTAAATCATTAAACAACTAAAAAGGCTAATATATTTGTAATATCGCCAGCAAGATAGATAAATTTCGATCATACCAAGACTGAACAACGACTCGTGAATATCAGCTCGCCTCTTAGTTCTCTTAAAGTTCCTGATGATCTATTATGCGAGGAAGAAGAAATTTTATCTGACGACTAAGATATTCACTCCTAATTTAGAAGTCCCCCCAAATCCCCTCATAGAAAATTGGAAAGAGCCACTAAATTAAAATTCATAAATTTCGTCACCCTCAAGAAACCTCTCAAATTTACAAGTGATTAAGTTAACAATAGAAAGAGGACCAGCTCCAAAAGAAGAAAACCTTTAACAGAACAGAAACCCAAAATTATAGTTTGCAATTGTAAGAAATCCAAATGTCTAAAATTGTATTGTGATTGTTTTGCTGCTGGAGTTCCTTGTGGAAAAGATTGTAATTGCTGTTCTTGTCATAATAATGATGATCACACTAAAGAAAGGGAAAACATAATCCAATAGATTATGGAAAGGAATCCATAAGCATTTCGACCAAAGGTTGATTCTAGGGTATTATTAATCTTTAATTGTAGAGTAATTCTGAAGATGAAATTGATCATAAGCCTAGACATTTTAAGGGATGCAATTGCAAGAAGTCCAATTGTCTAAAAAAATACTGTGAATGCTATTAAATGGGAGTCAAATGTTCTGAGTTATGCAAATGTGACGATTGTAAAAACTGTGAAATGCCAGTTAAAAAGGACTCAAGAAAAAGAGTCAAACATACACATTCATGTTTCAAAAATGCCGAAATTTATTGATTCATTTGCTTTTATTTTTGTTTTTTTCATATAAATTTTTAAACCACACTGAAGGCTTCAACATTTAAATTAATATTTAATTAATAATTCAATACATAGTTTTTATATTTCAAATATTTTTCCAAACAATATATTACGGACTAGTATATGGATATGGATGATAATACTAGTTTAAATAATTTTAATTTTGAAGTTTCACATAATTTTAATAAGATTGGTTGAGATACGATTATAAATATAATTGCGACTAATTAATATTGTATTGTTAATAAATGTTGTATTGGATTTAATCCTAAATTTTTGAATTCTCTTCTTTCTTAATTGAATTTTGAAATTCACATTTTGGTGTTGGAATTATCTCTCTAAATGTTTATACAGGATTATTATTGGGTGTATTAGGACATTACTCAACCTTCACCTTTTGAACTACATTTTCCTCAATTTAAGATATGGATTATGTTTGTATTTGGGTAGAATTTTCATTTTTAGAATTCGATTGCAAAGATTTTTAGAAAAGCTCACCATATTACAGAAGAAGCTATTGCTGATCTTCTATTAAGACAACATTATTGGGTAAGTAACATTATTGTGTATAAATTTCGTAGCAACCATTTTCTAATTATTAAATTAGTTCCATTGCCTAGAATAATGGTGACTTTTACTTTTTTTTAGAGTATATTATCTTCACTTTAAGTTGAAATTAATAGCTTTATTCTCTTTTGGCTTTCCACTTTATTTATGATATTGTTTAAATGAATTTAAATCGATGTCACAATATTAGTTTATTAATAAAATAATTATTAATCAACAAATAATTTAATTAAACTTGAGAATCTTAATGCCAAAAATATCGGATGTTTAATTTTATTTCTGATATTTGGTGCAGTAAAATAATTAATAAATCCCGCAATTGAGTTTTCTATTTTAATCATCTTGACAGACCTATTTTTTGTGTCTCTTTTTGTAATTATTGAATAAAGTAAGTCATAAGGAAATAATTCTGTAAAGGAAGGCTAATGAACAGGGATATTGTGAAATCTAGCAAATTTTCTAGAATCCACATAAATTTCTGGAGATATTATAGAGCTGAGGACCACTTTTTCGCCATTTACTGGGGAATAAAACAAAACAATCATTAAATGGAATTTCTTATGCTAACATTACTATATGAGTTTATACTTCGTTATTATAGGAAGTTGTTGTAAATTTTAAACATCTGAAGTTGGCCTCTTGTTCTATTATTTATTTTTTTGATTCTCCTTTTATACCTAAATTTTTAAAGTGGCATTGCTTCTCCAAGGCTTTTACTACAAAGATTTATGCAAATAAAGTTGCTTAATACAATTGGCTTTAACAAGGCACCCACTAATAAACCTAAGAATGCATATGTACATTTATATTATATTCAATTTCAGGTAAATTCCATGATTTGTGCCAACTCCAACCAACTTCGTCATCGTAATTTAGTTATTTCTTAATCACAACAGAAGGGTTGATTTCCATAGGCAATTCATTAGAAACATCTTTTCGTTAGGGTACAAGATCAATCTAAATATTCTCGTTGTCTTAACTTATCAAAGCTCCAGAAACATGAATCCAATTAAATACATTCTACCAGTTACTGTTCATGATGTCGTATTTCTTAGTTTTTAAATTTTAAGATTACAATAAATGCAAATAAATAAATGGTTAAGTATTAAAAAATTAGTTAATGAGATTCTATTTTCAAAGTCATTAATTTTATTTGAATAACAAATAAAAAAAACTTTTATTAATTAATTAATAAACAACACTACCTATTAAGAAATTATAAATTCCTTTTTCAGCGATTTAAAAACTACACACAATAATTTTGGATGATAAAGTTTATCTGGTTTTATAAATACAATGCAGAAAATTTATATTATCCATTTTTGAAATAATTGCTAAGTCCTAAATATAAGTTCATAATTTCGATTACATTTATTTAAAAAAAATTAATAAGTATGGACAAAAATTTAATATAAGTACATTCGAATGGTTACATTAAATTCGAAATTGTTTAAAAGCCTGACAATTAATTCTATCCTATAGGATAAGAAATTAATTTATTTTTTTCAAACCAATATAATTCAGATCAAAATTCAATTTATACTATTTTAGAAGATGGCTTTCGATTATTTATAAAATTAGGAAATTAGTTTGAAGTTAAATGATGCTAGAAAGATGGAAAATGATAAAGTTAAGAAATTTACTTAAAGTGGTAGCGTAATAAGAATTAGGATCCATTATTAATTGGAATAATGTAATAATAAATTCATATTAAATTATCCAAAACTGCTTAATTTCAGATGAACCTTAATTAAAAAAGAGATAGAACTCGCTAAATCAACATTTGTGTCAAATTTAAAATTTTTGATAAGAGTGAAATTTTAACTTTATGTAATAAATATTATTAATCTATTCAATCCTTATAAATTTAATTAAGACTACATCAAAATATTTCACAATTTTGAGAGACTAAAGTAATGAACTTATGAATACCTATTTAGTATAAATGTAATTTGTTTCCATCACTAGCAGCAATTATTTTTCCATTCTATACTGTTGTTATTAAATGAGCTGGCTTTGAGGCATTAACAATTAACTCTTTACCTTTTTCTTCATTTAATTTGCTAAGATCACCATCCACTTAAATTGACCCTATGAATTTTTAACTCACCCAAACAAGGTAAATATCTGACATCGCTAGTGATAAAGGGACTGTTTTATTATGTATTTAATATATTTAAACTAAGTTTATTACACCTAAGGTGAATTTTAATTTATTACCATCTCGAATTTAAAAAATAGGAATTTCTGGTTAGTCTTTTGTTGTTCCTGCGAAATATTCAGATGAGATCAAGATTAAATTATTCAATTAAGTTTCATAAATATATTTAGCACTATATTATTAGAATTGCAAAATTACGTTTATTCATACGCTAAATATTTACAAAAGATAGCTGAATTGTCATGTGTTGATATTATATATTTGACTTCATCATCATATACTAGATCTACAACTGCCCTATCAAGTTCTTTGTATTTTTTAATTACAGAAGGAGGTTAAGTATCAAATGCTAATATCATGATTTCTCCAAACTTTGTTCCCAATATACAGAGGTCCTTCCTCATATATTTCATAACCTAAAGCTTGAAAGGCATTCATACACTAATTGTATCATGTTGAAAATGAATAATCCTTTCACAAATAAATGATTTATTTTTTAGATTTATTCCAAATATTTCCCCGAAACTTGTTAATCCTACACAAATCTCAAGGGAAGGAAGATATGATAAAAAGCTAACATCTACATTTATAGACTATGAGTACTTTGGTTAAAAATCCATTCTACTGTACCTCCAATTGAGATAAGTCTTACACCTTCCTTTGAATGGGACAGAATTTGATTTCCAGCTGAAATGATCTTATCATGATAATTTTCATCATTCAGAGTTCCTAGAAATTTGAGTGTTGTATTTTCATTCGAGTAGGATTAAATAACCTATTATTTTTACTCATGAGACTATATTGGTTTCTGGATCTATGGTTTCTCACTAAATTTGTTAATTAATTTACTCATCCTTGAAATCCGGATCTAATGTTGTTAAAGCTTAGAACCACGTGAATCGGTTCCTTTCACTAAATTCTGTCATTCCGTAGATACAAGCTTTGATCGAAGGATGCTTAATGATATTTATGTGATTCTATAGTTTTTTCCACCCTTGACAGTCTTTTCTCAAAGCAAATTATTCACTTGTATCAATTGGATCTCCAGTTTTATCGTCATAAATGATAGGATCATTCAACTTTGACAAATCCCTATCATGAAGTAGTAGAATCATTTGCAAGAATGTTATACCCAAAGAAAATACATCGCTCTTTTCTAAGTCATGTCTTTAATAGAATAAATTATACTTCACTTTTCCAGGTTAGTTCATTGAATAAGCAACGTATAATTTGGGTGACAAAAATAAAGGTGTCCCTACCAAAGTATTTAACATTGCTTATCCATGAAAATTCTCCTTTCCAGCCCCAAAATCAACTAGTTTAACAGTGTATGGTTATAAACTTGTTACTAAGATATTTTCTGGCTTTATATCCCTATGGAATAAATGCTTATTCTTGGCTAAATAGTGAAATGCTCTCAAACATTAATTCATTATGTCTATTATCAACATGTCTATTATTTAATTGAGTTTAATGAACCTCCATATTCTTTCAGATTTTTCCTTCTCTCCTCGATGTCCTATCTAAGACTATTTATTCCTAATTCCATTGCAAACACTAATACAAATTTCCTAAACGGCATTTCATCTTTCCAAGAATATACTTTGTAAACCTTAATAACGTTCTAGTGATACGTTATTGCTGAATACAAATTTAATTCTTAAATAGCCAACTCATAAGCCTATTCGCTAAGCTCTAAATTCGTATACCTTTAGGTTTCAATTATCTTCAAAGCATAATATCCTTGAGGCAAAGATTTAAGAGCCTTAGCCTTGAAAACCTTCCCAAATGTTCCTTGACCAAGTAAGATAGAATTTTTAAAATCAAAGTCTTCCTAAAATTCAATTTGGGTTGAAAACTATTACATAATATAATTTATAGTTAATTTTTGTATATCAATATTTTGATATAAATCTTTACACATCATATCCTTCAAAGTCAGACAAATCTCAGAGAATTCTAAATGGGGTATGGAAACTCTTTTAGTTGCTCTTATAAAAAGTGCATGGCATTTTTATTTGACTATGAATAAGTTTAAAAGCCTTTAAAAAAGAAATGAGATTATATTGAACTAGAGAATGAGATAGTAAAGTTGTATTCATGAATTCTAAATAAAAAAAGAGAATATTTTATATTATTTTTTTAAATATCAATGGATAAATTGATTGGTCATTATAGATTTAATATGAATCATCTTATTGGTAGGGGAGCTTATGGCTCTGTTTTCAAAGGTAAAACCTAATAAGGATAACCAGTGGCAGTCAAAGTGATAGACAAAAGAATGATTAATAAAGTAATTTGAATAAAATTGATCATTTTAAGGAGAATGAGAAACACTTAAAAAACGAAGTAGAATCTATGAGGACTTTAAATCATCCTAATATTGTGAAATTTTTAGATTATTACGAAACACAAAATAATATATACATCATATCCGAATTTTGCGATGGTGGAGACTTAAGAGATTTGATTAAAAGAGGTAAATAAGATGACAACTTAGTAATAAGCATATTGTAGCAAATATTAAATGGGTAAAGTCTAACATTATTGTTAGATACCGAGAGTTGTAAAATAAATCTATAATCCATAGAGATTTAAAGCCAGCTAATATCTTAATTCATTAGAACGTTATTAAAATTGCAGATTTTGGGTTTTCTAAACGAATCAACTTTGAAAATGATCTAATGAATAGTGTAGCAGGAACTCCATTGTATATGGCACCATAAACAGTGCTAAGATAGCCTTATTCTTCTAAATGTGATATTTGGTCTCTTGGGATGATTCTTTATGAACTCATTTTCCAAAAGCCCCCCATTAAAGCCTAGAATGTATTAGAATTACAAGAGTAAATCAAATTGCCAATCGTAGTACCTAAAATTGACAATGCACTTCTCTAGGATTTAATATAAAAGTGTCTTTAAGTTAATGAGGATGAGCGCATCAATTGGGATGAAATTTATAATCACGAGTTGCTTTGTAAAAATGATTATTATATGCAATAAATACAAAATATCGAAGAGGAAAAGGGCTAATAATTGAGCGAATCTTAATTGATAAGCAATCAAAATTTATTTGAATATTAAAGACTTATGATAAGAAACTATCTTGAGATTGAATTTGAAAATAACTAAAAGTTGTACTTAAACATCATCAATACAACAAGAAGTCTTTATAATTTTAGCATTTTTGTAAGTGCATAATAAAGATAATATTAATATGCTTAGCAATTAGCTTAATATCTCCAAAGTTGTGCATTTTGTCATCTCAATCTTATTGATCAATCTGTATTATTTAAGGAATTCGATAAGTTTATCTTAACAGAAAAAGGATAATATTGCCTTCAGTAGCTTCAATTTTTGAAGTAAATGATCTTTGAAAAAAATATATAACTACTTAATTCTTCCTTGAATCAAATTGATTTAAATGAATTACAAAAGTTTTTGGAATATGCAATCATTTAAATAACTACACAATCACCTTAGATGAATCATGCAAAATTGTGTTTTATTCTAATGTCAAAATATATTATTGAGATGATAAAGTATGAAAATGAATATCCAAATAAACATTTGTTTTAACTAATAGATATTGCTTAAATAGACATACTTTCAGATCAAGAATTGGCTTATAGAATTAATTGTATTTGACAATTTAGATATTATTAATCATAATACTATTTATATCAAATTTAGTTATATAGATAAATTATTAATTAACTCACGTTTTTATGATTATCAAACTTCGTTTCAACAAACCCAAGATAAATCTAAAACCTTCAATTTTAAAAGTTTTTATAAAATTCTAGTTCTTAATAATAAGAATTTTATTAAAGTATCTTCAACCAATAATACATCAAATATTTAGAGTGAATTTTTTGGTTTATTTAAAATTATAGGTTACGTTCAAAACAAAATAATTTAGAGATTTCTATTTTTAGTTTGGAGGGTTTCTCAAAACTCAAATTTTGCAATTTACAATAAAAATTGTTAAAAAAATTAAGTTTAAACAGCTTTTACAAATATTCTCTTCTTTAATATTTTCGAATTATCTATAGCTTTATTCTTATTTGATAGTCATAATCACTTTAATCTTTAATTATATTGAATCAAAAATAATATTTCATCAATATCAAAATGGGAGGAACGTGTTAGAAGTAAATTAACATTCCAGAATAGGAAAATAATAAATCTAAATAGCCTTAAATCTATATAAAAGGTCCACCTAAACTTTGTAAACCTTCTCCAATCAAGATTTTGTAATTTCAAGCAGATGAAGTTGCAATTGAGAAAGAATTATGTATCTCATTACCAAAACTTTTATCTTAAGAAAAAGAATTTGCTATTACTGAATAGGAAATGCCAATCTAGAATGTCAAAAATTCATTAGAAGAAGAACTTCTCTTTCGTTAAGAGAGTGATTAATTAGAGCAGTAAAACAATTCCAAGGAGGAAGGAAATAGTCAAAAAAATGAAGTAAAGGGTTCAAGTAATTATATTTCCAAACACAAATCGATACTGAAAAATAAAATGAACAATGGGTCCAACCCTTAAAGCCCCAAAAATCAAATGAAAGACTCTCAAAATTTTGGTTCGTAAAGATCTATAAAAAAAGTAACTTTCGATAAAAAGCAGAAAGTGGTTTATAGTAGTTTTAGAAAGATAAAAACTTGATTGATGAACATATTTTACTATTTTGTTTATATTCATTCAAGTAAATTTTATTATAAATAATTTATTGATTTGCTCCAATTTATAGTTATATGAGTTAAAAAGACGCAATAGAACAATAAAAAGAAGATTTAAACGTCGAAAAGGAAAATGAGAATGATGATAAAACAGATATTTAACAAAACTAGTCTTTTCAGAATGAGACAAATTAAGATAATTCAAGAATCTAGGCCCCTTCTATTGAATTGAGGAACTCACAATAAGAAGAAAATTAAGAGTAAGCTTATCTACCAAAAGAGGTATCTAATGTGGCAACACCAACAAGGACTTCATAAATTGATACATCTCCTGTTGGAAAAATAGATAGACAATCATTGGATGGTACAGAATAGAAGTAGGATGAACAAATTGAGTAAAACAAAGAATTAATTAATGAATAAGAAATTGTTGGGACTTAAATTAATCAACATGAACATCATGAAGACACAGATTAAAAATAATCAGAGAAGGATCAAAATGAGTAAAATCATTAGAATGAGCAGGAGGAACTTCAAAAATCTTTTCATTCATTCCAAAAGTCATAAAAATCAGGCAAATCTACAACATTAGAAAAAATAACTATTTTATAGTCTGCTCTTCAAATGAAAGATGAGTTAATTTTAACTATGTAAGATGAGATTCAAGTTTTGAAACAATCTTAATTAGATAAGTAATAGCATATTGAAACTATGGAAAAAATATATGAAGAAAAATTAGAAAAACTTTTTAAAAAGGTTGGACAATTAGAGAAACTTTTGAAAGAGAAAGAAAATGATATTGAGTAATTCCGAAATGGAAATCAGACTTTACATCTTCAAGATCTATCAGTTATTTCTTAACAAAAAAATGAGAATTTGAAATCTAATGCAAATGATAAGAAAGATGTTACGATTTTTGAAGTTCTAAATGAAAAGTAAACAACAGCTGATTTATCAGAACTAGGAAACAACTTTTGGTTGATCTCAGCAGAGAGAAAAATATAGAAAAGTAATCCTTTGTATAAAGATTATTTTCCGAAAGACCCAGAACCTGATTAAACTAAAAATAAAATTATTATTAATCATCCCACTAAGAAATATGACAAATCTTATTGGTTTAAATATGTTGATGTTTAGAAACCTTCTAGATAAAATCACAATATTTAATTACCTAAATTACCAGAAGCCAATCATTAACAATAGCATAATGACCCTACAATATTATCTAAATAGTTTTAATAATAATAAGAAATTCAATAAAAAATTATTTAGTCTATTCAGGAATAATCTTATGGTTACTCTTAAATTTAATAAAATAAAGTAAATCCAGTTTAATAATCAATTCCTTTTAGTCAAAAATTATTAGCGAATAATTAAAGGAGTAGTAGTCAATAATAAAAGTAAATTATTGTTTAAAAATATTGATAGATAGTTTAAAAACAAATTGTATGCATCATAACCGAATATTGCAAAGGAAAAGCAAGTATCATTTGATCAAGAAGAATTTTTGGCTGATTAAGAAATAGAGAAAATGTTTGCTCAGTAATCTCCACCGAAAAAATAAAAGATTGATTGGGATTCATAACCTTAGAATAATTATATGATAGTTTAACATACTAATTCCTCGTAAGTTATAGAATAAAAAGAAAAGTTCCCCATTTTATCCCAAAAACTCTCGTATGTTAATCAATATTCTCATAAAAAAGAAATGTATGAATCTTAGATTTATAAATAGCTCAAGATTAATTGAAACACAAAATTAAAATAGAACTAAGTTATCGAAGTATTAATGATTGAAATAATCAATTTTATAATTATTATTTTAAGTCAAATTATCGTAATATTCCCTCAAGTCAATTTAATAGTGAATTATGAGTCTAATAGTGAAATATTAATAAATCTTATGGGTTCTGTTATGATTTCAATTTTCTTCTCTAGAATATTAATACTCAAAACTTTACAAACTAAAGATATTTAATAAATATTATAATTTCTGTTCTCATGTAGGAACCAAAAAGAACTAGGATTATTTGTTCTGTAAGCGAAAATTGTTCTAATTATGAATTGTTGCGGAGCATGGTAGAGGCAGGATGCAATGGTTTTACGTAGAAAAATAGCATAATAATTTTAGTATTAATATGGCATATATTAAAAATAAAGAGAGTTTATAAATATTGAATTAAAATAGATGCTAATTGGAATCTGAATTTAAAACTAAAATACCATTAAATTTAATTTTAAGGGGACAGGTTATAAGAGTAGGATAATTGCAAGATTCTGAAACTTTGATAGAAGTAATTAATTAATCAATTTTGAGGAAGGAAATATTGTATACTTGACTTCAGATTAGCATAAAGTAGGAAATAATTAATTAATTCCAATAGATTCAAATGAATTTCTGGAGAAATTAAATATAAATGATAAATTAGCAATTGACTATGGTCATATAATACTAGAACTGATAGATATTTAAATGTTCGACCAGTAAGAGTAGTTAAAATATTTAGAGTAAATGAAAAAATAGGGATAGATTAAATATGTTTATTGAGTGGAGTGAAAATATATATCTGCAAATGTTGTAAGACTGGAACTTTGAAATCTTTTAAACCAATATCTATATTTGTAGAGAATAAGACTTCAAAGGAAGAAGAGCAATTAGAATAAGTATCACTAACAGAAAAAGATAACTTAGATATAGATTATGCTTGTGAATGCAATTTCGATAGTATAACATTCTCAAAGGTGAACACTGCATTCGATATCATATAAGTAAGCTAAGTTTTAATTAAAGGTCAAAGAAAGATTAGAATAAAAATACCCGCATGTTTAAATATTTGCAAGAATTGCAGAAATGTTAAAGGAAGACTAATTAGAAGAAATCGTTAATTTGGCAGATGGATGTATCATTGCAAGATCTCATATTTCAATGACTTAACCAGTGGAGGATGTAGTCAAATATTAAGCTTAAATAATATCATGTTGTCGAAAACTATTTAAACCTGTACTTTTTTTATCGATTATAAAAGGTCTTTGTATCAACATATATATTGGAATCTATGAGTGTTCAACTTAAACCCTCGTTTGCAGATATGGGAGATATTTCTAATATTGTTAAACAATATATAGACGGAATCCTATTATCAGGAGAAACTAGTTTTGGGAAATTTCCAGTTTTGATAGTTTAAACTCTGAATAATATTTGTCGAAAAATAGAGAAAAAACTACTTTAAGAACTTTTTGATCATCCTTAACAAAGGGATCAATATCAAGTAAATTTTACTGGATAACCTATTGCAACAGTAATTGCCAAATCATGTGTTGAAATGGCTTATATGTATTAAATACTCAGTAATATAAGTTTATAAGCTAAGGCCATTCTGATGTTAACTCGCAGAATATAAACTACTTTGAAACTATCAAAATTGAGAGCATCTTGTAAGATAATTTCAATAAGTGATAACTAACAGATTTGCAGATGCTTAAATTACATTAATAATGTGTAATCAGAATTAGTAAATGGATTTGCAAATTAGGAAGAGTAATTTATATACTTATTATTATTAAAGAATTATTTAGGAGTGCATTTCAAGATTGATTGCTAAAAATTTACTTTAACCTAAAGATTACATCGTAGTTATTACTGGAATGGTAGTTTAGAACAAAGATTGGCATATTAATTAGATGAAAGTCCTGGAAATATGAAAACATATTTAATGAAGCTTTTTATTAATAGTATTTATATTTCAAATAATTATAAAATAGAAAATACAATTCATTTAGTCTATTCTATAATATCTTCCTTCTATTCTTCTTAATTAAGTTACTTATTTGTTCGCTCCTACAAAGGAGATTATTTTTCATTCGAAACTAAATTATCTAATTACTAAAAATAAAATATCTTTGATATTATACCTTTATAACATCTGAGTTGGTTTCTTTTAATTTCTTTTTAGCATACATGGTAGGATCTCTGCTTTCATACTATTCTTAACCGGTTGATTGGATATAGATGAAATATGAAATTGCTATATGATATGAATTTCTTTTTAATTATCCATTGTTGAGTTAGTTTCTAGAAATGATTTGCTAGAAATAACTATAATGTGTACTAATTATGATGGCAAATTATTGTAAAATGGATTCATATAATTATGAGAAAACGATTAGTACTATTGATGATTAAAATAAGGCTGAGTTTAAAAAGCAACTTAAGAATAGATTGGCTCTTTTTTAAAATTGTAGAGATCATTTTTCTTTACATCCTATGATATTGGTTTTTTCTGTTGCGGTTTTTTATTTTAAACATTGGATTATTATTTAGTTTTTAGAGGAACATTTTTTTGAATTTTCTTATTGGCAACTTAGGGGTTTTATTACATAAATAAGCTACTTTTATTTATTTCCGATATCAAAGCGTAGAAATTCTTAACTACTTCCCTAAAATCTCCATCATCGTAAATCTTTCTTCTTCGACTCCTCATTGACTTATATTAATCATAAGATTACATATCTATTTCCTATTAAATGAGGATTATTTGAACTATCAATGAAATTTTCACTATCAACTTACATCTGTAATTTAAAGATAATAATATGATAAAAAAGTAGGTTAATTATGTAATATTAATTATAAATGACACTAACATAAAAATAAACAAATAATATCCACATTGACTTCATTCGATACAATACATCCTTTCAACAGCTTCGACTATTGTTTAGAACTGATCAATTTATTCTAATTTGAAATATTCTTTTAACAAAGGTCGAACGTCTTCTTGAGGCAAAACCTTATTTATTAAAAACCTATATAACTTAATCAATTGATTGTCTTGTTTGTCGTCATAAAACGATATGATGGGTATGCCATTATCTATATGATGACTTAAATTAATTAAAAAGCTTACACAAAACTATATGATGCATTATCCACTATCACGATGTCCTTCAAATCTCGATCAATAACTTCCAGGTTCTTAACATAATAGTTGGAATTTATATCAGTCACACAACTATCCCTGAAAATTCTCCTTTTGACTCTAGATTAAGGATCCAGATAATTAATAACCTAATTTCAATGGAAGACTATATACCTCATTAGCATAACATTCGTGGGAGGCTGTAAAGATCATCACTTCACAAATATCGCTTAATAATTTTATCATTTTCTCAGCAAAAGGTCTTATGTTGATCCCAGCATTAACTTTCTCTCCAGTGGGGAAAGTGATGGGCAATACAATTTAAGAGGACATATTGTCTTCTTCATTACAATGAACCAATGTTTCATCTAGATCGAAAATGACTGTCTTCTTATCTATACAAATCTATAAATAAATTGTACATTTCAGATTTGGAGGGTAGGGCTCTAATTTTATTCTTTTCTCTTGTATTTCCTTGTCCTCAACCTATACAAACTGCTCCATTTTTATTATTGGTATAAAATTAAAGGAATTAACGAAATTATCTCGATATAACTTTGAAAAACTTAATGTTTCATCCTAAAATGCTGCAATTAAATCATCTATATAATATCTGTTGCATTTTATTTTCTGGATCATGTTTTGATGATGTGAAATCTTGTCATTAATACCATTAGATGCGGCATCATCATTATTTCTTTCCATTCTTGTTACAACCTTTTATAACTAAAGATTATTTTTTTTCTTTCCAAAATTATTAGGCGAAGTTTTTTATGACCTTTCAGCTATCTTCATTAATGGACTGGGTTTCGTCTCTGTCAAATTAGACTGAGGTTGACTCATTTACTTAAGAGGCTAATCTGATGCTTTTTTCTCTTATGTTTGACCTCTGCATTAAGTAAAATATTGGCGTTAAGAAGGATGATTCACTCTATTATTGTAAAAAAGCTAATTACGGCATGAGTTGTTATGTGTTGTTGGCTGTAAACGCATTTAAATTACTCTATTAAAAATTTTAGAATCTCGACATTGATAATTTCACTAAATAATATAATAATCAAAATTTTAAGAAATTCATAATAAATTATCAAATTATAATATTACCATACAATATAAATTAAAGTTGTCTCAAAAGCAATTTTCTATTATTTTGATAAAGTATTAAATATTACTAAAAAATAACAAATCATTTTTAATTGATTCAATAGCATTCAAGTATAAAGATTATTATATTTGATGTTAATATTATGATAAAGATAATTTGTATTATATCTAATTCAAATCATATATCATCTTCAATTAATTCTTAAATTCCTAAAGCTATATTAATTATTTTAAGCCTAATAAAACTTTGATAAATCAATGAATAAATTAAATTGTTAAGCTTGTTCTTATTTTTCTTAGTTCCTCTAATTTTCATTATTTCGTTGTTTTGCTTCTTTTTCTTTTTAAGGTTTCTTATCACAAATCCTTGACACTTTATATTTAACAAATATGATCTTAATTTATTGATATAAATCAATTACAAGACTTACACAAAGCATCAATGTATAAATGCCTACATGAACATATGACAGTTTTTCAATTACATCTTGTTCCACTATATCAAATTTATCTTGAGCGTAGTAAAATAAAATCAAGGTTAAGGACATACTCAATCCGACTTCTTAAGTGATTACTTTTATTGATTGCAAAAAGTTTGAATAAAGATTAAAGGTTATTTGAACAATTGAAGATAATATCTGAATTGAAATTAGGCATGATATTTAAAATATAGGTTAATCATAAAATAAAATTAAGGCTCCCATGAACATTAATTTTCTTAATGGTTGTAAAAACTAAATCTATCTAATTATTTAATTGCTAAAATTAATTCCTTCATATAAAGAACTATATTAAGAAATAAATTATTTTGACTTCAACTGATAATTAGATAATTTCAATGAGGACGATAATATAAATAAAATTAGAATTTGAATCAGAAGTAGAATCATAGCTACTGCAAATGATATTTAATCTACTAAACTGGGATTCTAATTCCAAAGCCAACAATAGGCAGATGTGAATATTGAAAAATTTAAGTCGTAAAGACTAGATAAGTAGATTCTGAGAATAACACCATAAAAGAAGTTGGAATGATATGCAAAGCTCATAAAATGAATAAGGTATACCAACTTATAAAATAAATAAGTCAAACTGTTAAGTTATTCGAAAGGAGTAAGCTAAATAATTTTAAACTTATTAATCAAGATATCATGAATGATAAATAAATTTATCTTAGCCACTACAAATAAGAGAATTGTAGTAATCCAAAGCACTACAATTGAACTTAAATTGACAATCAAATTATATTCTACTTGTCTTCCAACAATCAAAGGATAATCTTTATTTTATTAGTTATCTAGGTTTTTAACGAGTTCAAAATTAAAATAGTCATTTGTAAACTCGAATCTTGCAAATTCAAATATTTCCAAAAATTTATTGTGCATATAAGGAAAATTAACATTAATAAAAGTTATATATGATAGAATCTATAAATTATCGAGGACATTCCAATAAAATTCTAAACTTCCAACTAGCAATCCTATAATTGAAACACCCCCTAATACATATAACACAGATGAAGCAAATTATTTAGAGGCCTTTGATGTGCTTAAAGTATCTTGTCCAAGTTTAATGTATTTAGTTAATTCTACAGATGAATTAGTGGTTTTTAATGGAAATGAATCGATAACATCCTTAATGAGGAAAGTAGTGTAGTCAACTTGAAATACAATTTATGACATAGATTAAAGTAGTTGTAAATCAATTTTAACTTCTTCCAAATATCCATCAATGTTCAAAATGGCAGTCAAATTCATAGAGTAATAAGATGATCTTTAATTGAGTATGCTGTAATGCCAAGCATTTATAATTGTAATATTTGGTATTGCCATAGGTTTATTAAACAAAATAGATCCTTATCTTTGAGATGAATAGAAATCTTTAACTCTATCAAAAGAGAGGGAAGCAATAGGTACATTTAATTTAAAACAAGAACTTAATGTATTATTTTATTATGAACAATCCCAATCCTCTTCAATTTTACATTTTTCTGAGCATCCATCTTTACTAATACTATTACCATCATCACATTGTTCATCACTCTTTTTCATTCCATCTCCACACTTTGAAACACACTTATCTTTACCTGTGTATAACCCTTAGATTTCTTCACAAAAGGCACACCTCTACCCTAATCCATAATCCACTCCTTTGATGCAAGAGAGGCAATCCTTTTATTATGGTCCAGAACACTCTTTGCAATGTAGACTATGAGATTATTAGATTTAAGTATTACTCGCATTTTTAACAGTCTAAGCTTGGAGTCAAAAAGTAACCACTTTAGCATATCAAGCATTTATTTCTATCACAGATCTTACAAGACTCAAGGCATTTAGTACATTAACTCACCAAAATTGAATTATGAATCTTAGTATTCGAAATGGACTCACAGTAATACCCTTCTTCAAATTTACAACTATTAGAGCAACCGTCTCTATCATTGTTATTCCAATCATCACATTATTCATTCCTCTGAATTATACCATTTCCACACTAAACAGTTTAACAAAGTTCAATTTCAATAGAACAATAAAGGCAGACATCATTTTGAAAATAATAATTTTACTTGCAAGTACATTTATTATAGAGAAGCTCGAAATTCTTAGATTCATCACATGAAAGACAATTATATTCATTAGATCCAATACAAGTTTTGCATCTTGGATGACATTAAACACATCCTTATTCAAATTCAGAAAAATAACCATCTGGGCAGGTGCATGATGGAAGAGTCGCAATACTCATTTTACATTCAATACATGTATCAGATGTATTTTAACATGATATACATCTGCTATTACATGATGAACAGGTTTATTAATCATTTTCAAAATATCCAATTTTACAATTGCAATTTGGAGGATTTATTCTATTGAGAGAGCATTCCAAACAATTATTCGAAGACACCTCACAAAGCTTGCATTTATTATCGCATTGATTACAAGGAGTAGATACATCAACTTCATAGGTTCCATCAGGACATATGCATTTGTATGGAGAAATCCTATTGAATTTACAAGATGTGCAATTGTCTATTGAGTATCTACAGGTAGAACATTAACTAGCACAAGGTTAGCATTCATAGGAATTAAGTAAATTGAAATACCCATTCTAACAATAGCATTTATTATTGATCAATTGCATTTAATTAGAGCAATCCAGACATTCAGATTAAGATTTGCATTGAAAACAATTATTAGTACATGGCAAGCATATGATATCTTATAGATAAAATCCAGGAGAACATTCGCAATTTGGTGGATAGGCATGATTATCATTACATGTTATACAATGAGTGGCAGAATACATGCAAGTACTGCAATTATAATGACATGCTATAAATTAAGTTATTTATATTACGTAAACACTTTTTATTTATACTGTTAAGATAGTACCCATCTAGACATGCACAATTGGATATATCACTAAAATTTATTAGATTGCATAAGCATTATCCATTTATTTTATCATGATCAAAATTACTATTCTTACATTAGGTACATCGAACTTGATCCAGACAACTAGAACAATTGAGAGGACAGGCAAGACAATCAGTTCCACTTTCATAAAATCCCTTTGCACATTTACAGGAGTTATTTAGATCTCGATGAATTTAGCACTGTATGCATACTGGGATATGAAGAGTTGTATTAAGTTAGCATGTAGAACACATAGATGGACATTCTAAATCTTTATATTACAAATGTACATTAACAAATTCTTTAATTGTTATCATAATAACCATCCAAACAAGGACAATTAGTCAGAGGGTCATTCTTTCTGAATGTCTCATTTCCCATACAGGAAATTGCAAGTTCCAGAAACACAATCTGCACATCCATATCCACAACCAAGGTTTATAACATTAGACAGTCCCGAGATCTGAATATCCAGTATCACAAACACAACTACCATTATTGTAAACTCTCTTGTAACTGGTGAAGTTGCAGGATGTGCATGAAGTGCTCGATGTCCAACATTATTCACAAGTAGGATCACACAATAGACAATTATAATTAGTATCCATGTAGAAATGTTGAATACATGAACAACCAAATATCGAACCACTTGTATTTTAATAGGTATTACTTTTGCATAGATAACAAGAATTAACATCACTATTAAGACAAGTCATACAACTTTAATGACAGGGGTAGCAATTTCCTGATGATAAATAATATTGAGAATTACAAAGCGTACATCCTGAATTATCGCAGGTTTAACAATTACTTCTAAACGATTAACAACCTAAATAGATATTGCTAGTTTCTTACTTTAGACAAGAACTCCCAGATAGAACAAATTACGGCAGATTGCATTTAACAAACTTTTTCAGAATTTTAGGTAAAATTAGTTTAACATTAGGCACAAATTCCATTGATATCAAAAGATGTACAATATTATGGCAAAGAGGCTGTTGTGGAACAAGATGGTCCAAAATTAAGCTTATTTGGACATTCAGTGCAAGAGGTACTGTTACAAGTTGAACATGAAGATGCACATTCTCAAATAATTAGTATTAATTATTACATTAACAAATTCCATTTGAATCCATGTAATAAGAACTAGTACAACCACATTGGTTGTTAACTAAGATATTTGAGTGGTGACAGCAAATATTATTAGTTTATACAACGTAATTAGTTGAACAACTCAAACAATAAGTACTGCTATAGGCACAAGTTCGACAATTCGAATTACAGATTTAACATTGACCATTTATCAAAAAATAACCTAAATTACATGAACAAGTGTTATTTGGTGATAAAGTGCTTTGAGCAACACAACTTAGACATTCAAAACCTAATTATCCAAAACAAGTTAAACATTCATTACTACAAGCTAAAAATTAATAATATTTATTACGTTTGCAAGTGTAAATGATATTAGATTTATATAAAAAGAAATTCGGTTAACAAACGCAATCATTATTTACTAGTAGCTTTTCACTTGAACAACTTAAGCAATTCTCATATCCACTACAAGTCTTACATTTGATATGGCATTCTTTCATAATTTAATTAATTACTTTTACAAATCGGATTACCTTCTACTTCATAGTAACCTTCTGGACACTAGCATTTATTATCTATTAATAATCTTTAGGAATCAAATGGACATTTTAAACAATTATCAGTTTCAAAGTCATTGCAAATTTCGCAACTAAAGTGACATTCTAATTTTATTATAATTTAATACATCTGCATTCCATATTGTTATAATCATAAAAGTAACCTAACTTACATACACAGTTCCCATTAAGTAATTCATAATCATCATAGCAACTTAAACAGTCATTACCAGTTGATCCCAAACAACTTTAACATGATTTATGGCATTCTGAATTTCTTTAATAAATTTACCTTAACAAACTGATTATTGTTCATCTTCATAGTACTATCTCCTGCAAATGCATTAATCATTCCATAATATTCTATTGGAAATACTATTGCAAGAAGTGCATTTGTTCTGTCCCAAACCAAAACATTATCTACAACTAAAATGGCAATCTAATTAAAAATAATACTTGTACTCTAACAAATTTCATCTATCTTTATCTAATTCGGTTAACATTTGTTTTACTATGAATTGTCCCCTTATTCTTATTGATTTCTACGAATCATGCTTACCTCAATTAAATTGTTGGCCTTAGTTATTAGTATAGCAACACTGATATAGATGGTTGTTAGTTAGTTCATGAGGTTAATTAAATAGAATCTGAAAGGGAGATATTTAAAATATTAATTGAATACTAATTTCACTTGAAATAAATAAGTTTATTTGAATTAGTCTTTGCAATTTACTTGTATCTTAAGTCATATTTAAAATATGTCTTGATTTATCTTGAGACACCAATTTGAGATCAGAAGACAATATTCATCATAATAAAAGAACAAAAACTGATGAAATTCTATAAATATATATTAATATTTTAAAACATTTAAATTCTGAAGAAACTTATCATACTATTAATAAAATATAGTTAGAAATAGTCTTAATCAAAGTATATAATTTCATCTCCAAATTTGTCTGTCAGATCTTGTAATCTTGATTATTTAAAGAGTTTCGTCAAAAATTATCAGAATATTCTTACTGATGAAATGTTAACGTTTTATAAAATATTAATGCAGACATTTTGAAAATTAACAAAATTTTCATTTTAGTGCAGATTAATTGAAATCAAAGCATTTCACATTTCATCAGAAAAATATAAATCAATATTTAACAAATTAATATTTCAGCAATCCTAGATCTTAATAATTAATAAAATTTGAGGAAAAATCATGAAGTGCTTATTTTTATAAAATGAATACTATATTATAAAGATCAGTCTGATTTAATTTAGGATTTTTAATCGAAAATATCTTGTGAAAACTTAATTTTTCATTCTATATTTCTTTTAATAATTTACATTATATTATTATCCCTACCTAATTTTAACTGTTCATCTAATCATAAATAATAAGCTAAATTGTAACAAATATCGACTATTAACTATTCAATTGTTTAGAATATTATAAAAAGTATGAAAAGAATTCTTCAGAATTAGAAATAAAAATTTAATTTAATTTAAGCCTAAGAAAGTTTTGCAGGATTGTATTTGTTATACATCTTAGAGATTCAAACTTTGAATAGATCATAATGATAGATTACAAAATATAATTTATATCAGGTATTTTCTCAATTAAAAATGAAGATCCCCTTTATTATAGTGATTGATAAATTGAAATGTGTTATTAAATATCGTTTTATAAGATTTCGTTATTTATACTAGAATAACTATTTAAGTTAGTTTTTGATTGAGTTGATTAATAATAAAAATTGAAGTCAATGAGTTCAAAGCAAGAAGAGCCTAACCAAGGTATTTTACAAATAGAAATCTATAGTTCGCAAGTCATCAAGGCAAAAGAAAATGACGGAGAACTTTAAAGAAATGTTATAGGAAATCAAAGAATAAAAACCATCAAGCAAGAAATCAGATTAAAAGTAGGAGAAGTATTCACAAAAGAAAATATAAGAATAAAAGAAAGGTAAGTCATACGACAATGTTTTAGTGTATGAATATGGGTTCACGACTGATTGGGTAGACTGCATCTATCCACATGATAATGGATAAACTTTTGATCTCTAAATTCAATTCTGTGTTCTAAAACCCAAAAAGCCAGCTTTAAAAAAATAAAAAAAGGAATAAACAGAAGAAGGAGTATCCCTTATGAATTAAATTAGATTATGTCATTGATTCAAAACCTATTGACTAATCTTAGTTAGAATCCAGAATAAGTAAAAAGATAAAATGATTCCTAAATACAGAGGGTTTAGACAACAAATGAAGGGATAATTGTTTATCACCCTTATTTTAAGAAAAGTAAATTATCATTCATTTTTCAAGTTGAGTATCAGAGCAAGAAACCTCAATAGACTGATAGGATTGAGACCTCTCCTGAGTTGGAAATGTTGCAGTAAAAGTTTGAATCCATCAAAAAGACTTTTAGACCTCTTATACTCATTTGACATCAAAATATTTATATATATATATATATTGCTATTCATATTTTAGATATCATTTCAAAACATTTTCAATATACTTTTAATTAAGAGAACCAAATTGCTAATAGATATTTGAATCGATATAGCTTGATTATCCAGTTAATAAATTAATATCATCTATTAAACCTGAATATTTTGAATAAATATCATCCTCTCCTATGAAAACATAAAACTACAAGGGCAAGTAATGATATATGTTTTGCAGTAATTCTTATTGATCATGTAAATCTTCATTGTATTTCAAATATATTTGCAATGAATTTGAATCAAAATTGTATCCAATATAAAAAAATATCCATTATTATTTCTCTTGTTGGACAAAGTCATAATTCTTTATAACTTCAAATGTCTCATCACATGTACTATATTGTGGTAATAAATTATAAGATTTAAATTAAATAGTATGTTGATTAACCAGTATCAAGAATGTTTGATCTGATAGTTTTTTTGATAACAAAGGCTCTGTACTAACTCTTGCTAAAATAGAGAATTAGCCATATTCAGTAATGCCATCATATTTAAACCATCCATATAAGGAATATTGTCTTTCTAAATTTAGATTTGATTTGAATTTCTTATTGACAACCTGATCAATTCTGCTTTCAACTTAAACTAAATTATGTTTGTTAAATTGGTTAGTCTCCAAATCAGGTATAGTAGTAGTCTCTAGGATGCTTGTAATGTCTTCCTCAAACCCATAGCCAATCTTCACTTAAATGTCATGCATTTATCCAAAAAACTTACCATAAGTAAATTCCCTTTAACCTACTGTAAGTACAGCTTAACTGGTTAATGGCAGATGTTCAACATTGAATTCTAATTCTTTAGACTATCCAGTTTTTGAGAAATACACAAAACCTTTTGCTCCTATAAAATCTTAGGTATTAGAATATGAAAAATAAATTAAATTCCATTACCCTTCAAATAATTGCTAATAGGATATTTCTTTACTTTCACTGCATTAATCACTTACCACATTATATGTTAGAAATTCATAAGATTTTGTAGTAATAATAACCATTAAAGTTCTATCCCCCTTCTCATCGCAATTCTCATATTATTAATTTCTGGAAAATCTAAACACACTATTTTGATCTAGAAAAGAATCATCAGATATTTCATTAAGCCATCTAGTCCACAACTAAACAGTATATTAGGTAGATCCAATTAGATCATTCTTACCTTATATTAAATTGAGTCTATTTAGTTTATCGAAATCACCTTCATAGTCTTTGAATTGATATGCTTTCTAGATTAATTTGAGTTCAAATTCTGGGAGATTGGCTTTATCCTTAAATGATCCACTTCCAACTTCCATTCCTATTTAAGCCAGATCTCCATCAAAGGCATGATCTTACACTTAAGAACTTAAAAGCAGAATAAATTTATTTGTCAAATGATGTTGAATATAATTGAAAACCTTAGTTTCAACCGAATCTATTATCTTGAAGTACACATTAACTTATTATAGTTTTTAGGAATAACCCATCCAAAAGTAACACCAAGTACCAAAGTTAGCATCCAATAGAATATTTTGGATCCAAGAAATAGCAGGTGATTCTTCATTTATGGAATAAGTAACAAATTAATATCCATTTTAAGATATTCTAATTTAAAAACGAAACCTTTATTCCTCATTTTATTCTAAACAAGAACTTAATTGTAATACAATTTATTCAAACTCATATTACTCCTTTATGACATTATCTTAAATTAATTATTTGTTTAATTCACTAGGATTAGGTCTAAACCAGCCATAAACTGAGTATTCTTCAGGAAAATAATTTTCTTTTAATCCTACATTATGTTAACTAAACTAAGATTCTTCTTTCAGAGTGATGAATTTAAACACTTGTAACTTTTCATTAGACTCTATTTATTTTGATGAATCAACCAAACTTTAGAATTATTGAATATTATCTACAACAGCATTCCCATCAAATCTGATTATAAGATTACTGATCTGACCATTAAACCCTTCATAATTCAACTAATTAATAAATATCAATATTTACAAATCTTCCTAAATTGAAGTTGGCTTTCCCATTTATGCTCTTATGAGAAATGTCCTTAAGAATCACCCTTATTACTCTATTTTCTTTATAGTGATGAATAAATCCAACCACTTACTATTTATCTGCATTATAACTTAAATAAACATAGTTCCAAACATTCTCTTATTAATTCAATAATTGGAATGTCCCAATTTGATACTTGTGTGTATTTAAATCATAAGTCTTCACCTTATATTACTTTTTATCTTAGCTCAAATATAAGGAGATAATTTCAAGTTCCTTGTTTTGAGCCTGTATACAATATAAATTTGAAATTGAGATGTATTACTCCTTATCTTCCTATTTTACTAATTCTGGGAATTCTCTTAAATATCTTGACCAAAATCCATATCCATAATTTCTTTAGCCATCCATACTTATTTTTGAATTCGAAGCAAATACTTATTGGAATCCAGATTTAATTGATGGTACATTAATAATTTTATTAAATTGGCCTTTCCACTCAAAGGAAGTTGGAAAGAGTTTCAATCCTTGTTTAAATGCTTCTGTTAGATGATGGAATTGTGATTGAAATGATCCTAACCCAAAATCAACTTTAAAATAGTCAATGTCTCCTTATAAATCATTTTCTTTTCCATCAAACCCCTTATAAACAAGGAAATATTTAGAGGCATGATGGAAACATTCAAATGAATTTTTAACTCTTTTAGTTTTTGTTTATATGAAATAAAGACAAACATGTTTCTTGTGTCCAAAGTATATATAGGTCCATTATTTTTTATCTTATTCATTTTCTATTTCTATTTTCTTCTCTTGTTATTACAAGTAATCATCTTTATCGAATGAATAGCTCAAAAAATATAAATTGTTATTTTAATCCATCTTCACTCCCAAAGTAATATCTCCTGGCTTTGAAACCTAATCTCTATACTCATTAGTTGACAACAAAAATATAAACTAAAACTCATTATTTGTTTTCCCAATGCTTTTAAACCATAATTAAACTCCATATTCTGAGACAACATCATTTAATTTATATTCAGAAGGCATTTTATCAAGTCGATCATTAGAGAACTATTCAACCTACTTAAAAATCCAATTATTAGATGCAATGTTCTCTGGAAATGTCTTTTATTTGTTAAATTTCGGTATAATACTATCTTTACCAAAGTATAGGTTTGCATCTTAAATATCTCCGTTAAAGTGTTTGATATCTTAAAATCTTGATCCGATGGAACCAATAGAAAAGAATAGATAATTGTCAATTAAATAATGCACAATATCATTTTAACTATTTGTGCATTTATTAACTCCCTTAATATTGTATATACAACCAAGAAAAACACCTTGTTCTTTATAGATTCTCTTATATCCTGTATATAAATACAGCCATTCATTATCTAAATGAGTATTGATGTAAAACTACTTTTATTGTTTATCTAGGACACTATAAGATTCAAATTATATTCGATTATTTTATATATAAACTGAAAGAGTACTCTCTCCCAGATTATTATTTTATTTATACTGCTAAGTGGTTCCGAATCTTGACAATCCTAAAGTTTAATTAGTGAGACTATCAATTTTTGATGGACAATTGTAAAGAAATCTCATCCAGAATCCATAACCATATTCAAAGGAATTGGTTTGGAAATGAGAAGGATCAATCTCATTTTCTTACAAATCCTAATTCAAATTGATATCTATATTCAAATTGCTTTGCTAAAATTTCCAAGTCTCAGTCTTATTTAGAGAATTAAAATCTATCAATCCTAATTATGCTTGAAGTATTTAGTCATCCTCAAAACCACTCTCTTGATATGCACCAGCACCGTAATTAAATGTCCACCTTTTTAGATATCCATTAAAACCAGGATCATATTCATCCTTTTATAAATTAACATAAATTCCATGGAGTTAAAAATGATGAATTTACTCATGATGGATTACAAAAGCCTTCTCCTCGAATTTCCAAAATTGAAAAATCTTATTTCGATTTGCATCGTATGCAATATACACAAAATGCCATTGTTTCTCTTAATTCTCAGTTGGTATATTCCAATTGATTATTTTACAATTGTCTATGCAATTATAGCTTTCAAATTCGTATCCTTGATCGTTTGAAATTAAATAAAAGATTTTATCAAAAATTCCTTAGTTGAGTTTTTTGGAATGGCTTAATCGCAGAACTAAATTATGATCTTTAAATTCAATTGGAGTATTAAATTTCAACCATCCTGAAATTGAGTACTATAATGGATCAATCTCTGAAAACTCAAACTATTTAAATATTTGTTTATCATAAAATGTCTCTTCCTGATGTTCTAATAATGTTTATTATTAAAATATTTCATTTAAATTGAACAATAACGGATATTACTCATACGCATAAATTTTCAATTCTTCTGCTGTAATAGGATATTGCTCATTGATTAAAAGGAATATATTGCAATAGAACCCATTGAAGGCATAATTATTAAATTCTCGTTTAATTAAAAATCTGAGGAAGTCCAATCTATAATGTTTTGCTGGAATGAGTGCTTCTTCAAATTTATCATCATCAAACAATATATATCCTCTAGCCAAAACTAGTTTATTATATTTCTATACATTCTTAATAGGAGTATCCAAAGTAAACAAAAGTCCATTTACCATCTAATTATTCCCTCTCATATTTAGCATTATAAAACTTCTCTGGGTATTCAGTGGTGTAAGTAGTGAAGTGATAAAAATCCTTACTCAGCCAGACTGACAAAGCTCTATCTAAAGGATGTTAATAATCAGTGTGATTCTATCGAGCAGTTAATCTACTTATTGAATGCCAATCCTTTTGTTATTCCAAGTATTTTGGATAAACAAATGAGTATTTTAACCAGAATCCATAAGCATAGGTTTGCACATCGTCAAAGTCTTGATTTCTATTTAAACTTATATCCCAAACATCTTTAAATTAATCTTCATCATAAGCTGATGTAAAAATAAGTTGATCTGGTTCATAAATAAGGCAATTAACCAAAAAAGCAATTTATAATAGTATAAATACTATTATTTAAGAATTCATTTATAAAATAAAAATAATATTTCTCAATTGTAGTTAAAAAAACTAATATAATAATAATAGCTTTTATTAGTGATATAGTAACACCACGAGCAATTTGAAATTCATTAAATTGCAAGATTTATTGTATACAAATATAAGTGCACGGTTTGATTTTATAAATACTAATTTTCAGGTATTCTAATAAGAAGTTAATTATAAAATGAAAATAATTTTTATCAATAAAACACTTGGAAGTGATACATGTCTGATTTAAATGTGACGAAGTTATAATATTATATTGGATTTCTAAGATTTACGATCAGATGTGGATGTGAGATCAAAGTTAAAAAATATATATATATTTTATTAATAATTCTGAATGTAAGGTTAATAAGCTCTCATTTTAGATGATTATCAGATCATAAGAATGTTTGTATTATTTTGGAATAGATAAAACATAAATTCCCAATAGTGATTGCTAAAATATAATCAAAATATAAGATAGGCTTTTAAAATATTGGTAGAGTGAAATCGATTGAGTATATAAATACTTGAATGACATTATTAATACCAAATTATTGTATTAGTAGTTAAATTTGTAATTATATTATTAAAACATGAATCAAGAAGACATATTTTTAAAAAAGCAGTGGTTCATTAAGTCTTGTGAGGGGAAGATTGAATAATATTATGATATTAACCTCAAGAAGGTAATTCTATTGGTTGATGATGAAGGTGATTGGGTCTGGAACGTATGGAAGCGTTGTAAAGGCGGTATTAAAGGGCACGAAACAATAACGTGCAGTTAAGGTGATTCCAAAGAGCAAGGTGAAGAATCCAGAGCGATTCAAAAGGGAAATCGATATTCTCAGAGCCATGGACCATCCCAACATCATAAAATTGTATGAAACTTATGAAGATCAGAGAAATGTATATTTAGTGACAGAGTAAAAATATGTGTAATGAAATAGGTTATGTGAGGGTGGTGAATTATTCGACAGGATTATGGATAAAGGGTATTTTAATGAGGCTGAAGCTCATGCTATATTTCTGCAAATAATACAAGTATGTGGATTTGTGATTTTTAGGCTTTAAATTATTGCCATTCAAATGGTATCTGTCATCGAGACTTGAAACCTGAGAACTTTTTATTCCTGACCAAAGCAGACGACTCTCCACTCAAGGTTATTGATTTTGGGTTAAGTATTTTATTTGAAGATGGCCAAACAAAACCTGGGGCTTAGAAAGTATCAATGAAGACCAAGGCAGGAACTCCATATTACATATCACCTGAAGTTCTGAAGGGTAATTATGATGAATTGTGTGACATCTGGTCGGCTGGTGTGATATTATATATTTTATTATCTGGTGTCCCTCCATTTTATGGGGATACCGATCCAGAGATCTTAGAATCTGTTTAAAAGGGAGTTTATACAACAGATATTCCAGAATTTAAATTTGTTAGTGACGGTGCAAAAGATTTGATTGCAAATATGATCACAACCCCCGACAAAAGATTCAAGGCCTCACAAGTGTTGCAACATAAATGGATGAAGGAGAAGAACAAGCCAAACAAAGAATTGAAATTAAATTACGGAGCATTAAAAAATTTCACTGGAAGCAACAAGTTGAAGAAAGTAGCTTTGACATTTATTGCTTCATAATTAAATGAATAGGAAATTTCTCACTTGGGAAAGTAATTATTTATGTCAAATCATATAGATTGTTTAAACAACTAGATAAAAATGGGGATGGAGTCTTGACCATTGAAGAAATCAGAGAAGGTTTGACAGGGATGAGTGACGATTAATCAAAGGAATTGGCAAACATTATCAAAAGCATTGACACTGATGGAAATGGCAATATCAATTACACAGGTATTCTATGAATCGTCTATTTAGAATTCTTGGCTGCTACTATGGAGAAATAGTTGTATATGAAGGAGGAGAAATTATATCAGGCCTTTAAGATGTTGGATTTGGATGGGAGTGGCAAGATCGATAAAAAAGAATTGCAATAAGTTCTTGGAAGTATATCTTATTGATTGATAAATTTAGAGGCCGAAAAGATAATAAATGAGAAGTATTGGGATGATATGATTAAAGAGGCTGATAAAAATGGAGATGGAGAAGTTATTAATTATTTCATTATTTTAGATTGATTACAACGAATTCATTGAAATGATGGATAGATTCAGTTTAATGAATTGACAAACATATTATAATATGCATCAAACAAATATTATTAATACAATTAAATTTATATTAATGGACATTGACAATATATTCCCAAATCAAAAAGAAACCAAATGGGTGAATAAATAAAGAACATTGATAGTCACATCCAAAAACATTTCTGATCGAATCAGATAGTTGTTTATGGATTTACATGAATTACTTCCTCATTCTAAAAAAGAAACTAAACTTGAAAAAGGAGATACATCTAAATAAATTAAAGAATTATGCATGCAACATTCATGCAGAAGTTTCATTTATTTTGAAGTGCATAGAAAACATGAATTGTATCTATGGATTGGAAGATTTCCCAATGGTCCTTCCATCAAATACTATATTGAAAACTGTAAATTACAATATTCATATTATAAGGGCATAATTGCTAAGATTTGAAACTAACTGGAAATTGCATGAAAGGAAGTCGACCAATTCTCTCATTTGACGGGTCATTCACTGAAGACCCTTTAATGATTTTATAAAAGGAACTTTTTATCCATGCCATTAACGTGCCCAAACATCATCCAAAAAGTGCTCCTTGTTGCGATAGAGTCTTCTCTTTTATAAAGGAAAGCCCAGAAAATAATAATATTTGGATTAGAAATTACGAAATCCAATATGAAAAGGCTGGAAAGGAAATTGTCAAAAATTAACTTGTCGAAATTGGACCTAGACTTGTTTTAAAACCCATCATTATTCTTGAAGGTTGCATATAAGGAGCTTAATTATGGAAGGATACAGGTTATGTAACATAGGCTAAGGTTAGATTGGAAAAGAAATTGGAAATTAAAAAGGAAAAGGATTTTGCTTCAAAAAAATAATAAAAAAAAGAAAAAATGCTTAGCAAACTAGAAACCTAAGTTGATGAAATTGAAAATATATTTGATAGAGGGGATGAATAACAAAATAGTGATGGGTTTGTCACTGAAGACTCTGATGTTAACCTTGACTAATTTGAAGAAGTTTAATGATTTCATAGATTTATGTATATTAAAGCAAATTTACATTCATGACATACTCCAATTCTCAATATAATTGAGCTTCTCCTCCTCATCCAAATAGTCTTCATCAATAATTGCTTCTGAAAATTTTTGTTAATTAATAATTTACTCCTTGTTTCTCTTTATCAATTTCGGAAGAAGCATACTTTTAGTCAGTAGTTTATTCCAACAAATATCAGCAAAAAATATATGATTCTTTATCTCTGCCAAATTTGGACGCTGCGTCTAATCTCGCTAAAGCAGTTCCTTCAAGATTTTGACTGCCATTTTTGATTTTATTCTATCATAATCAATAGGACAATATTAAATTCTCTCCAGCATTAAGTCTATATTTTTTACGTAATGAGGAGGATATCCACTCAACATTTCATATAGCAAGACTCCTATTCCATATACATCAACAGACTAGGTTGCACCATCACCTTTTATGATTTCAGGGGCCAAATAAGCAGGAGATCCACAAAATGATAAGGCAACCCTATCATTTATAATTTCCTTAGCCAATCCCAAATCAGCCAACTTTAAGAACCCATTTTTACTTACTAAGATATTCATCGGCTTCAGGTCTCTATATATGATATTGATTGAATGTAAGTATTCAATTGCTAATATTACTTATGCGACCAAAATCTTAGATACATTCTCAGATAAAACACAACCCTATCCTATATATTCAGACAGGTCTCCTTTTTCATAATATTTCATTTAATAATACAAATTTTGTTTAGTTTAAAATAACCCATTTACACTAATAATAAAGGGATGATTTATCTTTCTTAAGAGTTTTACTTCATTGATTGCATAATCAAGTTAAGAAAACTTTCTGAGTTAATCTTTGTTTTATTACTTTAAAACATACATCTTTTCATCTTTGAAATATTTAGCCTTATAAATTGTGCCAAAGGACCCTTTCTAAAGAATTTCCAAAATAAAAAAATCTGAGAATTTAAGATTATCGAACAACTGTTTTTTTTATTTTTTCTTTACTTCAATATTCTGTTCCTTTTATTACTCTTCATTAATTTATTAATCAATCTCTATTGACTAATTATTCATATCCAATAATAAGCTATTGACTTGATTAAATACCTTTTATCCTTCATTTTTTTAACAGTATTAATCTATCTTATATTTCACATATTTTGAATATCCTGCTGCTGTTTTGATTGAATCATACCACATTTATGCAGTTTATTTAGTTTAAAAAAGAAAATATATTTTTTTTTCATTGTATTCAATCAACAATTAAATTGAATAGTTACCAAATGTTCTATCTTTAACAATTATCTACAGATTATATATATTTTAAAGTGGTATTGTCTCTTTGGGATTTAAAGGGCAGTTTTCTTTATTTTGGAATCTCACCAAAGTTCCACACTCCGGATCTACAACTATATATCTTTAATAGGAATATAAGTGGGAAAAGTGCAACTTCTCAACGTATCCTTTGTAAACAGGCGGCTTCTTTGGTCTGTTGATAAGGAATGTCTGGATAATAATTTAAGTAATTTACATCTATTGTATTTATTTGACAATTGTCTAAACTCTTTATTGATATTTAGGATTTTGATTATTCCTAATATACATCCGTACGTTATTATATTTCTTTTTATAGCAACTTTTTAGCCTTTCCTGTTGCTAAATCGATAGGTTATTGTAATTGATCATTGTATATATTCAAATTGATGTTGGGGTGTTGCAACAGTAATTCCAAAATGGCAATTTGATTTGATTATGCTGCAATATGCAAAGCTGATCCTTTCCGTGATACATGGTTAACATTTAGGTTTGGTTATGCAATCAATAGATTGACCATTAATTCACTTTTTGATAAAACAGCCAAAGTTAAAGCAGAATAGCCATCGTAAGTAATCGATGTAATATCACCTCCTAGGCTTAAAAACCACATAAATATTTATTCGCAACCCAAATAAATGGAATGATGAAGAGGAGACCAATTTAGACTTAAATCATTAATGATGTCCCATCTAAATTCTGGATCTCCTCCCAAATTGTTTGATCTTTGTTGATGTGTATTCACTAAGTTTTAAACTTGTTTCAAATTTTTCTCCTTTATAGCCTATGTATTAATATAATCAATTACTTAAAATATCTTCCCCAAAGTGTCGGTGAATTCAACTGCAGTGTATTAATTTTTTATTGTTTTTCCTATTTATGATCTATTTGGAGAACTAATGAAAGATGCATTAAAATGGTCGCATTAATCTGCAGCTTATCAATAATAAAGAACTTAAATACTTGCTAAGTTATCGTCATCCTATAACCATCTTAAGTCCATTTATTGAAAAATAAAATAAAATGAATTATAAATGTTGCTTTATTTAATAAAGAATTTTTAACTAGATTTCAAAGACACTTAAGAAATTTAACTCTATTTCTACTAAAAATTGATTCATAATAGTTCATCTATAAATTTTAATTTACATCTAAAATATTTGAAAAAAGTATAAATATTAAAAATAAATATATATTAACCAACTAAAACCTATTGAGTTACTATTCAGAGTTTTTTAGGTAAAGTTACAACAATTAAATAATCATACAACCCATTTCCACAAAGTTAACTTTCATTAAATTTTCAATACTGGATTATTAAGACACTTTCCAAAATGTGGAATTGCGAATTAATTGCCAACATAATTAGAATTAAAAATTAAGGTTTCTCAAGATAAAATGGATCATCATATTTAACTTTTCCTATTGATACTTATAAAAAAGTTATTCACCTCTACAATTACTTCTTTTTTTGCCCTCATATTTTCCTCTAATTTCATGTATATATGTCCAAATATATATTTTAGGTATTTATCATCACCTGTCAACAGCTAATTGGCTTTGCTTCTGCGATAAATTAAGAAAAGATAATTCTGCAAAAGTTATATTTTTAGAATTTGAATTTACTTATGATTAAAGCAATTTAGAAAAATAAACTTAATTCAGGAAAGTTGAGATAAAAATACATTTTTTGTTGACTTTTTTCTAAACGAATTTATATTAATTATACTATTTTTTAATCAAAACTAATTACGTGATAACATAAATTAATTAGACATATTTATTAAAATCTTAATTATTCATTATTAAAAGATGATTAAAATTTAAGAGAAAGTGGAGAATTCTCAGAAACCTTTCTAAAGAAAAAGATTAAATATTGATTAGCAAGTCAAATTCAATTTGATTCATAGTGTGAACAAGGATCATTTGACTGTTTATTAGGTTGTTTTCATCCATAATTAAATTAGGCAGCTAAGCTTCACAAATTGAAGTATTCTACAGCTAAGCATATTTTTAGAAATTATCAAAGAGATGTCAATAATTTCTTTTCGAAATAAAGAAAAAAAAGATAAATATGTAAATGTTAAAATATTGTTATTGATGTTGTCACAGGAGAAATTAAGTTGTTTGAATAAAATAATACTTTTCTAATTAATAAGAAAGAGAGGAACATAAATGCTTTGAATAACCAGATATTTAACATTCTGTCTTAATAAATATATTCAGAAATCAAAAATACTATGAGTGAACATAATATTAGTAAAAAACTTAGTTTGGATGAATAATTAGTTAACATAAAAAAAGTGTTAAATAATCAATATTTGAAAATGCTTAGATGATTGAAATATTTGATAAATTTTTTTTAAATAATTTTTAGGATTTGTACAAAAACCGAAAAATTTTAGATTCAATTTTTTTCTAATTTGTTCTATTCTTCAATATTATCAAGTATTTTATTTTAATCAATTTTTTAAAAATTAATTCTAAAGAAAATGGTGATAATTAGTAAGTGTGATATACGGTTTAAAAATTTAGAAATTATTTATTAACCCTTCTCATAATATAAAATTCTTTACATCATCTAAATTAAATGACTATTGTTTTATTATTAATGATTTCATAAATGAAGACTTTAAAAATTTAAATCTTTATAAATTTGTATTAGATTAATTAAATAACATTTCAATGAATACATCAGGCTCTGAAATAGTGAAGGATAAAGAAAATCTCTAAAAATAAAAATACAGCCACAATTCGCTAGTTTAAAATATAGAAAATAGCTCTATTAATGAGGAAAATTTGAAGAAAAAAGAAAAAAGAAATCGAAAATTTTTCCTTAAGAGATCAATATCAATGGTATAAGTTTGCAAATAAACTGGCCAAATAGACTTGTAATTAGGATCTGACTTTTTGCATATTGAGATTATGCAGGGTGGTCATTTTCCTTTGAATTAATATAATTTTAAGGATATTCCTTCTGAGATTTATCATGATGATCAGGAGTGCCAGTAAGCCAATATAAATTATAGTCTTAATACATTATCAAATAGTCTTTTAAAAAAGGTAAGAACAATTTAATCTTCATTAAATTGCAAATCTTTAACTTAAATTTAATAATAATTAGTTAACGAGCCACGTTAAAGTTTTAATATCAAAGAAAACTAAATTACTCACTCTAAAAACTAATATAATTTTGATAGACAATAAATTAAAGAAAATAAATTAATCTCTCAACAAATTAAAGAAGCCAAACAAATTTTATTAAATCAACACTAGGCTTTTTAATTAATTCTTTAATGAATGATGATTAATATTTTTTTTTTTAATCATAATAAATTATTTAGATTTTCATATATTCTAGCGATATACCGAATAGATTTATTAAAATTAAATATACTTTTTAGATATTGACTTTAATTATTATTTATGACATCTAACTACAAATATTAATATAGTTTAATCTAATATAGATGAGACCGATATAATATTTATTTTTATAAATAACTCTGAACCTTTTGATATCATCTTTTTCATCAATGTTATTATGATAAATTAATATAAGCACATCTAAGGCTTTAGAACCATTTTTTCTTGATTAAGCCTGTTTATTGTTGAAATAATGATTGATAGTAATATTTCAAATTTGATCGTCATTATTAAAAATTATACTCGCAAGCACTTAATAAATTTTACTATTTCAATAGTAATAGTATTCATAGCGCTAATTAATTAGTTTGGTCGGCTTCTAGCTCTTGTTTGATTCCGTAAATTTACAAAATAATATTCATAATGTTATGAAAATTTTCAATTAAAATAATTTTTGGGGTTTGATTATATAGAGAAATATTTGAGAAAAACACTTAAAACTCAATACTATTTTTAGATAAAATGTATTAAATACTTTTTAATACTTATTTGAAGTACAAGATTGCCAAAAATTTACAGTTTAATTACTTCTTTTACATAGTAAGTTAACAAATGGAAGATTGATCTCTTTTTATATGACATCTTAGAATAATCATATATATAAGGCCATACCTCTGTATTTTTGGTTCATTGTGGTTAAAGTTCCTCAATTACAAGAATTAATATCTAATATTAATTATTCATAAATAATTTAAAATAATTAAATCAAAGAAATATTAATTTTGAAAAAATATAAGAATTACATGATAACCGAAATTTTTCCCACAAGATTATCCAAGCAAAATATATTATACATATTTAACTTTGATTAAAGAGAAGCATCTATGAGAAAAAGATCAATTGATGATACTTATTATTCAATATAAATTTATTAAATTATAAATATCTAAAATTAATTTAAGTTCGAAAATAATTATTTAGACTTTCTCAAGTATAATATAATCCATAATAAAATAATTAGAGAACTTGTAAATAATAGATATTTATAATAAAAAATAAAAATAAATGAAGGTTTGAAAATGTATATTTAGCAAATATAGAAGCCTTTAATTATTTGATGGGAATTTATAGAAGCTCACATAGCAAATGAATAGGTTGCCCTCTTGGCCAAGTGGTTAAGGCATCTCCCTAGTAAGGAGAAGATCGACGGTTCGACCCCGTCAGGGGGCTTTTTTTATTTTATGTTTTTTTTTGATTTTTGATTTGCTAATTTAATGATGGATACATTATTTTAGTAATTTAATCGGTATAATAAATCTATTCTGAACCTAATTAGAAAGTAAAGAGAGTTCAACGATAGACATATGAAAGTATTAAGATAACATAACACAATTTAATTCTTATTATTTCAATTTAGATAATACCTCATTCTTTAAAATGATACAGTTTGATGATATATTTAATGATGGCTAAATTTGGAGGTAAGAAATTTAGAAATGGATTATAAATGAGGTGCTTTTTTAATGATTTATTTCTCAAAATTGTAAATAGTGCTATTTTCTGGAACAAGAGTCAGATAATTAAATTACTTCTTATAATTTCTAGATCAATTATCTAGCTATTGTATTCTTTAATGGTCTGAAGAAATATGTAGAAATTTATAACAATAAGTTTATTTCATAAAGAAATCTATCTATTATTTGTTTTTTAAAAGTGTTAATTAATTGCAGGAGAATGTAGTATTAATGTGATTCATAAAAAATGTTATTAAGTATCAAACGAAAAAGTAGAAAAAGCTGAATAAAATACATTGATGATAAAATAGTTATAATTTATTTATATATTATTATTAACAGATGGCAGTCAACGATGAGAGATACGTGTTTATTGTAGAATGGTTTGACACAAGTGCTTCTTTGATAAGGAGCTATAACCTCATATACTTTATGGCTGACAAGACGATAGAGATGGTAAAGAAATGATTAATGGATTTAGTTTGATTTGAAAAACAAAAGAATATTTCTTAAAAGATGTGAGTATCCTTCTGTTTAATTGAAGGATTTGTATGTCGGGTCGATTGTGACTGTTTTTTCAAGATAATTAAAGATAGTAGATTATGCAGATGTATTTACGAGATCGAAATTTGAAGTCTAAAGAGGAAAGTAAGTGGTTAAGATTAATATTTAGAACATTTGGCATGATAAAACCAGATGCATATACACACATTGGGAAGATAATTACTGCAGTTGAAAAGAACGGTTTCGTAATTGGTAATTTGAAAATGACTAGAATGTAAATTGGTGATGCTCAGCAATTCTATGGAGAACATAGAGTAAATAATTAATAAATTTGAATAGGGCAAACCCTTCTTTGATGAACTTACATAATTCATATGCAGTGATTTTATAGTGGGTTTGGAATTGATAGCCGATAATAGTGTGAAGAAATGGAGAGATCTTATTGGTCCAACTAAATGTTAAGTTGCTAGAGTGGAAGCACCAAATTCAATGAGAGCTTTATATGGTACAGAAGGAGTCAGGAATGCTTGTCATGGCAGTGATGCTCGTAAGATGATTAATTTATAATGAATAGCTGGATCAGCACAAAGAGAATTAGATTTCTTTTTCTCTGATAAATCTAATCTAAAATCAACAGCAGTATTCAATAATTGCACTTGTGCGATCATCAAACCACATGTAATATTGGAAGGAAGAGCTGGACAAATCATAGACATCATTTTAAGTGAAGGCTTTGAAATTTCAGCTATGCAAATGTTCTATTTGGATAGAGCCACTAGTGAGGAATTCTTCGAAGTCTATAAAGTATATCTTAATCCATATCTTATGTAGGGTGTCTTACCTGAATTCTAAGCCATGTCTGAACATTTAACATCTGGTCCTTGTATTGCTATGGAAATCAGATAGGAGAATGCTGTAAATTATATAAATTAAAATTTAGGTTAAATCTTTCAGGGATCTATGTGGACCTCATGATCCTGAAATTGCAAGGACTTTGAGACCTTAAACAATAAGAGCTAAATTTGGTATCGATAGAGTTAAGAATGCTATTCATTGCACTGATTTGTAAGAGGATGGCATACTAGAAGTAGAATATTTCTTTAATATTTTACAATAAAAGTGATTTTATTGAATGAACATTTTATTAATAAGTCATTGTCTTTGAATCTAATACTATTTGTATTGGTTGTTATTAGATTGAGTTCTCTTTAATTCCTCATGCAAGTAAAGCATTCCCCAAGTCTTGGGGTTTTCCGATAAGAAACGTTTAGTGATCAATCTATTGATAATAAACAATAATGGTACGTCGTATATTATTCTTAAATTTAGGAATTGTCCCCAACAATGAATTGTGATAGGATGTATCGAATATAGAATTCAGTAGCCCTTTCAGGATAACGAATTTAATTCAATATTACATTTATCACATTGTTTCTAATCGCAAAACTTGAATGCTTTATTATTCTTGTTAATAAAGCTCTTTGCTATTGAATAGTGAGATTTTCATGTCTTGGTAATAAAAGGAAAAAACCTGAAATGGTGGTTGGTAACTTAGATTTTTGATCATAATCAAAATACTTACTTACCTTGATTTTCAAGTCTTCATCACTCATATTTAGCATGAATTGGATTTCCTCTTTGATTTTGGTTTAGGTAGGTTCTTCAAAACAAGCATGAACAACTTGTCCAAATTATTGAGCATCTGCAATGTCATAAATATTGGTGCAAGATTGAGGATCATCAGTTTGATCATTGGGATAAGCAGCCAAACTGAAATTTAATAATTACACATGATTGAAAGGCACTTCATCTGCAAAACTGAAGGCATACTTACTGCAGAATTTTCTCTAATCAGTCAACAAAAGCATAAATAATCTTGTCACTCCCTTAAGATACTCTTAGACATAATGATATTAGATAGTTTCTTCAGTAATAGTATCCCTCACAAATTCTAATAATTTAATGATCAACCTTGCATAGGCATTCTCATTTGTAGTTATAATCTATTAGAAATATCTATTGCAAAGTAATTCTAACCAAGCATAAGAGAATCCTGGATACAGACTTGGTTCAACCTTTTCTAAAAACTCAGCAAATTTATTATGGAATAATCTAATATTCTCTTCATCCAAAATTTGTAAATCAAAAAGTAAATTATAAAACAGTTTGAATAATTGTCTTTAATTAAATTTCTATTTAGTGGCTTCATGTAACTTTGTGAGTACCATTAAACATCCATCAAATAGTTTTTCAAAAAATTTAGGTTTCATCTTTGGGTCAAGTCCCTTAGACATCATTGTAAGCATCTTCCCTAATTATTCAATTTAGGAGTGATCCATATAATCTTTATTCACATCAGTCATACTCAATTCAATTGCATATGCACAGAACTTACTCAATTAATCTTCAACAAAGAATTGGCTTTCTCCTTCAACTCTAAAAAAGTTGTTGAACTCTTCCTCTGAACTTAATTAGTACCATTGTTTCAATTTGAGAGATAATTTATTCGAAAATTCTTCATCAATTTTTTAATAGAAACCTTTGATTAAATTTAATTTCTTTTAGAAAACCTTAGTTTAAGGGTTATTGGAGACAAAACTAGTAAGTTCCATAAAGAATTTAGAGACTGTTGGATTAGTGTCTTTCTTTTTACTGAGTTCTTTAAAAATAGGTTTGAATTAATTCAAATATGCACTATTATTATTATCTTCTTCAATTATAACCTTTCTAAGTATGAATACAATGGAACTAACATTCATTTGATTGTCCTTAGTGAGAATTTGAGTCATCACTTATTCAGCCTCCTACATTTAGATTAATCTTTTATTCAACATAATAGGGAATGCTTACCACCATAATGGACTATGTTCTAAGAGTTCGATGTTTTTAGTAATGAATTCAATAACCAATTCACTCCATTTCTTACCAACTTTTTCATTTATCTTTCTTATAAGGATAGTAATCAAATCCAAGGAGATAGAGATCTTCTCTGAAGTCAAGTTATTGGTTAAGATAACCTATAAAAATTTATCAGCCAAATCCTTATAAAATTGCTCCGGATTCGATTAATCCTATTCATTTAAATCTTGAATTAATTGTTAAATTTTTTCTTCATTGCTCTATGGGTCTTAGAGTAGTTAACAGAGAGTAGAAACCTTTTGCAAGACTGATTATTTAGGCTATTTCTTCTTATTACCAAATTCTTCATAGATTCTAATTTCTTCTTCAGTCAAACCAGAGATTCTTGGTTGTAATGGTTCAGGTAAGAATTTTAGTTGATTTTAAGTGATTTCATCTCTATATTGTTAGCCTTTCTCTTTGCATCGTTGTCTCTTTTCTAATTATTCCAAAATGGAAGGATCTTAATTGACATCCTCCAATGCTCTTTCTATAACTGCTTTTCTGATCAGAGCACATCCTAGATCTAAATTTTCTTATGCAGCAGTTTATACAAAAGTTTCTTTGGTTTTATTGTCAAGATCAATCTATTCAATTCCTTCTTTGAGATAATGGGTGATCCTGACTTTTAAGGGTTCTCTGCAAGTAACCATGGCCAAACTACCTGATAAATGAGAAGCTATCATATGCATTCCTCTTAACATGTGTTTTTCGTTTGGTTCGAGAGCGAAATCTTTAAAAACTAGTTCTCTAGTTGTAATTAATGCTATAGTAACACTTCTGCTAATAACAGGTGGAATGATATCAGATATGGCATGATCTAAGGCTGTAGCCACAAGATTTTTGCAATCAGCCTCATTCAATTTGTCATTTAAGTTTTTAGAATCAGCCATCACATATTGAGGTAGATTCTTGATATTCAATTTATTAAGTGGATCCATATCCATGATTGGTTAAACAATAGGTTATGTTATCGTTGGAACAACCGGATTTGGTATAGTAATAGGAGTGGGTGTTGGATTTATAGGTTAGACCGTATATTCGATTGATTTAAGTAGATTCATGATTTCATACTTGGCCATTGTATTGCATGTTTCTTTAGCAGCATCCAATTCTTATAAGATTCTATTTACCCACTTATTATTTTTAGTGAAAATTTGACTAGATTTAACCTATTCCAAGATTTTACAAAGTGGATAAATAGTGAGTTGATTTTATTTTAATAATGTCTTGTAATCAAAATACTTAAACAAGAAAGGTTTGTCTCTGGATACTGTTATTTGACCCAAGAAACTACCCATGTTTTTAATGGTACTTCGATCATCTGCAGAAGGACTGGTTTTATTGAAGGTCAGTAATCTTGTTAATCCTATGCTGACTTCCTTGGCTACTTCAGAGAAATATTTCGATTTATTCAATGCAGCAAGTAGACAACACATTACATTCGGACCTTATGCTTATTATTGTGCCATTGGAGAACGTAAATAGGCAATTGTTTTAATGAAATAGAACAAAGCATCCTAGTTTTCTAATTTCTATCTTATTTCAGCTGCCTTCTACTCAACATTATTCTAGGAGATGCTGTTCAAAGTGAAAGTAAAATACTCCTTGACTTCTGAATCTGCTCCACATCTTTAAAACTCATCGAATTCCACTTATAATATTTGTTTGTAGGTGAGATTAATGTTTGTATTGCTATCCTCAGATTTCTATTTTTAAGGTTAAGGTGTATGTTAAACTGGTAATTATGAGGACTTCTATAAGGTTGGAGGAGGAGTGACTGATTGTAAATGAATTTATTGATGTTATTGAACCTAGGTAACTGGTTGTTATTGAGGTACTATTACAGGTTACGGTTATTATGTAGGAATTTGTATGGGTTGAACTACTGCTGGAACCACAATGGGAGCTGGATGTGTCTATTGAACAGGGACTGATTCAGATTTCTTTAAAGTCAATTAAATTGGTTCCTCTTCTTACTTCTCTTTCTAAGCTACCAATTAGAGCGGCTTATGAAAAACAGTCTATATTGGTGGAGCAGGTTACAAAGGGGATTTTATTCCATGTTTTTCACACACTCTAATTATATCTGCCAAAAGATCTGGATTCTTAAAAGATAATTGTTCGCATGCCATAACTTCTTATGCGAACCAAGGCCATTCATATATTTTATTTTTCATTACTTCCAATGCCTTAACAGCAAACTCATATCTCTATGTGTTGTTCTTTAATGACACTTAAATTATCCTCAAACCTATCTAAATGCTTTGACCTTCTACCAATCCTCTTTCCAATACTCCTCCAAATAATTATCCTGTTAATTCCAATTCCTTCTTAGGGTATTTCAAATGAAACTGATATTCATTATACAAATTTGTTATTATGCAAGCATATACTTCTTTCTCTTATATACTTCCCTGTGTTTTCCATTACACCATCTAATTTAAGAAGTTTTCCAAACTGATTTACTCATTGTAGTAACTCTCAAAATAACTGTCTGTCTTACTTTCAACTTCTTAATTAGTTTTTTAATTTGGCTATCCTGCCAATTAAGGAAAGACTTGAACAAGTTCCTTATAAAACTATTATGTAGTTTGTTTAATCTTATTTCCCAATTTATCCCCTTGATTCATCAACTACTCAAAAATGATTGTTATCATCTCTAATTTCAATTGTCCCTTATCTAAAATCTAATCTAATTATTAAATTTGCATCTATCCCAACTACCCAATTGGTAACCCAGATTTTATTTGATGCTCCTTAACTTATTGAATAACATTTTCATCTATGTATTGTAGGAGTACATTAACAAAAGGAATACCTTAAGATTTAATTCTCTCATTCAACCAAATATCAAAATTCAAGTATTCTCTCTTACCCGCTAAAATACCCAAAGGAACTGAAAATTGATAGTCATCAAATTTAGCCATTGTTAACAATGATGTGTTGTTTTACTGGGAATTTTGAAAGAGTTGTTAAACTATGTCCAAGACCCTTGATAAATTTAAACATGAATTTTCTTTCTTCCCATATTCTTTCTTATATAACTCACTGATTCCAGTAATAAATAAATTCTAATTGAATTTCCACATCTATTCTAATACTGGTGAAGAATTGGCATGTTATGATACATAATTAGGAAATAGCTATGTAAATAATTCATCTATTAATGCTCCACCTTAAGTGGGTGAAATTTAGAATAAAGCCAATATTATTAAATCTTGGTTCTATTTAATTGCTGATTCAAAAAAGTCTCTGATTTCAGCTATGTATCCATACTCACTCAATTCTATTAGCATTTGAACAAACTCTAAATTTTACCAATATTGCGATTATTATTAATTTTTATAATTAATATTGTGTTCCATAACTACTAGCTTTTTAGGCTAAATTTCATTCCAAAACAACTATTCTGGCTTATTTGCTTTTAACATACAGGTAAGAAAATTGATCTAAGATTTCTTATTATGCCATTTGTCCAATAAGAGTCTATGGGGCAATTAAAATTGTTATTATTATTTCTTAATTTTGCCTAAGAATCCCATTAAATTATTATATCCTGACAGTGACAACTCTAAATTGGGTCTATCCAACTTCTCAAATACTTAAGACCACTATCGTTTGTTGTTGTCATTGATAAAGAATTTAATAAAATCATCTTCTGGTTGTTTATTTGCATCATTAGACGATAATAAGTCCCAATCTGGCTATTAGGTATTCGATGTCGATTTAAACAACTATTGAACATCTTTAGTAGCATCTTTATCTTTATGAGCATCTTTAGAAGAATCCTCGCCCTGGTTATTAGCCAAATACAATAAGCAATCCATAATATCACTATCAGTGTATTCTGTGAAGATTTAAGACAAATTGCTGGTATAAGGTCCTAATTCTCTAAGAATGTCTACAGGCTTAATGCATTCATTAATTTTAGGGATTTCTATGTTAACTGGATCCAATTTCATGTACTTTTTGCCATCATCATACAAACATTTTAAATCCGCCTATTTTGTATTTTATACGTACTCGTTGAAATTTTTAATTTCTTATTCAAGATCCTAACATTATTTAAATATTTTACCGACAATTCAGGGACGTTTCTGAGTTGGTACAATAATGTGTGAGTTACGTGCTATGGCACCTATAAATTATTTTTCTATTAAAATGGCTCCTATAGCTTCTTCTTCAACATCTTTATGCCTTCTTTAGAGAAATTCTGATTTGAAGAAAAAGTGATAGACAACCACATAATCATTTGGACCAGAGCCGGCACTTTAAGAGCATTACACAATTCACACAAATATTCAGTGATGGATTAGGATTAAGGACACACTGCTTCAACCACACCACAGAAGTAATCTATAAAGTGGGATTTGGATGAGGCTTATTGGAGCCATTACACCAGGAATTACCCTTTCTGAGTGAGTGATTGCTTCTCCTTCTGTATTTCGATGCTTTCCAGGAGTTGAAGCAGGAAATACTATTCACCAGGTATGCCCAATTGATTAATGAGAGATTAAACCTCATTTAACACTACCTTCTGGTTTCGCTTTTGGGCTAGACCTTGCACAAACGTCTTTATCTGTTGATAGATGGGAACTTAAGGACTACGTGAAACATAATTCATTTTTTTAATTTATTTATGCATTCATCAATCTCCCCGATATATTATTTGAATTTCTCCCAATTCTCCATTGATAATGTGATTCCCTTTTTGGTTGGCAACATTTGTCCATCTTTATCAAAATACTCGCGCAAACTGATCATTGTGTTTCCTTTGAATTTGGATACTGTGACCCTTTTATAAGTTGTAAGCTTTAAATATTCTAAAAGAACAATATTTACATCAAAAAAATATTATCCATCTTCAAATGTATAACTCTATTTCTTGCCCTTCTTTTCCTAAGCTGGAGATTACTTCTTGGCATCAAAAATTTAATCGTACTCTTCAGAAGAAGATCGATCTCTCATCTATTTCATTAATTAAGTTTTTAAATTTAATGTATTATCCTTAACACTTCTACCCATAAGTATATCCATAATACAGATACCCTCCCTATGGTGTACTTCCATAAATACCATAGCAATGGAGACCTCCTGTTTAATATGCTCCATAATACGGTTACTCTAGGATGAGATATGCACCACCCTATCAATACAATCCATATGCCTCGACCATCATTCCTTAAGCCTATCAACCCTAACCAATGATGAGTCAAATTATGGCTTCGCCTCAAAGAACATTCCAATCTCCAGATAGATTGAAGGCAGCACATTCACCCCAAAGAAATGTGCTCATGCAATCTCAATAAGTTCCCAGATCACCAGCTCCATAACTGTAGTCACCTTAAAGGCAGTTTCTCACTCTAGAATAAGTTTAAGAGAGACTGAGAAATGCTTAGCAACCTCAAGTTTAAAAACCATAACAGCCAAATAAGAGTAAGTTCAAATTTGATTTTCGTAGATGCTCATCCTCCGTAGCCGAATTACGAAAAGCAAAAATCTCCCCCTCCTCAGAAAAAAGCCCAAGTTCCATAATCTCAACCAGAAGAAGACTTAGACAAGAGATATTAGAATGCTCTCAAAAGTACAGAAGAAATCATCAAAAAATATAAGATGGACGACTCCGGTAGCAAAGGTCGCTAAACCAACCAAGCCAATGAACCTTAAGCTGAAGAGGAAGATGAAAATATTCAAGGTATTTAAATTCAAATTATTCTAGAATTGGCATTGCAATATGAAGACGGATATATTTATAGAGGATAAGGATATCCCCCTTAAACTAGAAATGGATTTGGTATTTTAACAGATGCTGATGGCAAATAAGTTTATGCAGGCTATTGGAAGGATAATCTTTATGAGGGCCAAGGAAGATTGACTAATCTTCAAACTGAAGAATTGAATGAACCAATTGATTGGAACAATATGACAACTATTGGCAATGGATGGGCTTCATATGAAGGTACATAATAAGTATACTAATCATTTAAGGTAACTTTTTGTAAGGAAAAATGCATGGACAAGGAACACTCATTCTTACAAATCAAGAGCAATATTTTGGTGAGTTCGAAGAAGGTATGGTGCACGGAGAAGGAGAATTTACAACTGCTGATGGATAAGTTATTAAGGGTAAATGGGATCAAGGATACTTAATTTAATTATCAGAATAAGATTGATAAAATAAAAATAATATTTTATATATATAAATAGTTATTTATTTTAGTTAAATAAATTTTATTATTTAAAATTACAGTTATTGAATAGAGTTAGAATATTAGTATAATTAAAACAATCACAAATTAATTACATATTAAAATGATATAAGTAATAGCAATTTTTACTAGTTTTTTCTTTAATGGAATATTTTAAAATTTATTAAGTTAAATATCTATAATTTGAAATTTAAATCAATTGATAAGTGCTTAAATTTTATTTAAAGGCATTGAAATTCTCTCTGATCTATTTCTTCTCTTCAAATAATGTATACCATATCTAATCTCAGCTTTAGTTATTGTTCTATAAATAAAGAAAAGAATTACTCAAGGAAGTTCATCTAATCCATTTTCAATAGTTTATGATCTACTTCTTCTAACCATTGTATGGCCAATTGTAATTAAGTCAAACAATAGCCTTACTGACTCACAGTTTTACTTTTGTCTAAAAATAGTGAAACAAAGTTTAAGTTGCTATGCAATCTTTAGGGAGCAGCTTTAATCAGAATGTAAATAAGAATTGGTAATACAGTATCTGCAGAGGTAGCCTCCTCTTTCAATGACGTTAATTTAAGAACGTCATTCATGATTTTTGAACATTAAATCATGGCTTCTAATTTATTTACAGCAGTCTTGCAATTATCGATGTTCAACAAAGCTATATAACATTGGAGAATAGTGATTACCTTCAACTGCTAAATCCCACATTTCATCTACTCTATTCTATTTAATTATTTCTAAATGATCATAGCCCACCCATTCCAAAGATTTGATTCTAAAATAAAGACCTGCGTCTTTGTATGTTCTCTCCTTTGGATAGACTCTATTTTCAATAATGCTTAAATATTACTTATCATAAACACGCTTACTGACATACTTCTCAAGCATATCCATCATTTAGATCTCATCTATTTTCATTTCATTCTTGCCTTTCAAAAAGGCTGCTAAAGCCTATATAAATTCAAAATATGCATTTTTCACACCAGCTTTATCTTCTCCAGAAATCACTGCTTCCTTTACTTCTTAAAGAGAGGAGAAGTTTTCAATAAATTATTTGATATCAGAACAATGAGAATTCGAAAATTCAGAATTCTTTTTCTAGTCATTAGGACTGGCACCGCCAACAATTTATTTAATGAATTCCAGATTAATTGCATTGTGAATACACTCGCTCTATTGTTCTACCCAAATTTACTGATCATCCAAAGCTTCGTTGTTAGTATTTCTGAGTTTGTGAGCCTTCATTGAAAATAAGCCTTCCCTTGTTTTTGGTGATGTGACACATAAAGCCAAGGGAGTCTTTTCAATGAATTCATATAATTGTTTTTATCGTTTCTCTTGGCTTAATTATTCAAATGACTCTCTCATCACTTCATAATTTTTCTTAATATTATACTTTGCACTCAATAATTGATATTTCGTTTATTGAATGTGTTCAGTCAACATCATTGAGCGTTCTTGAAATTCCTAATTTAAAATTTAGTAAATATTTTTTAAATTACTTTACAATTCCCCTTGACTTTATAACTTAAGCTATTCCAATACATACTTAATTTAGAATACAGTTTTTTTGTCATCCAAATAAGTGTATTTCTTTAGGTATAATATAAATATATACATCAACGAAATTAGTAAGTACTCGTTTAAGACTAGCTTCTTCTTAATTTCCGGATGTAGACGTAGCTAAATCTTAAATATCTATCAAACACTTCATTAAAGCATTTATAAGTTTCCTTTAATTTCTCAAATTTTCATCTTTTATCTTCTTCAAAGGTTGCACCTACTCTTAATACACAATATTATTGGGAATAGAGAAGTTTAGAATAAGAGCATAAATTTATTATTAAGCTTATAGATTGTGTTGTTGTCTAAATATGTTTTCGTGTCTATCAATTTCCAAAGTTCTTGTGGCCAAACTTACAAGTTAATTAATGACTTTTTAAAGATCTGAAGATTCTGTTTTGAAAGTCTTCATATCCTATAGTAATTAACAGAGACTTTTAATTTCATCTAAAGCTATGCAAACACAATTAGACAGTATTCCATCTATTTTATTCGTATCGTTTATTATGGCATTAACAGAATCAGGACATAAATTTAAAATCTCTTGAAGATAATCTTTAAGAGAAGGCTGCAAATCTTACATATACTAATTTAATCTATTGTATTGGGGATCCTCATTATACTTTTGGTTCCTAATCATTTTTTTAATAATCGTATGAATCTGCTAAATTGTATTTTCATGATCTTCACGAATATATTTAAAAGAAGAATATTATTTTGGAAATACTAATTGAGGTATTAACCAAACATTAAATAAGAAGCTAAAGATATTTTCTTGGATTTGTTATTCAGTGGCATCTGGAAACTTTTTTAAGATTGTAATTTGAATCATTTTGCAAATGATACGAATACCTTAAGGTATTAGGTAGATATTCTTAAAGATGTTTTCCATGATATTATTAACAAGCTGTTTAAATTTATCTATACAAGCAATCAATACACTATTAATTTCATTATTCATATATTGATCAGATTTATTGCTGTGGCTATAAACTTTGGATAATTTTCGAATAGGAGATTCAGACTGAGATTCTTGAATTGGAGCAACACTTCTCCTTTCCATGGTTAAGAATTTGGCTTACCTTTATTCTTCTCCAAATTGAAGCACCTTTAATGAAAATTCAGCTAATTGGTTTTAATTTCTTCTTGAATTTTTGATATTAGATTTCTTTGATTGATCATATTATTTAATTAAATTTGCATAATAGAGTGTCATATTTTATTAGGGCATTTCTATGTTTCTGATAGGTGTAATGATTGGTATTTATCTTTGAGGTAATTTTTGAGAGGAATTTAACATCAAGGGCACTTGCTTAACAATAAAAGCAGAAGAATTCAATGATTGTTTTTCTTCTTTTTATTTTTTATCTTTTTCTTTCATAATTTCGCGTAATTTGTCTGCAATTTTCCTTTTGTCTAAATCAAGAAACTTATCAACTTTTGTGATTTGAATCAAAGAGTTTTTGAAGATAACTTTAGTATATTTGACATTTTCAGGTCTTTTAGTAAATTCCTTCATAATAAATTGAGTCAAAGTATCTTCTCTATCCCACAAAAATTCAGGAAATTCTTATCTATTGACTTCCGTTGTTATTATTTCACTAATTAATTTCAAAATTGGCTATTTCCACATAGATCCACACGCAATGTTATCATAGATACTATTTATGAATGTTCTTATGAGTGTCTCGATTTCTGTAGTTCGAATTGTATTATTGTGATGTTGGAATATGGCAGAACATACCTTTGTATTTGATAGTTTTTCAAATATCAATTTAACGTTGGTTTCTGCATTCCTAAATAACCTTGATGTGGATTCTTCCAATGTCTTATGCTCTTGATTCATATTGCTCTCCATCAATACATTTATGTAGGTTTAGTAATAATTCTTGCTTTCCTGCTTTAATTCATCTAACAATTTGTTTTTTAGTTCATCTTCTTATCTCATTTTGTATTGCTCTTCTTTTAGACTTTGTTGTAATTTCATCCATTCTTCAATAGATGCGCGATCACTATTTGCTACTAAATGGGATTCTTATTGTGTTGTCCCTACCATCTGATAAAATACTCGATCTTCCACTTCATCAGTTTCCTGGACATCTGGGACACTTCTCAAACTTTGGAATTATCTTTGATGATTCATATAAAATTATTTATATTCATTATTTACTCATTCTCTATAATTCTATATAAAACATATTCAATATTTATTAATATAATTGTCTTGTCTAATTGCATTCACTCTCATAAAAGTCTAATTTCATTTGATATTTTTGGATTATTTCATTTAATGGAACTATTTCCATCTTATTTATGATGCTCTCTAAATTGTCTTCAATATCCTTTTTCATTAATAATATATCATCTTAATAGTTATTTAATTTTATTTAAAATTAATGATAATTGTAAGTTGAAACTGATTGTCTATTACGTGTTAATTCTAATAATCTATACTCCAGCTTTTTACAAATTTGTTTAATCTATATTTCCTAAAATCTTGTTATTCCATATGTATTAATTACATTAACCTACTCAAATAATGATTGAACTTTAGCTTAAACCAATTCCAACTAATTAGTAAATTGCATTAAGATGCTTTACTTTTATTTGCAATTTTTTAATTCTTTTACTTTTTCACTTAATTGCACAAATTCTGTTTTCGCCGTTCCACTCTTTAATTCTTAAAATGGATGCAAAATTATTCCACTCTTTATATGCTATAATTGTTGGTGATCATATGCACACTCAATAGCACATATTTCACATAATTATTAAGTGTTGTAACTAAATCTAGCCTATTCTATTAGTATCAATACTTTCAAGTTGTGTTTGAGACATTTTTCCTTGACTCTATTTGGATCCGTTATGATCGATTCCTTGCCAGGAGAAAACATACTGCGTAATGACTTTGATTAAAGCAATTTGTAGAGCATTCTATTCTGGTGGGATTATTTCATAAATTAATAAATTAGAAATCTATTTATTATTACATACTTTTCATATGATGAGTATAAAAATATAAATTATAAATATATAATCAAAAACACAATCAGAATCATATAGTCAAATACTTAATTCTAAGCTTTATTAGGTTTTCACTTCAGCTATTTATTCTGCTTTTCTTCTATTAATAATTTTATTCAATTAAAATTAAGTAGTAACTTATTTACTAATATATTTTTATGCAAGTTATTTGATTTAATTTAAAATTATTTATTTCAAAATGGAATGCCTTATTTGTAATCCAAGCAGAAAGGTATTGTATGGGAAAAATCAAGATAAGTATAGAATGAAAGGTAGAGCATTGTTAGATTATTATTTAAGAAAGTCTCTCTATCATAAAGGATCACTTCCTCCCTTTATAATAAATACGCTGAATCTCAAAACTATTATTACACTAAAGTAGTTAATGATTTGATAATCAACTAACCAACCAAGGCCACAATTTGGTTTAAAGTATAGTATATTCAAATTTTCAAAGGATTTGTAATAATATGATGAAGAAGCCGAACACTGTAAGAAACTATACACGGTATCATCATATCCAAAGAAGATTAAGATTTTAGTTGAATTCTATAAGGTAATCATAACTCATTACATTTGCAGTTTCATAAGGATATTCCAAGGTGGGCCGTTAATGAATAAATTGTTATCATTTTAAATGAATTTTACAATCAAAGGAGAAAATTAGAGTACTATAAAATACAACATATCATTGAATAAGAAAACCAATAAAATCCAAACAGAACTCCAAAAGGCATTGTAGGAGAATAGCCTTAAGAATCCTAAAGTTCTCCAAAATCATCCCAGGAATCAGGAGTTGTTGTTGGTAATGTTTTGGATGAATTGACTACCGAGTTAAAATAAAGGACACAAACTTAACAAAGTGATATAAATGCAATTGTTTCAGTTTTAAATGCTAATTCAATGAAAAAACAACCTAATTTACAATAAGTATTCCATAATTAGCAATGCATTATAAAGGAAGAAAGATTGCAATAATTCATAACACATGAGAAACTTAAAAATATTAATTCACTTATAAATTAATAAAAAGCCACCAGTGAAACACCTAGACAATATAAATTTTAGAATTTATTATAGAAAAAGAGCGATCTAATATAAAATTTTTAAACCTCTGATAATACTGGTAATTCACCCAAAACCCACCATGCTCAGATTTTAACCTTATGTAAAATTAATTATTATTACAGTACAATAAAGAGTTAAAGTAAAACTAGAATTAAGAAATTAAATGAATACAAAACCAATCACTGGTAATACTTCTTTAAGGAGTCTCTAAAAACATATTGAATCACCAAAAACAACTAGAAATATCTAATACTAAAAATAACGATTCAATTAAAAGAGGGAATTCAAAGCAAATACTTTTCATGTAAATCAATAAAACAAGTAATTTATTGCTTAATAATTAGAAATTTGATTGTGAGCTTATTGGCAAATAAAAATACAACTGTGCATGTTGATGCCAATTAAAAAAATCTCCTTTTGGCTAAATTGAATACCCTGAACACCCCTAGATAAATTTTAAAGTGAAATATATTTATTTAATAATATTAATCATATCTTTTTTATCCTCTTTATTAAAGATCTCAGAGGGTATTAACTCTTTTTTAATTTTGCAAAAGTCAAAATTTATAACAAATAATATGTTTATTTTTGAATATTATATAAAGGCAATTTACAAAGCATTGTTTTATTTTACCTTTTCAATTTAGGAATTTGTTATAGCATGAAATATTATTTAAGTTGTCTAATCAAACTATATTCGAAAGATGGATCAGAATCAACCAAAAAAAGCTATTAAAAGGGCGTATTGTAAAAAAGTGAAGCCTCAAACGGTGTTTAGATCTGAAAGTGAAAAAATCAGATAATTGCTATAGATAATAGAGGATACTAAAGGAGTGGCAAACCTGGATAAATAAGTGGCAATGGCCTCATAATTAAAGAATATATCAGAATAGCAATAGAGTTCTCAAACATAGTAAATTGATAAAAACACTCAAAATGCAATTCCAACTTAGACCTTTGTTTAGCCTAGCACAGAATAACCAAATAAATAAACATTTGAAATAAAGATAATAAAGAAGGCTTAGCCATAAGAGTTGATTAATGAAACTCAAAAGAAGAAATTGAAACCAGATGAAAATTATGAATAAAGATTTTGTCAAATGAAATGCGAATTACAAAGCTTTCTAAGTTATTGGATCATCAAACTTAAGTCTTCAGTCACTGACACATAATAGATGGTGGAACAATTGGAAAAGTTTAAATTATGATTGTTATGAAATGTCTGTAATTTTTGTATGTTCTAAACAAATCTCTTATTCCTGATGTATATATAGTTTTGAAAAATCGATTAATTGATTCGTATAATTTATTTATGAGATAATTTAGCGGGACTTGGAAAAGGAGAGGTGGAAATACTAATAGCAGACCATTCAGAGGAGGAAATTAAAATTTCAGAGGAAATAGAAATAATAATTACAGGTCCAATAATCAACAAGGAAACTTTAAAGATAATTAGTTTAGGAGATCATCAAATTAAAATTAAAGTTCAGGTTACAATAGACCAAGAAACCAAAATTAAAGTAGAGGAGGAAGACCTCAAAGAGGAAGAGGAAATTAAAAAGGATAAGGATTTACATAACAAAATACATAGCGAAGAAGAAGATTTGGGTTCAAATAAAATAATTAGAATGTAAATCTTATTATAATTGGGTAGGGTGAAAAGAAATAAAGGTTCATCAAAACTGGAAGAAAGAATAGAATTAATTCAGATGTTTATAAAATAGCCAAGGATCTACAAAGTATATCACATCTTTTATTATTTAGGAAAATCCAAAATGGAATAGGCCTTAGATAATTATTGGAGGAAAGGTGATTAAACAAAGAATGAAAAGCCTACTCAAGAAGCTAATAATGAAAAATGATATCAATTAAATATATATTAATAATTTAAATGAAGAAGTTAGAATAGGTGAATACATATCTCCACAAATTCGATGAAACTATTCTAAAATTACTTAAGGAATCAAATATAAATACTATAAAAAGAACACTACCGAAATCCATAGCCAACTCAGAATAACCTACGAAATAGTAAGAGGAAATTATTAACAATATTCAATATACACCTGTTTCGAATCTGGAGAATTCTCATTTAAAAAAGTCTGATATTATAGAAAATGCCAACTCCTATAGAATCTTTAGAAGCAGACAATAAATAAAAACATAAACTTTTGAAAAGAATCAGCCATAACAATAATCTATTGTTGTTAACAGTCCAATAAATTCAGGAGTGTCATCGCCAAATCAAGCAAGTTCCTCTATTAATATCGTCGAAAGACTAAAAACTATTGAATAGCATTATGGAAATAAAATCAAGATATTGGAAGAAGAAAACACTCAATTAAGAAAGTATATCTTAAAATAAATTCAGAACCTCTTAAAATGATAAAGTCTAAATATAATCATTAGAGTCGCAAGTGTAAAGATTAGAGACTGATCTAAAGGAATAATAAAAATTATTTCAAGAAATTCTCTCAAAGTAGTTAAATGATTAAAAACAATAAATGTGTATAATTTAAATTAATTTTTAGAATTTGAATTGGAAGAATAGGAAACTAGATTAAAAAGATAATTTGAAAGATAAATAACAAGAAAGGATTAAAAAATTGTAGAATTAGAACAATGGTAATAAAAGAAAAAATCACATCATACTGATAGTAATAATACAAATTTGCTATTTACATTCAAAACACATGATCATTGAATTACTTATAATTAGTTATTTTTAGATCTATTTGGAGATTAATTTTCTTGAGAATCAAATTCCAATGCAAGATTTTTTTTATTTATTCCTTAAAATTTCTATTCTCTTCTTTTTTTATCCAATAATTTATTATTTTTTGATTTTGGACTAAATGGTGATTCTCTTTAAGTTTTATCATTTTTATCTTAGTTGAAAGTTTAGTTTTTAACTTCTTATTATTTAAATACAGGTGTTCGTTCTGAGAAATCTATTTGTTGTTATTTATTTATTGCTTTTTCTTTTGATATGGGAGTATGATTTTCAAAATTAAACTTTGAGTTTACAAAAGTGTCAAATAACTATTAAATTTAAGGAGAGCCCTCCTCATTTTTCATTTTTTCTTAATTATTGATCTTTAGATAAATCGAGATCGCAATTACCAAATGAGATATTTCCATATTATTCAATAGAAGAGGATCATCTTTTTTCTTGATTTTCCAATTATTTTCCATTATCTTCAAATTATATATTTTCAGAAATTCTATTATAATCATCAAATTCATTAAAAAAAACTTTCATAAGGTTTGAACTCTACCAAGGAGTTGAAAATCTATTGTTTAATGAAAGATTATCATCATCCCAGATGATGAATGGATTTTTTTCATTACAGAATTTGATTTAATTTGATTTTGTATTTGTTATTTTCCTTCTACTAGTTTAATCATCAGAATTTATTTAAGAATTAGTTTTTTTTAAACCAATCTATTAGAATGAATCATTTAACTCAAAATATAAATCATTAGTAAATTTTATCTTGTTCAAATTTGAAAATTCAATTTAGATATTTTTGAGAATTTATTATTAGATTGAACATCTTTTCCTCAAAACTTTTATCTTGAACGACTTTGTTATGAACACTTTCATCTTTTAAAAAAGAGGGCAATAGAATAGAATATAATCCTCCAATATTCCGCCTAATCTTTTAAAGTGAGATTCTGAATTATTATATTAAGATTTTTATTCTTTATCTTCTCTTATAAATTCTACTTTAGATTTGTTTAGGCCAAAAATAGTTTATTGCTTTTTGGGCTACTTTATTTTCTTATGATGCTGTTATGAAGACTAAGATTAGATATTATCATTATCCTGACTCTGTTCTTAAGCATAGTAAGGTCTAAAGTCTTCCTTACTAACACAAGTCATTATAATTGCACTTTTTTGAGCTAATTTTTCACCAAATAATGATCCACTATCGAGGCTCTCCTTATGAGGAAAATGATCTTACTAATTCCATCTAGCATGATTCAAATTCAAATTTACTTTTTTCCATGACTTGAAATAATCCAATTACTTCTGTATTATCTTTTGGATAAGCTATGATAGGAATCTTTTCAAATCCATTAGATTATATTTTAATTTGATAAATTGACCTTAATCTTTCTGAAGCATATAAATATTGGTTAGTTCTCTTTCTTTATAGATTCATCATTAAAAATTAGTTTTAATGCTATTCACTCTTTTAAGAATCAAACACAAACTCTTGTTAAACTCTCTCTTAAATAATTGGTTCTCTTTTTTCTTTACGGCTATCAATTCCAAAAATTATTTAGAAACTCTTTCTCATTTGTTCTACATTTTTTTAAGTGGAAAAAATAAAATACCAAATTATTAGGTTCTTAAAAAAGTTCTTGACTTAATAATAATTTTCATTTATCTATTTAATAAAAATGAGAGTTGCATGATGTTATACAGAAGTAATTTAATTCTACTGAATATTTAAATGATTGATATCAGCCAAGAAAATCTGTAATTGAAATAAACAGAGCCATTTACCTGAATGAATCACTTTTATTTTGTATGCTAATCAGAACAACAATTAACATGGAAAGCTTAACAATTAATTCTAAATTAGAAATGAGGCATATTCTATAGAGCTATATAAGTATTAGGAATAAGAGACTTATAAATTTAGAGAGCTATAAACTATTTGTAAAATTATATATTCTTCTAAAAATATTTTATTACAAATTGAAGTGAATAAGCAATCTATTTGGGATCTGTAGCGTTTATTAATTGGATTCCTACTTTAATAACAAAAATATTTAATTAATAAAAATATATTAATAGATGAGAGCTTGCACACCATCAAAAGTAAAAAGATATGAAATAAACAGAACTTTGATGCCGTACAAGTAGGAAAATATTATTAATTTAGAGTCCATATAGTGGCAGTAATTTGGCCAGAGAATTAGCATAAATTATTTGACTTTGATTCCAATTCATATTTTGTAAAAGAAATCGAAGTTGATTTTTCATGTATTTTGATAAGATATTCTCTTTTAGCTTTAATAGCAACAGTGGACAAAGAACTAGTGGCTTTAACCTAAACGGAATAGGCTGAAAATTCAACTGAATTGGTGAACATTACGATGAATGAATAGGATGCCTATATAAATTGTATATCTGAATAGCAGGATCATAAATTATGGGCGGTATTGAAATTAGAAAGCAATTAATTTTCATCCATCGAAGTATAAATTAAATTATATAATTAGCATAGAGATTTAAAAATAGGAGACATAATAAAATTAGGAAGAGTGAGAATGGAATTATTGGAATATTCTTTTATGACACCCTGTGATGAGGCAACACAATATTAGGATGAATAGGAAGATGAAGTTTAAACAATAAACGATGTGTTTAATTGTACAATCTGCTTTTCAAGTAGAGCCACTGAAACTAATCCTTTGATAAGACCATGTAAGTGTGAAGGATCAGTTAAATACATACATTTGGAGTGTCTATAAAGTTGGGTACGAATAGAATTGAAAATTAAATATGAAGAGCATTCTATATAGTATCTATGGAAGAGATTAGATTTTGAAATATGTAAAGCCACATTTAGGAGCATTTACAAATTTTAAGATAAAACATATTCAGTTCTTAAATTGCCAAAATCATCCTATATCACCTTCAAGATTACAAATGACGATACAACAAAAGAGGCTATGATATATGTAGTTGAGATCGGAGAAAAAACTGAATTAAAAATTGTACTCTAAATTAGTAATTTTATAGGGTAGAATTCCAGATTGTGATTTTAAATTACGGGACATATCTGTTTCGAGAACACATGCTATTCTCAAATTAATTCCAACAAGCAAACATACTCCTGAGACACCTGATTACATAATTAGAATTCAAGATAACAAAAGCAAATTTGGAACACATGTTCTAGCCTAAGATCAAGATTTACTTAAAATTTCTGATGAAGGAACCCAACCAATCGTCCTATTTTAGACTGGAAGAGTCTTATTATAATGTACTAAGAAAAAGAAGCTCAACTAAAATTCAAGTTACAAGCATCCAGAAAATATTACACTGACTTTAAATTAGACAAAATTACAATTTGAATAGTAAGAGGTACAAGAATCATTCGTTAAGCATGATGATCTCAAGGCTAGTGATATTACCTTAAATAATTCTTAACACTTTTGCAATAATAATAGAGCAAGGGATTCGAAATGAAAGAAGATAGCATTAAAGATATTGCTTGATTCATTGTATGAATTTAATTTAAGAGCAATTATTAATTTAAAAAGTATTGATAAAATATGATTGAAGATCTTAAATTAGAAATAATATATTACAATAAACATATATCATGATTATTGTTGCTTAAATTATTAATCTTCTTCCTCTTCATCTTATTATTGATTATGATCTCCTTCGTATAATTTTTATCTGTTCTCATTATCATCTTCATCTTCCTCATCATTCTCATCAATTTACTCTTCTCTTTCATATTGGTTTTCAGCTTCATCATCATCTACGAATAAAGTTGGGTCATAAACAAAAAGAGCTCTTCCAGTCATTTAAGCATTTCCACCTGTTTATTTAGCACCTAAATTTAAATAAATAATTTAAACCCTTCTTCTTTTATTCTTCTAATTTTTATTTTTCAACCTCCTGTTTCTTTTTTTCAGCTCTTTCTAGTTTCCATTTTTCAAAGACCTCCTTAGTAATTTTTGTCCCTCCTTTTTACAACTTCTAAATTTCCTCATCAATTTCTTCTTCAATATCTCCATCATATTTTTATTTAAGTTCTTCCTTCCTTTTAAACACATATCCTTGTGGCAAACAATGTTTATAATGGCAGGTCATACCATTAGGACAAACCCATCTCCACCCGTATTTACCTTTTTCTAAAGCATCCAAAAAAAAATCACACACTTTAGCTGATGGAATTTAACTATTTTATTTAATACATCTAAATACCTTTTATAAGTCTTTTCATTGGCTTCAATTACATCTTTCAATGTCTTTTCATCCCATGTCTAACAAGTATCCCATTCATCTGCCAATTATTATCTTTAATCAGTATATAAATCAAGAATTGCTGTCTTTTATTCCAGACTCATATCATGAGAGTACATACATTTCTTACCCTTTTAACAAAGACCTACCCATTTAATTACTTTTTACCTTATTTATAATATTCGCACAATATTGACTTGGGATCAACTTCTTCTTCAGATTCATCTTCTTTCACTTATTCAACTGTTTTATACAAAGATTGAATCAATTTTTCATCTTCTTCCAATTATTTTTCTAACTTCTTCTTCTCATACTCCTCTGTTTACAATTTTGATAATGAAACACCACTATATTTTACTTATTGGGCAACTCCTTTACAGAAACTAAAAATCACTTTTATCTCACATACTTTTAAACTTGTTTGCTCTTATTTTTATTTTTTAGTCCAAATGTTCTGTCTGCGATTACTTTTTCCTACTTCTTTTTTTCTGCTTTTTTACTCATGAATTAAATTGATTTAAAATAATGCAGGAAGCATATAGAATCAAAGCTTCTAATAAAGTATAATTCGAAAACAAATTTACACAAAAAAAGGGTTAGCTTTTAGATTCCATCTAAACCATGATTTCATAAGTGCAAGAGGAGTTGTAGGATTCCATTCTCAAAGATAAATAGGAAGTTATAAATCAAAAAGCTAAAACCATTGCACTTTAACAATAAGCAGATTCTAAAAATGAGCTCATTCTTGACCAAGAAACTATCATTCAATAGTTATTGGCCAAATTATAAGAACTAGAAAAACAAGAGGTACTTCAAAAACAAAACAATGTGGATTAAAATTTGCTACTTGAACTTGAATAAGAAATTGAATCCCTCACAACATTATCAAATAGGCTTAGATTAAAGGCTAATCGATTATGCAGTTATTTTGTTTGTCTGCGATTGTATAATTCAGACTTAGGTTTAAAAATACAATAAGATGATTTTGATTCTAATTTACTGGTAATGCCAAAAATTCCAGATCATTCTAGTTTGATTTCCAGTTTATAAGAAGCTGAAAGAGCCCTAAAATAAAAAGTAGAATAGCAAGTATTATTACATTTAATAATAGGGATAATAAAATTCTAGAAAATGAAAGGGAGATTGCTGAATTAAAAAAGGAAAATCTGAATCTAAAACGATGTATCAAGAGATTCAATATAACTTCAAATTTAGATGCCTAAAAATAGTAAGCATTAATCTAATAACTTCAAGAATAGCTAAAGGAATAATAATAGCTCATTTCTGATTATTTTCATAAAATTAAAGTACATATTTCATCATAAGAAGCAATACGAATAATAAAATCAATGCAAACAATTAAACGATTTTATACTTAAAAAAAGAAAGAATAAAAATTAACAACCTGTTTTCAATTTAGAGTTAGTAAAGAGAAAACTCACTCTTGATGTCTGTAGATCTAGAGATGAGAGTCCTTATTCTACGATTGAACCTCGCATTCATTCAAAAACAGTTTAATATAAATATTGATTATTTCTATTTTTTAATTAATGAGATCAAGATCTAATTAAGCTCAAGAAGATATAATGATTCAAGATCTATGATGAATTATTCAATTAAACAACTTATGAACAAGAGAAATTCTCAAACAAACCTAATGGAATTTATAAAAGGCTACCAATTATGTTTTAGATATTCAAAAATAAAGCGCAAATTATAGGAACAATTTTAATAATATGCTACCTAATAATCATCAAAAGATATTAGTCTTTGTGAAAGTGGAATTTCACTATTTTTTAAAGACATAGGAAATGATAAATGAATTCTGTTATATTATACATTTCGCATATCTTTAAAAGTGAGACAATGGTAAAAATTATTTTAGATTAAGGGTGTTTATATAAAATTTGATAATCTTTATTGATTTACATAATTTAAAGTGTAATCTTCTGCTGAACTGAAAAGAGAATTAAATAGTGGCATGTTGAAGTCAGGCTATAAATATTGTTTTGATTTAAAAATAAAAAATAGAATAGATTTTGGCCTACCTTATGAAATGATTATAGGAAACACTAATTACAAATACATTTTCAATAATGAAATAACTTATGAAATATGCTATTGTAAGGAAAAATATTAAAGTAGTCAAATTAAGGCAAGGATTAGAAATCTATCTTCAGACCTCTTATGTGATTTGGGAATATTTTGCCTTAATTGCAGAGGATTTATTCAAGTATAAATATAAAAATGGAGTATGGCCAATTTTCATTGAATGTTTCTATTATTATATGTATTTTATTCCTTATTAGTGATTTGCCATGCAGATAAATATATAAAGCAACATTTATAGAAAATCATAATTATGTTGCAACAATATAAAAATGATAGAACGTATAATTTATACAAAAAAGTTTTAAACACTTCAGGTTTTATTTAAAGTTACGACTTCTGAAATTTATCAACTATAATAAGGAGTCCAAGGTAAATCTTAGAAAACAGTAAGAAATCGTAAAGTCTTTTACTAATAATCAGACATAAGGTAAATATAATTTTAATGTACTAGTACATTTTTTGGAATTAACAAGAATTTTTATTTTTTTGAGAAAAATACTTCAAAATTAAATTTGACTGTATTTTTTAAGATTATGCAGTTAATTCGAAATAATTATTTTCCATCAAATTCTAGGGCTTTGATTATAATTATGTTAATTTAAGAATTTGAAATACACTTAATACCTAATTATTGGCTTTTAGTGTAAATATTTTAAAGTAAAAGTGTGTTAGATAAAATATTTATTTCAACACTTAGAAATTGCAATAATAATATATAATCAATTGATAATTAACGATAGAATAGTCCTAAAATTTATATCATACTCTTAAAAAAATTATAATATTATCTTAAATATGTAATTAATATTTTATATTTATTTATTTGATAAAGAAACTGTCTGAATTAAATTATAAAAATCCTCTCTTTAATAGAAATCATGAAATCAAATAGATTTACATTTTAATAATTTAATATTTAAAATCTTGAATTGAAATTTAAATCGATGATATAAAGTCTCAAGAAATAAAGTAGAAGAAGTAGGCTATAAAATCATTGATTATTATTATAAAAATAAAAATTATTACAAAGAGTTACCTAAATTAATTAAAACCGACTTATAATATATAATATGTAAAATTTAAAATGGATATATTTTATTTGAAATCCTAAAAAATATAAGAAAATATATCAATATCTACTACAAAATAAATATAGTCATATCATTTTTGGGTAGGATAGATTGGTGATTAAATTGTAATTTTTGTTTAACTCCTTTAGGAGGGTGAAGGTTTTCTCTTTTTATAGATAAGAGTAGGTGTATATCTGCCACTTTTTTTCATCAGCTCAATTCTATTAGTACTATAATTTTATTTTCTCCTCTCTAAGATAAAGTCCTTTATTTCGTCAGGTGTAAATGCATCTATTTAAACAATTTTTCTTAAAGCAGGACTTTAAGGAGCACTATTGTAATTACGTTGATCATCATCGTCTATTAATTAGGAATTTTAGTTTAAAACATGCTTGGGTATCTAAACCGTATGCTGCTTTTTTGTTGTTACACACCCCATTTGATTTAATATTTAATATTATTTAAAGAGCAATATAGATTATCATTAATATATTGGTTAGTTTGGTGATCAAATTAGCCAATCCATAAATTCTGTTGATCTGGCCTTTAAAACTTTAATTAAAAATTCTATCAGCATTTTTTTCTGTATATATAATGAGTAATTTTAAGGAATTAATATGAATTTCTGATTCTCAAAACATTCTAATATTATTATTCAAATAATAAGTTAATATTTGTTGGAGACATAAAAACATTTAATTATTATACTCTAACCACTTGTTTGTTAAACCAAACTTCATTCAAATAATTTATAATTCTATATATACTTTGTATAAAATTTATTGTTCTTTATTTAGAATATATAGATAATTGATTTTATTTGTATTATTTTGTTTATATATGGGAAATATTTGTAATAGCGAATAAACAGATGAAAAGTTAAGTAAATCCTTAAAAAATACTTATTATTCAGAAATTGAAGACTAACCATATGCTCCTATCAAGCCAATTGTATTTAAGAGAAAATATTATTAGATTTAAAATAAAATTGATAGAGAAAATAATTTGTAGATTGGTGTTTGTTTTGATAAATCTGAAATTGTAAACTAAGAAATATGCATTTAACTTTGGGATGGTTTAGTAGGGAATCCAGACCGCCAAATTTCAGGTGGTCCTGGTGATTTATAAAAAGCTTTATATGCAATACATAAAAACGAGCCTGAACGTTTTGCAGAAGTTTTAGAATATGCAGGAGGTGGATAAATAAGATGGTTTGTTTGGAAAACTTTGTTATATAGTAACATTAAACAAAAACACAAGGCAATGAAAATTAGATAAACTGAAAGATTATCAATAGTTGAAAGAGATGTGAAAAGAACTTTTCCAAAGTATTATAAAATTTAAGATTAGCCATCCCTTTTTTTAATTGGAATCTTAAAGTTCCCAATTATTGAGTTAATTGTTAAATTTGGTTGGAGCAACTTTTAAGGGAATAGGGTATACTTAGGGAATGAATTTCATCTTAGCATTAATGTTAATGTAATCAGGTGGAAATATTGAGGAAACTTGGTCTGCTTCTTTTCTGATGTTTTATTGCTCAAAATGGATGCTTTATGCAATTTATATGACTGAATTTCCTTTAATGAGACTAATTTGTAGTGTAACTAAAGAGATTCTTAAAGAATAAGATGTCCAATTGTACAATCATTATATGAAGTTAGATATTGACGATTCTTATTTGTTATGCAAATGGATATTTACTTTATATTTGTACAATATCCCAAAATAAGCTTGTCTTAATTTTTGGGATATAATTTTTTAGAAAGGCATTTTCATTATGTCATCTATTAATTGCTAATTGCTAATCTCAATCAGAAGTTCAATTTTAAGTTTCAAGAATTCAACTCAATTTTTGGAATATGCTCAAGAATTGCAATAGAACTCAATATGTTAAAACTACAAAAATATTAAAACTAATGCCTTAAAGACAATCCCATAAAAAAAAACTATTCTTCTTTGTGTTAATTCTATCAAAGATTAATATGAAAAGAATGTTCCAGCATAGGAATATTTTTAATTATTAATAGATAATTCATAAAAATCAGATTTTGAAAAAAAATACTAAAATTGGATGGAGAATCACATATACCATAATTCAAATTGAATTAAATATTTGTATGAAGAATCAAAATTTTATAGTATCTTTAGCCATTGTATATTAATCTTCAGGAAAATTACAGCATTTTTGGTAATTTGATAGTCTAGAATCTAAGTTCTGTTTTTTTGAGCTTTTTTATTCTATCTTAGGAAACGCTAATGAATAATCCTTATAATCTTCTCTTTTTGTCACAGATTAACTATATTATGAATAAATATTGTTTTTTGTCGGTCTATCTATAGACTTTGCTCTCTAGGTTTAAATTATATTGTTTTTGACTTTTATTCCTTTTTTATTGATCAAATTTGAAAATTCACTTAATAGTATTTTTTCATTTTGTTTCTAAGACTTTATTGATTCCCCTTTTGTTTTATTTTCATTCTAAATAAATTCTTTGTATCTTCTTTACAAATGCGAGTACTCAGTATTTTCACTAATATTTTCGAGATCTTAGTTATTCTTTTTTTTTTAAAGTTAAGCATTGTTACTCTAAAAATTATAAAGCCCATTTGCCTTAGAATTATTTAGAGGATTATTTTATGTTCTTTATCTGCTTGTCATTGCAAACTCTAAGTAGGTTTACTCGGTTCTCCTCTTAAATTTTGGTTCTTAAAATTGAACATCTGGATTATCTAAGCATAAAATAGAAAATTTGAGAGCTAAGATAGTAGACTTATTAATTGCTTCTCTTTTTGGAGATGTAGGAGACAATTCATTGGACACATAAAATTTGCTTTAAATACTCTACTCAAATTGTTGATCCTCCTCATTGTCATTTCTATTTTCTAAAATTGAGCTCTTTTATAAAATAGAACTCAATTTTAGAGTATTATTTTAGCTTAGTTATTGATTTTGAATTTTTATTGGCACTTTTTTAATTATTTGTTAAGTGCTCATCCAAATAAAGCTTAAAGGTATCTTGCTTGTTTCATTATAAAATTGCAACTGGATCTCATTTTATTTTAATTTAAATTGTTCTGCTTGGAATTCATTTTTACATAAAATTAAACAGTTTGATGGTGAATTTTGCAAGTTAGAGGATGCCAATTCTAATGATTCTATTTTAAAAGCTTTTTAAATTTTGTAATAATATTTTTAGAGAAACTACTCTTGTTTTTAATAAGGGCTTTCCCATAAGTTATCATTTAACATTTAAATGCTAACTCCATTATATTTAAATTTATAAGTAATAAGAGCTAAAGCCAAAGCCCTATACCTTGCCTCACTTGTTGATTTGTAAGTAAATCTTATATAGCTTCTTTTGCAAATATGATCAAAAGAGATTTTGGCACCCAAATGAAGCAAACCATAAATATCACACTACTTTTAAAAAGTCAAATCATTTAATTTTTCAAATTATTTCTTTTAATACTATCTATTTCTACAACTCCATTTAGAACCTTTCATTTCCTACTTAATTATAGAGTAATCTATAAACTTTTGTTAGGAAATTGGAACCATCTAAATCTATTTAATCAACCATTAAGGAACAACTTTAATAGGGGCATTATCAAACTAAGATATAGATTATTAGTAAGTTGATTAATTTAAGGATTGGGCCTTTGATGATAAAAACGTCAATCTTACAGCTTCATTATCTGAAACTATCTAAAATTAGATTATTGCATACCGTATTATATTATTCTAAAAACTTAATGGTATATTATTAATCTTAGACTATTTGCTCTATTTTCTAATAAATTTCCATGTCTAAATATAAATGTTCTGTAGGAATCTAGGAAATGTAAAAGGAGATGTCTTTAAAAAAGTTGGTTCTATGGAATTATCTTATCCTTCTAAACCATTTCTGAATTACAAATATTGCACGAGATTAATTGATTAATCCAACTATGACAGAATATGTCATTCCTTTTCTTTTTCGATTCTTTTTCCCTCTAAAAAACTTTTAAATTTTGCAGGCTGCTCCAATTTCTTTTAATTAATAATCAAAATATAGTTATAATTATTAATCCTTATTCTTTCTGTTATGTATATATATCTTTTTTAGCACGTTAATATTTTATAATTCTACATAATTTAATAACGTGTATTCTTCAGATTAAAATTTATCTACTTTTTAAAGTACATGTTTATATCTTTCATATTCTGGAGCAGTAAGTTAGTATAATTTCTATGGCCGTTTAACTGTAACATAATTAGTAAAATAATATAAAAACTCATTCTTTATCATGTCTTTATCCATAGTAGTCTCTCCATAATACTTTTGCATATAGTGGAAGTTAAACAAAATAACAGCATTTTTAACACTTCTAAAAATCAAAGGTATTAGATTCTTATGCTCACATTTAGCATATTTTGGAGGTCTTATTGTTTTTATTATTGCATTTTGGGATTATAAATTTGTAATCTTACAGAATAAGTTATCCTATTATTTTAAAATATAAAATCGCTTTATTTTATTTTGTTAGATAAATTGCTTGAGATTTTGAACTCTTTATAAATTGATTTTTAATGCTTTGTAAATGAGTTTGGAAGCATTAGTAATTATGTATTATTAAAATTTCCTTTTCTTAAATTCCTTATATGAATAATAAACTTTTAAATAGCTTTGCTTATATTATGTCACAAGAATGCTTCTTACCTCTCTTTTTTTTTCTACAAACAATCTCCATTAATTAACAACCTTTTATGCCAATTAAATGTTCATAAATTTATAACAATATAATCATTAAAAAAGTAAATACAATACATATCTTTAAATAAGTAGTTTAATGTTTGTATTAAGATGATGTACATAAAAATTAACTAAATTAACATAGATGTAAATTATAAACTAATATCTATAATAAATTATGTCATTTTAATAAAAATAAAGTGGACTTAAATGTTGGGATTCCTTTTGCGACTTAACTCTGAAATAAATGGAAGTAATTCCTTTCCCGATTACGAGTTGTTCTGATTTATGTTCTTGTCAAATTTGCAATAAGAAATAGCAAGAAATAAAAGAACCGGAAGAATAAAAGAAATGTTAAATAATAATTAACAAACCAAGACAAAGAAGGTTTTCAATATGTGGATTTAAAGATGATTTGCTTACAATCAGTCAAATGTTATAGAAATAAGATGAAGCTGTTAGACCAATAAATATTAACATTTTAGATACAATTATTTTAAAAGACAGAGAATTTGTATTTTATGCATTTTATGATAATGGCTTCAAATGCATAAAAAACAAATCCTTTTTTCATACAGAAATGGAAAAATATCTTCTTGATAGAAAAATTGAGTTTGAAATTAATAATTAAATTAAGCAAATCAAAGCAGGCGTTCATCCTACCATCAAATTTTCTTAGTATCATGAAAATAGTAATTCAGTAACTGCTAAATTAAAATAGGTATTTATACAAGTTACCTTAGTAAATTTCTGATTTATTGAATGGATAAAGTATTCTAATGGCAAGATATCAGACCGGTGAAACAACTTTAATTGGAAAATTCGAATTGCATTAATTATCAGTTCTATCTAAAACAAATGCTATATTTGATAATCTACTTCATTTATAATTATATCTTTACAATGAAAAGTCAGCTTTAGATTCTATTGAAATTAATAAAAGAAATCCTAAAGATTATTTTATTCATAGATATAAATACATAAAAGACAATTTTCTATTTGATGATATAGCATATGAACTGTCGTTTCTTACAGATCCTTCACTTCGAGGTTAAAAATAATGGAATAAAGAAAAAGAATATTCAGATAGTTTAGATTTGAAAGAGTATTTTAAATACACTTGCCATAAAATAGCCGTTTATATATAAAGCTTTCATAAATTATGTATAAATGAGATGGAAGTTCATTTTACTGTCAGTAAAACTAAAACTTATCTAAGATAACCCTAAAAACATTTCAATTATCAATATAATTGGATTAAAAATGTCAAAAGCTGAAGAAACTTAATGGATAATCAAAACTGCCAGAATGCTTAGTACAGCAGAGAAAATCCAAATTAATAATGTGGATATAAATGAAAATAACAAGCCTTAAAAAACGTAAAGATCCTTAATTGTCTCTTAATCACTAACACATCATACCAAAAAGTATTAATTTTTGCTAATTAATTAGAGTAATTGAAAAGATTAAGCCTATCACAGCTTAAGTAATGGATAATAACAGGTAAGGTACAAGAACATAAGATGTTTTTAAAACACTGAATCCTGAAACAAATGAATCTATTAATTAAATATTAGAGAATTAGTAGTATTAAAAAATGATGAAAAATTTCCCGAAATAATTAAAAAGGCATGTGAGTATATAGAGAGATTCACCAATTAAGCCTAGAATGGATGAATTGCCTCTTACCTCTTATAGAGATGTTTAAATAGAAGATTATATATTTAAATCTAGATTAAAAAGGAAACCTTAAATCATCAACTCACCCTTTCTTAGGAGTATTTCAAGAAGATTTTTTACGAGGAGAAATTCAGTTGGCTTTTGTTGAATTATCTACTAATTGATCTTCATATTATTTATTAAATAAATTATTTTTATTCTAAATGAATTTTCTACAGCATCTGTCATGAATACTGATTACAGTTTTGTTTGTATAAAAACTAGAAATAGTTGAGATTTTATATTATCTCAAAGATTTATAAAATGTTTTAAGTTTAAGAAATTATACTATAATAAAATTTAATTAAGATAAACAAACATTTTTGTAGATTTTCCTGCAGTGTTATAATTATTTCAAAATATTTTTATAACTTTGGAAATTAACAAATAAGTATTTTTCGATTATATAAAGCCCAATCACAAGAAAAAAATTCAAAAGTCAAAATCATCGTTATCGTTTTCATTAAAAGCAAATTATGTACAATATAAATCTATGAATAATAAATAGCTATTACATATCTCTTCATCATATAAATCAGACTTATAACTATTTAGATTTGCTTCCTCATTTTCCATAAACTTTTTAATCTCATTATAATTATTTTAAATGATAAAATCTTCTTACAATAACTATTAACAATTTGGTCTTTGTTTCGGATTATGCGATAAAAGGTTCTTCAATAATTCTCTTATTTTAATGTCCTCTATTACTGATAATTAATCTTCTTTAATCCCTTCTAAAATTCTTTATTCTATGCCTTATACATTCAATCCAAAAGGAGGTTTTCCTACTAACATCTCATAAAACAAAATGCCTATCGTGTAGATGTCAAAAGAATAATCATATTCATATCCATCATTTTTTATAATTTCAGGTGGCATTGAATGAATTGTACCACAATATGATGAGGTTCTACCCTTCTCAATTTTTTTAGCCATTCCAAAATCAATCAGTTTAACTCTAAATTCCTAAGTGATGATCACGTTAGAAGCCTTTAAATCCCTATAAAGCCAACCATTTTCATGAAGATAATTAAAAGTGATCAAAATTTGAATAAAAAATAGAGTAGAAAATTTTTGATTAATTTTGCCCACGTTTCTTAATAATTTATGTAATGGCATTCCTTTTTCGAATTTCAAAAATAAATGAATATTTAAGTCATCCTTCTTAGTAGCAATACTAAAATATGGTAATATAGAGTTTATTACATTTTATTAATTGATGGGTAATCAAGTTCCTGCAAAGCTTATCTTTCATTATGCAAATGCTAAATCTATTATTGAGTCTGTAAAGAGCTGAGTAAGATGCTCTTTAATATCATGTTTAATAATTACTTTTTAGACCATAATTTGCGATTCGTATTTTATTAGGTTAATGGATACTGTGGATTAATGTGTTTTATCAATATCTGTGAGTATCTATATTTTATCAATGTCGATTTATTATAGTTTTTAAGGACTAGGATTATTCATAAATATAATATATATTAATATTTGTTTTAAAGAACTTCATAAAACTATTAAATTATTTAATAAATCATCAAGATATCAGACCTCTCTCTAATTTTCTCAATTCAAAGATGATCATCTTCCACATTCTTATAACAAATTGCTCACTATCGTCATCCAAGACCTTCTTTACAACTTTATTTATAATTGTTTATGGCTTCTCACGATTAAATAATCTTTTGATGATGGCATCAATAAATACTCTCTCCTCTTAAGATAAATATTCAATGCACCTCTCTCTTAACCATGGACGGATCTTTTTCTCCAATAAGTTAGACTTGGGATTAACTAAATATATAATTAATACCTAGGCAAACAGCTGCCAATTTATTTGAGTATTGAATAGTTCTTCTTTTTCTGTTGGGATGGTCGCAAATATTTATTTAAGCTCCTCCTTCAAGTCAATTTCCTTTTATAATTTCTCTTATTACATTTATTCTGCTTATTCCATCTATAGCTAGTTTTAAATCAAATATAATATTGAATGATTACTTATTGCTATAACAATTACTATTATGTTTGCTAAGGCTCTGGTTCGGGTGGCTCTTAAATAATAACTACCATTTAAGGTGGTTCAGGTTCAGGAGGTTTTTGTGTCTTTAATAATTCTTTCTTTTTAAAGATTTCATCTTCCTCAAATTCCCTTTACCTGAATTTCTTTCTTTCGTTCATCTTAATCTTACCAATTTATTTACGTTCTTATTCACTGTCATAAGCTAATTCTTTTTCAAGATATTTTTAGAAATTTTTCTCTCGATCTATCTCTCTCTCCTTTTCCTTTTTTCTTTCTCTCTCTCTTTCATCTTCCTTCTTTTTCCATTCTGCCATTTTCTCTCTATATTTTCTTTCTAATTCCGTCCTAGTGTTATTCTTCTTGGCATCTCTTTCTCTCTCCCTTGGATGTTCTTTCTTTTCCTCCTCTCTTTTCTTATCATTTTTAGTTTTAGTGACAGTGCCCTCTAATTCTGATATTATTTTTTCTAATTTCTTTTTTATTTTATCGTCATCTCTAGTAATGTACTCTTAAAAAGATGTAAATTTAAATAATGCTCTATGTTCCTCCTTTTATTTATCTTTCTCCTCTAATTTAGCTCTTCTCTCTTCCCATTCAGTCTCCTTCTTGTACATCCAACCATCTATCATCATCTAAGCTTTCTCTCCACCCTTAACAAGCAACTCCTTCTAGTTCAGAATCATACCATTAAGAAGGCGCAAACATTTTAATACACTTTCCATATTTTCAAACTCAGCATACCCAAAAGGAGTACCTTTTGATCGCTTCCATGATACTAATTGACCACATTCCTAATTATCATATTTCAATTTACCTTCAAAAGTTTCTCAACATTATCATTGGTTAATTCTTGAGGAAGGTTCTTTATGAACAATTTCTTAGCTTCCTAAGGTTCTTGAATTTAACTTTTGGGATAGAAATCTTGTTGTGCTCCTAAAGGAATCTCTAGGTCTTGTAATCCTGGAACAGGAAAAAATGGTAACATAAATAATTTAATTTAAGATATTTTATTAAAAATACGTGTTCATTAAATATGTTGTTCGAAGAAGTCAAACCTGTAGAAAACACTAATTACGACAGAAGGGTACGTGAAAATCAGAAAAATGAATTCAAAAAAATATTAGAAGAAGATCAAATATCATCCTAGATTGCAGAATAATTAGCTACATCTCTTGAATAAGAAGCATTCACACTTTCTGGAGGTGATCATACAAGAGACTATAGAACTAGAGTTAATACTGTTAAAATGCGCTTGAAGGGAACTAAAGGTGTCTTTATTATACTATTCTAGGATAATTGATTAGAACTGCCTTAGTCGAACAAATTCTAACACCAAAAGAGTTAATGTCATTAGATATGTCGAAGCTAAGTGAGGATAGCGTTTAAGCATTCCTGCAGAAAGAATAAAGAGGTCTCCCCCAACCCTAAACTAATATGAAAAAGAATGTCCCTTAAAGAGGTCCTCCTACCAGACCTCCTGCCTCAGGAATACCACCAGTAAAAAATTAAGTTGCTGCACCTCCTATTCCACAATCCACTACATAAAATTAATAGCAAATTGTCAATCAATAATAATTAGAAGATTAGACAAAATTTGACAATTAAAATACTCAAATCCAAAATGAACCTCAACCACCCAACTAAGAATAAGAACTTAATTTACAAGCTTAACCTCAGGATTAGAATCCTTAAATTTAGAAGTAAGCCCCAAAACAATAAATTCCTCCTCCAAATAAAACTAAATAAGTGGCTCCAGTTTAATTCTCTAACAATTAAACTGAAGAGTTTGGAGTATAACAATAATAAAGATAATAATAAGATAAAAACCTCAATACACAAGGAAATAATTAATTATCATCCAATGTCCCAACAAAATAATAAAAAGCTGAACCTTAAAAAAATGAAAATGTCCCTCCCCCACTTGTGCAATAATAATAAACTAATTAAATGAATTTTTAAAAAGTAGAAAATGAAAACTTAGAAGAAGAAGACTTAACAAATTTTGATTCTTTAAAATAAAATCAAGAGAAATTGAATTAATTAGCAGAACAATTGAGATCTGAAGAATCAGAAGAATTATAAGAATTATAAGACTCCAATATTGAAAATCAAGAAAACTTTAATCAAATAGAAAATCATAATAACTCTTAAATAGATAATTAAGAAGAGAAGCCAGGAATGTAATTTTAAAATACTCTGAACTAATAAAATAAAGAGGATTCTTAAGAGAACATTCATCAGACTCAACCAGAAAAACAAAATAATAATGAATTTGATCAATAATAAAATGGCGATTTCTAATAGGAAACAATAATATAATAAATACATAACTTCTAAGAACAAAATGAATAAGAATTTAAAGAAAAGGAAATTACCTCATAAATTAATTCTACTCAAAGTTAATTTGAGGCTCCTCATCATCAATTAAAAAAAGAAGAAATTGTAACTTAATAAAAGAGCTAAGATTAATAAGTAAAACACTAAAATATCACATCTTAAAATAATTCACATTAATAATAATAATAATAATAATAATAATAATAATAATAATAATAATAATAATTATAATAATAATAATAATAATAATAATAATAACCACAACAAACAATTTCAACATAAAAACAAACATTAAATTTTTCAAATGAATAAATAGTTAAATAGTAAGAAGAGCTTATTGAAACCTTAAATCTTAATACATAAACTCCAAAATTCACCATTTAATTGCAACAATAATAATCTTAATAAATTGATGTTGCCGTGTTTGAATAAATGATAAAATAAAGAGATATTTATTATGAAAAATAAATCAATTAATTAATTAAACAAAATAAAGACCTGTAACATTCAATTACTCAATTTTAATAAGATCATTTAAAAACAATATAAGATTTATAAATAAAGCACGTGAGTTATCAGACTTAAATTCAATAACTTCAAAATGAAAATTAGCTTTTGAGAACATCTTTATAAAATTAAGAATAAAATTCGTTTAAATAACTTAATTAGTTAAAAGAATAAATTTAGAATGAAAGAAAATAATTTTAAAAATTATAAGAAATTTAATAAATGGAAAAATAAAATGAAAAACATTTCATTGAAAAATTGCATTCAAATACATAATAAAGAAAGGATATTATTCATAAATATCGCATATAGTAGACCCAATCAAATTTGGATGACTAAATTACTATCTTATAAGGATTATTATCAAAATTATAGCCACCTTAATTACCTAGGGTTTAATAATTCTAATAATCAATTTAAGTTCAAGCAAATGCCTAATTATAAGTCGTCCAAACCTAGGTAGTTGAAGCTCCTGCCCCACATTAACATCATGTCTAATAGTAAAACCAATAATATTGGGCCAATGAAGACGAGGTAAATTTACAAGGCTAAATTGTAAATGCAGATTCTGGATCGACTTAACTGAAAACTGGATATAACTAAATATAAGTTCAAGATGTGCAAGATGCATAAGATGAGTAAGGTGCTTAAGATGAATAATAATAATTTGACTAGTAGGATCAGGATTAGTATGATTAAGAAGGTTAATAAGATGAGCAAGAAGAAAATGAATAATTTGATAAGATAACAAATTAATATGATCATGCTATATAAGAGTAATAATAAGCAATAGAAAATTAGTCTCACTTAAAATAATAATAATAACACTAAGAATAACAATAACAACAACAACAAAAACAATAATAACAACAACAACAATAACAATATTAATAACAGTAACAATTATAATAGCAATAATATTAGCAATAATAATAACAATAGCAATAATAATAGCAATAATAATAACAATAATAATAACAATAACTATTATAATAGCAATAATAATAACAATAGCAATAATAATAACAATAACAATTGTAATAATAATAATAATAATAATAATAATAATAGCAATAATATTAATAATAACAATAGCAAAAGCAATAATATTAACAATAACAATAGTAATAGCAATAGCCATAATAATAATTATCAAATTCATCTTAATAACACCAAGAAGAGTAAATCTAAAATAATGAAATACCACATAAAATTGAAAAGAAAATTACGCATGATAAGCAATAAAATGAGCACACAGACCAACAATAACCAAACTCAAATATTATTAATAATGAAATACAAGAAAACACTTACCATCCTCCTCCACCAAAGAAACAAAGTCACTAAAAATAACAAAATTAAGCAACATTTGCACATCCAAGATTGGCACACAAATAAGAGAATAATCATAATTAATAATAGAATTAATAATAAAATAATTAAGCAAATAACCCATTTTTTGACTATTAGGGAGCAGAAGAATATTTTGAAACTAGTAATCCGACTAATTTCTAATAATTTTTTGATAAATAAGTTGAAATACCAAAATAACCAACTTCCTAATAGAGAGCTAAATAAACAAATAGAAGAGCAAATGTCCCTGGATCATTGTTTGATTGATAATTTATCATGTATCTATGTGAATATGATTTATATGTTAATTTTAATCCATATATTATTTTGACCAACTCATAATATAAATTAATCTAGTTATTGAAATACACAAAGCTCTTTGGATTGCTTATGAAAATCAAAATCATAATTTGACCTCATTTAACTAAACTCATACAATCTGAGCAGCATATCAAAATTTTAAAGTTCACTAAAGACTTACAATAAAATTTTTAATTTAATTAAAATTGAAATAATAATCAAGCAATTTTTTTTCCCTTATAAAGACAATGAAACCAGATTGATAATTATAATTTAGAAAAATGAGCGATCTGAAATCAGAATGCTAAGAAATCAATAATTGGTTTATTAAAAATACTTTCTAATATGAAATTCCTCATTGCTTTACTGCATCTTATAAGAATGACAAAGCCTATTTATCTATACTTTCTACTAATATTGGTTTGGTGACTTCAAGGCCAATCCTTTAGAATTATAGGCCAATAAAAATATATCATATAGACGGTCCACAGCCAGAATATACAGAAGTCTTGTTTAAAAGTGTAAATTAAGAAATTGTATTTGATTATGTTTCAATTAGCAGAGTTTTTGATTATAATGTGAGATTACAAATGAGTTGGTATATGCTATCACCTAAAAATATCAAGGCTCATACAATAAATTTCCACAACTTCATCAATGGTGGATATAGAAATTATTTAATAGTACCTATAATAAATGACTAAATTGATTATGAATTCATGTAGGAGTTTATAAAATAAAGAGAAGGATTAGTTAATGGATTATGTTTAAAAGATTTAAACTTAGATGATCAAGGAATAGCTGACTAATTATTTTATATTCCTAAAACACAGTAAGTAAATTGCATCTATGCAATAATATCATAACCTTGGAAATAAACTGTCGACGAGTATTTTAACCTTATAATTTAAAACTCTAAATTTACTTTAGAACAGCTTAAGGAATATTATTGTATTGATGAGACCATCTTAAAAAAAACTATTGGTTATTTTTTTTACGAGCATTAATTCAAAGCAAAAACTGAGAATATCAATCCCATTTTACAACTAAGATCCTATCAAAACTAATTTAATTAAAGAGATTCAGCTCTGGCTATTTTTAAGCAGGTAACAACTATATAAAGAGTGTAATTTTATTCTGAGGATTAAATAAATAGTCTTGAAAATAAATCATAAAATTTGAAGATACATACATGTAAGCCAAAATTAGAACTGAATAGTTTATCAACTCACATAATGCCTATATCAAATTTATATCGTTATCCTTTCACTGTTAATCAATATGATAATTTTTTAATGCTACCAACTTTTTTATTAGAACTCGAGTAATAGTTTATCATAAGTGAATTTGCAAACTCGATAGGTATCGAACCTAATTTAAGAGTATAAAGAGCCATAAGTAGAGCTTCTTATAATAGAGATATTAATTATGAATTATTGGAGACATTAGGAGACTCAATATTAAAATATTTGGCTACTGTTTCAGTCAGCTTAGGACCTTAGAATACGAATGAAAACATATTATCGGATTAAAGATCATAAATAGTGAATAATAATTTTATAGGAAAGCATCTATTTAAATACTAATATTTCGGATTATTCCATTATGTGAGATCACTTGGTCATTAAACTAAATGGTTTAGTCCAGTGCTTTAAAACATACATTCAAATCATATTTAACCTGAACCAATAAAATAAGTTTCAGCGACTATGCTCGTGACCTTTTTAGCAGACATCTTTGAATCCCTAATAGCAACAGTCTTTTTAGATAAAGATTCCTTATATGATGTTTACAAATTTCTTTTGCATTTGAGACATCCTGTTTCTTATTACCCAGCAACAGATAAATATTATCCCCGTAAACCAATTGTTCAGTAATATCAATTTCCAATTATGCATAATTATATGAGTTTCAAGGATTTAATAAATCCAGTCAGACAATTATCTGAAGCTGAAAAGTAATATTTTTAAAAGAATTAATTGGAATATCTAAATTATTTACAAACTGAAGTGATTGAGTACTAGTTCCATAATAAATATATTCTATATGAGTCTTTTAGAGTTTAAGGTTCAAATATGGACCTTGATTTACCATTAGAATTGTATTATAAATTTCTTTTGAATTCAAATACCCCTTCAACGAGAGGACATTAAATGTTGGAACTGATAGGAGATGCAGTTTTGGAGTGTTACATCATGTGCAACTGTTTTAATTAGATAATCTTTAAGTTTACTCCAACAAATTTATATAAGATTAAGATGGTTTTACTATCAAATTCCTTTTTGTCCAAAATAGCTATTTGTTACAATATTATGCATAATTTCTAAGATACTGCCATATTATAATTTATAGAAACAGTTAAATTAGATGAGAAGTTTACATATTACAATGGAAATTTCGTTCGAGTTCCAAAAGTGCTATCAGATACTTTTGAAGCCCTTGTAGGAGCCATATTTATGGATGGAGGATGGCAACCAGTTTGCAAGTTTTTAAAAAAGGTTTACTTGAAATTTATTCCTTTTGTATGCACTTATTTAAATGATATTGATGATCATGTCATTGATAGAGTGCATCAATATTCTGCTAGCAAATAAGGTCACATGGATATCAAATCCTTTAAACAAGAGAATGGATAATTCTGTTATGAAATCAGAATAGATGGTCAAATTGTGGGTAGATTTACTCACGAACATGAGAGGGTTGCAAAAGAAAAAGCTTGTGAATCAGCATGTAAGAAATTGAAAATTTGATTAAGGATTAATTGATTGTTAAAGTTTAGAATTTCATTTATTAATAGTTTATATATTTTTTAATTATAATATGGAATATATTATAATAATATATAGATAAAATAAAGAATAAATATCAACAACAGTTATTAATACCATTTGGAGTTTCTACAGGCTTTAATTGAACAGCTGCTTCGTAATTGTTGATACTTTTTATATCCTTCTCCTTTTTTTTATATTAACCACCGATTTTAATTCCTGGCTATGAAATGATAATGATTCTTACATCTTATCCAAGAACTATTGTTCCATCGTCGATTTAATTCAAAATTCTCTGTGTGGATTAATAAAATGCAGATTGTACATTAATTCCTTATTTTGCTGATGTTTCTAGAAATATCAATTAATGTTATTATGCAAACTACCATCCTTCTTCATATGTCACTGCTCGTCTCTAAATAAATAAGAAACTATTACTCGGATTCTAAATCAACTTTATTCCCACATAATGTAATCACCATATTTGCATTTCCATTATTTTTAATTTCTTCCATCCATCTCTACAAATTGTGAAACGAATCTCTTTTCGTTATATCATAAACAAGCAGAGCTCCTTCATTATAATTTTTAAAGCATACCGATAGCTGATCTATAATAGCTCCTGATTATCGATCTAAAATTTTCTTGTCCTGCTGTGTCCCATATTTAAAGTTTGATGTTCATGCTATTAACTTTGATAATTTTAGCTCCAAACTCAACGCCTATTGTTGCATCATGTTCTTATCTAATTTAATTTTCAATCAATTGTAAAACTATACAGGATTTTCCAACACCTGTTGTATATTGATTCTAATACCTGTATCTCCTATGATTATATACTTAAGCATCAGACTATAATTAGACATAATATTTTAAATAAATAAAGTATTAAATTCCTAGATTTTAAAAATCAATAAGACTTTTATTAATCGCTCTGTTATTTTATGAACTTCATAATTAATTTAGAAAAGACTTTTTAAATTCATACGAATTAAGATAGTAAATGTATTTATTTTCTTTAAAATAAGATAAATTTCCTTTGATGCTGAAATTTTAGATTGCCTTCATTAAACAAATTCTGATAAAACATTTTATATCACCTTATTATTATTAAGTATAAATCGATTGTCAATAAATTTAGATGATTAATTTGATGTTATGATAAAATTAATATTATTTAGATCTTCAAGATAGGATCTTAATTAGAATGTAATTTTAGTATAATGATAAAGATACTATGAATTATTTAGCCAAAATAGGAGAAGCAATATAAATTAAATATTTAATTTGTGGTTGAATGTCTATTACAGTAGAAGACTTGGCAGCTAATATCGAAACAGTCTTAGCCTCTTTGGGAGATGAGAAGATGTATAACAAAGATAAATCATTAGGGTTAACTGGGAAGTTGTAGAGTAAACAGAGACTAACCTTATGAAGCATTTTGATTAGCTTTTCGAAAGACTCTACACTCTTAAAGACTCATTACAAAGAGTGTTTCTGATTAACATCAAAAATTTAAGATAATATGATGCCAAAGATTTAGCTTAGAAGGTAAAGGATAAAAAGCTTGAGCCTGTTGTATTGAAATCACTCACCTAATATGCATTCAAGAATGACAAAGAAGAAATTCTCTTGAATCCTTCACTTATAAAGGGATAGGTGAATAGCATAGTTTTGCCATGGGTTGGTAACAACTTATCAGTAACTGATAAAATAAAGGAGACTAATGAATGGCTTGATTCAAAATTAGCAGAATTAGAAGTCTTTAAACCTAAGGAATCCTAGGAATAGGCTAAAACATAAGAAATTTAACTAAAAAGTGAAGGAAACGATAAATGTATGAATATAAGAGTTAATATTTTAGCAAACTATACTTTCAAGAGCGATAAACTCAATGAGATTGCTTCTTAAATTCAAATAATGCATATTCCAAGCACAAATAATATGATAAGCATAAAAACCTACACTCAAATCGTCGAAGGAAGTGTAGATTTGGCAGAACCAGAATTCATTAGAATTACCCTTGAGAACAGAAAAGCCAGAAGAGAAGTGTTATATTCAGATGGAGCCAAATATGTTTAATTATTGTTGGACTATGTGAATGAAATCGAGAATCTTTTAATGAAGGCTCAAGAAGAAATCTGCAAAAAGATTGATATCTCCCAATAGACCTTGGAATAAAGTGAAATGTTATTGATGGAAAGAGGATTGGGTCAACATGTATTCATGTTACAGGCTTCAGCCAGATAAAGAATTAAGGACAAGTTGCCAAAACAAAAATAGGTCTAAATGAATGCCACCAAAGAAATCATTAGATATTAAATCAAATTATTAAATGAGAAACAAGACTTCTTGAAAAATATGATTGACAAATTACCAACTACCTATGAATCTGGACAATTGGTGCCTATGGTCTTGAATTTGGTTATGGGAGATATGATATTTGAAGAACATAGCTATGAGGAAGAAGACTATATTTCTAATTTAGAAAACCCATGTATTACTAAATTATAATCTTAGAATTATTCCAAGACCCAGATATGATGGAATTATTGAAATCAATTGAAACAGGAGTTGTCAACTTATTAGGAAAGACTGCTTTCGCTTAACCTCCTTAAGGCATGATGGGTAACGTTCCACCACAAATGTTGTAAAAATAATAGTAATAATGAAAAATGTAGATTTAGCATTAAATCATATAAATATATATAAACAATATTATTCTATGGCAATCAATGCATCAACTAATTTGATAGCTGTTCAAACCGCAAATGCTATAAAACTAATAGATCCTAAGACTAGCTCTATATTATAAACCATAGAATCAGACATCAAAACCATGTGCTTCTCCAATCAAAGTATTCTGATTTTCTCATCCAAAAATATGTTATCTTGTTTCGATTACTAAGGCCTTGAATTATGGAAATAACATATAGGAGGAGAATCCTCTATTGTTTTTGCCTTTGAATACCATTCAATCTATGGCATCATTTATGCTAACAAAGATTTTAGGATATACACATAAATTTAAGAATTGAAATCTACTCTTGATTTTGTAGCCAAGGAGATCAACAAAGTATATCATTATTAATAGTATTTGTTGGTTGTGGATGACTTATAGAATAGTAAACAATACGATAATAATTAGATGTTAATTTATTTCTTTTGGATGATATTGTTCTGTTAAAAACTAAGCCTTTTAAAGTATTCACTGGAAATAATTCTGCAATTAATGACTTTGTATTCAAAAATGTACTTGCTACTGTTTCCAAGGATAAAGAATTGATTATCTTCGATATTGCAACGACTCAAATGTATGTATATCATCTAAACCAATAGAATATTTTAAACATAATTAGATTCAGAACCATTAGCATTAGATATTGATCTTGATTACGCTTATGTTGGATGCGTTAATAAGAATATTTATTAAATTAAATACAATCAATAATCAATTAATTATACTATTCAACCAACCACATAAATAAATAAAAGAAAATTACTCATCGGTCATTTAAGTGAAATTAAAAGTGTTAAATTATTTTTTGAAGACGGTCACAATTATATTACTAGTAATTCTGACGATGGCTAGATTTTCATTTGGCAAGTTGATGGCAATTAAACTACTCTCTCCAGGAAAATAGTTACACTTCAAGCTCTAAAACTATATGTTGTTAAAAGACCCTAGGAGCATCAATTATAGAGTGAGGAATAGATTCTTTTTAAATCCAAGAGATTGCTACAGACTAAACCATTAAAGAAAGCTAAGTACACATCTAATTAATTGATGATTTGTAAAAAGAGAATCTAAAAGTTTAAATTGTCATTCAATTTTACAACCTAACAACCATAGAATGTGATTGATCCTTAAATCAATTAAATCATCGAGGAAAACCAAAAATTAAAATAGATAATTCATTAATTGTTGTGAATAATTTAATAAAATTTTTATTTCAATATAATTTTAAGGATGAATAAAGTAAATCAGAGTCCATGCAGAACATCCCAAGAAGTTTCAGAACTTTCGAAAGCCTCTGCTAATCAAAAGTTGTTAACATAAAAAATAAATGATTTAGAAAATACTATAAGACACCTTGAATAAACAAATTAAAAATTAACTGATCAACTTAATGATTAAAATGCAGAAATGAAGTAGGAAAAATAAAAATCAAAAAATTAACAGAATACCTTTACTTAAATTCAAAATTAAAAGGACTAATAAATTGAAAAATTGATTTATGAAAACCAGAAATTGGTCAAAGGAATCTAAAAAATAGAAATTGATTTACATAAATTAGATAAAATCAAAGAAGATAATATCACTTTAAAACAATAGGTTCAAGAACAATTAGATGAAATAGAAGAATTGAAATAAAAAATACCAAAAAATGAAACCAAATGGTCATCTGACGCAGCATTGGGAGTTTTAGCTGCTAAAAGAAGCTAAGAAATTTTAGTCTTAAAAAATGAAAATCTAGAAATTAAACAAAAGAATTAAGAATTAATGGCTAAATTAAATACATTGTTAACAGAAAATTAATAATTGCAATCTATTATTAAATCTGATGATCCATCATAAAGACTTAATTCTCAAGCTAGCTCTAACAAATAATACAATTCTTCAAGTAAAAAGCAAGATTAAACTAATTAAATTTTAAATGAATAGATTAATCAATTATCATTAGAATTGAAGGAAGCAAAAAATACGATAGAGAAATTAAAAAAATTAAATGTTTCTAAAACTCAAAATAGTAATACTCCTAATAACAAACCAAATTATAGTATTAATAAGAGTAATTCAAATGATAAAATTTAAAAGGCTCAATCTTTCAACAATTCTGATAACGATAAAGATAAGAGATTTAGAGATCTTGAGGATTAAGTCAAAAAACTTGAATTTGACAAATAAAGCATTGCTTAAAGTATTAGGTTAGAATGTGCTTAAGATATAAAATAATTACAAGATAAATTAAGAGAAGAATATGAAGCTAAGGCTCAATTAGAAAGAGAATAAGAAAAGCATTCAATTGAAGAAACTAAAAAGCAAAGTCAAGAGAATCAGAAATTACAAATAGCACTTTCTAGGTAGAAAAAGGAAGTCTAAAATATGGAAAAAAAATTAACAGGTATTTAAATGTTTAAATTACTTAATAGAATTATTAATTTCATAAGAAGATATACAATAGAGTCTATAAAAAGAGAAGTAGTTTTAGGATTACTTAAAATAAGAAAAAACTAAACTTTAGGATCAATTAAAAGAAAAATAAAAGGAAATCAATGAATATAAAGAAGATATCTTAAAATTAGCCAAGGAAAGATAACTTTTAAAGGATTAATTGGATAAATTCAAAAGTGAATCTAAAATAAATTAAAGTTAAATTAGTAATAAGCCAGGTAGCCAAATAAGTGAGATAAGTAAAAAATAAAAATGATTTATTAAATTTTGCACAAATAAAAAAATTATTTCATGTTCGATTCAAAGTTAAGATGTTGAATTTATGAATTTTTGGATAGTACCAAAATATTCATTTCTATCATAATTCCAATTTGAGTTATGATCTCCATGAGGAATGTGATAATCAAACTTTTAACTTGTATTCTGTGCAGCTTAAGAAAGTCTAAACATTTATTAATGAGGAATAACTTCATCTTGGCCAGCTTATATTTTGAATAAATTTTGTACATGAAATGAATAAGATTGGGTTTTAAATCTTTGGCACAAGATCAATTGTCTTCCATGTATTAAACATAATAAAAGGACTTAAAATTTTAAAAAGGCTATTCATATTTGAAACCACATCTGCGATTTGAGTGAATGAGTTTTCAATAATCAAACCTTTATATTACATCTCTCCTGTTTGCTTAGCATTTTCTTATCTTTGATGAAAGGCATAAGTAGCAACAGCTCCTCCGAGACTTCTTCCATGTGCAAAAACATTAGATTTATCAATCTTTAAATTGTTAAAAACATAATTAGTAATAGCATTAGCATCTTTTTGAATGCCATTTTAGTGTGGAGTGCCAGTGCTATAAGTGTAACCTCTATATGCAACAATAACAAAATTGCATTTTACTCGATCATAATATTAATGAGCGTATTCCAACCTCCATCCAATGTCTAAATAATAACCAATAAATGTACTTCCAGCGTTCTCATGGAAGAATACTACTGTTGGAGCTGTCTGAAAATTTTATTATTTTATAAACCATCCTTTCAATTCAACACCATCATGTTAGATTTCTATATCTTCGAAAGGTAAATTTCTATTACAATATAAATGAATAGTTTACCTTTCTTAGGGTGATTTAAAATAAGGGTAGTTATTGTGAGAGAATTATCCATCAACGCTAGGAAGATAAAGTATTTTCCACTCCAATACATTGACGACTAAGAAAAGGCATCCAAAATAAAGAAATACCCTCTTAGCTATTTACTTTATTTATGCAGGTTTGACTGAGAATTGCCTAATAATGCTGTTCAATCTCTAACTCATAATAGAAATAATAAAATTAAATATAAAATATTAAATTTGTTCTTTTGTTGATTTGAATTATTAATGCTCTATAATATTGCGATAAAATTTATCTTTTTCAACTACTATACTCTAATAGAATTAGATCAATTATGTTGGTTTGATTATTTATTATCATAACATTCACAGAAGCCAATAGACACGAGGTTGTATGAATATCTAAAATAATTTGAACAATTGTAAATTACACCAGTTATTTGCCTTATAATACTAATTATGATTGTAAATCGTGAATTTCAATAAAATTTAGTTTATTTAGGAATTAAATATTAGTCAGAATTTAAATTAAATTAAAACTTAGATTTATGAGTAAAGCTCCAGAGCAGATAAACATAGGATGTAATTCTTATACTAATTTAGAAATTCGCAAAGCTATACCTGAATCATTATTTAAAAAAAGTGAATCTAGGTTTTTGGTGTCAGTTGCTTAAGCAATATCAAGCACTGCTCTTTTGGCTTATATTGGTTATAGATATATTCCATTAACTTGGTATGCCCTTCCAATTTGGATCGTGTTTGACTTTCTATTAGGCACAGTAGCAATGGGAATATGTAAAATATAATAAATCTAGGATGAATAGGGGTTTTAGGCCATGAATGTGGTCATTCAGCATTCTCAGACAATAAGATGTGGAATGATATTTTGGGATATTTCCTCCACGAAATATTGTTGGTACCATATTTTTCTTGGTAACATTCTCATGCATTGCATCATGCCAAAACAAATCATCTAACAGAAGGAGAAACCTTTTGTCCAGTAGTATTAAACTCAAAAATGGGAAAAATTTACTAAAAAATAAAGGATATCATTGGAGTTGAGTCTTTTTCAATAGTTCAAATATTCAATGTAACGGTTCTCGGATGGCCTCTTTACTTGCTTTTAGGTGTAACTGGAGGTTCCTCAAGAGGATTTACAAGTCATTTTATAGTTCCAAACAAGCTCTTCCCTTCAAGAATGCTAGTGAAGGTTTCACTCTCAAACATAGGGCTTTGTTTTGTGATATTTGGTTTATATAAGTGGGCCCAGGCAACCTCATTTGCTGAAGTGATGGCTCTTTATATAGGTCCATATTTAGTAATTAATATGTGGTTGACAATAATTACATTCTTATAACACACAGATATCAGTATTCCACATTATGATTCAACTTCATGGAATTGGTTGAAAGGTATTTATATTTTCAAATGTCTTAGGTGCCTTGAGTACAATAGATAGAAATTATCCAGCTTGGATTGACTCTTTACATTTTGAGATTGGAACAACACATGTCTTACACCACGTATTCAGTGAATTACCACATTATCATGCTAATGTAATATAAATTGGAAATCATTTTAGGAAGCTAATATATATTTCAAAAAAGCAGTTGGAGATCTTTATCATTGTGATGAGAAGCCTCTTTTGACTTCCCTGTATTAGTGTGCTAGTTTAGTTGGAGTGGAACATAAAGGAGATGGAGCTTGGTTCTTTTCTAAAGAGTGATTCTTGAGATTGTTGATTGTTGTTTAAGGAATGTTTATATAAATTATAATTAAATTAATTAATATCGATGAATAAGGTTGCTTATCTTAAGCGGACTTAGACTGCTGGGAATGCGTAATTATATACGATTATTGTAGTTTTCGATCAAGTCAAGAGAAGGATTTAAAATCACAAACATTTACTAAAATTACAAATTAATAGGAAGAAGAGGCCAGTCTAAATAAGTAACTCTAAACCTTGCATGCGAAGAGAGATGAATTAAAGGAATAGATTCAGATGAAAGAAAACGAGATAGAGAAGAAGAGAAGACAAATTTATGAATAAGAGAGGGGGAGCAGATGGGGAGATAATAAAAATCAAAAGTAAAACCAATAAAATTCACAAATGGACAAAAAATTAAAAATGAGAAGACAACCTTAAAGTATTAAGTGATTAATAAATAGACATTTAATTTAATCTTGCTTATTTATATTAAAAGGAGAATGAAATGCTAAATGAAACAGTTTAACTTAAAAATGATATAAATAAAATGAGAAGGGAAAAGGAAATGTTTAAAAAAATCCTCAAATAACTATAAGAAGATTGGATTGCTCATCATGAGAAAATGCTTAATAGAAGTCAGGAATAAGAAAAAGCATTCCAAAGTTTACATTAGGAAATGAATACAATCAAATCATTAAGATGGAATGAAGCCTAAGAATAAAGAAAATTTGGCAAAGAATTTAAAAGCATTTATGATAAATTTAAAGAATCCAAATCTCCTGAACATTAATCTAAATCTAGGGAGAAAAGTAGAGGCAAAAAAGAAACTGATAATTATAAAAAATAGAAGCATAGAAGTGATAGTTATGAAAGGTATAGTGGATCTGAAGAGGATGCTGATGCTGAAGATTTAAAATATGAAATATTACATATTAATGAAATGGCTGATAAGAAAAAGAAAAAAATATTAGAAAGAGAATAAAAAGCATAATAAAATTAATAAGAATAATAAGCTTTAGTGGATTTACAATCCGAAGTTTAAACTTATGATTAAACTTTAAAATAATTATACAATTAAACTAAATCAGAATAAATTGATGAAATTGTTAATATTTTTGTGGAATAGGAAGAACAAAATTATGGGGCTTTTAAATATATTTATGAATAATCTGATGAATTGGAAATGCTGTAAAAATAAAATAAATTATTATTAATGGAGAAATAAGAATTAGAAAACAGAGATTAAAAAATTATGGCTGATTAAAAATACAAATAGAAATTGTAATTCGAGGAAAAATTAGTCAAAATAAAAGCAAAATAAGAGAAATTGCAAGAAAAGTTATACGAAATATCGAAAATTCTTAAAGAGTTGATGATCAGTATTCCAATTATGTTTGAACGTATTGGCTGTAATTTAAAGGAATACAGTTAATTATTAGGACCTAAATTTGTAAAATTAAATTTCTATATAATAAGAGTTTTAAAGAAATGGATGAAGATAAACTATTAAAAGTATTGGGTGTCATTGAAATAAGAACAAATGATATTTTGCAAATGCAAGATATAGCATAAAATCCTCGTCATAACTTTATGAAGAAAGATGTATTATTATTATTAAATTAGGCTAAACAATCTAATTTTACCAAGTTAGATGATGGAAATAATCAAGGAGATAATCCAAATGATGAATTATTACAAAGAATACGTAATAATCTAATTTGATTTATATTAGTTGATAAATTTAAGGACACTGAACTCTCGGAATAGCAATTTTCCAAAGCTCAACTCAGAGACATTGCAGAAAAGCATATAAGAGCAGGAACAGGTAAGAAAAAAAGAAATTGATTCAAATTAATAATTTTTAATAGTAACTCATCATTAATCATGTTATTAACTAATTTTATGTCTTTTTTTCAATTTTGAATTCAATTCTGTTGCTCCAACTACCTAGTATATATTTTTCTCATTATCACAAACTTAAATCTATAATACTCTTTCTATTTTCTAACATTATTATATATTCTCATCAATACCTTTCTACATAAATAGCATTCATCTTTATTTTTCCACATATCCAAAGCGCAATGATAACATACTCCACCATGTCCACATTACATAAACAAGGCATCTGGTTCATTATCAAAGCAAATGCAACACTAGTTGATGGATGACAATGAAATTGATCTTGGTTAATCCTAATAAGAAATTAGAATCAATTATACTACTTATTTATCATGTAATATGGAAGTTCCTTTCAATTCATCCATTTTTTGGTTTTCAATTATTTTAAAATTCATCATCGATGCAAGTTTAATCTTTTCATTGATTTGTTCTGTGTTTTTTTAAATTTGAGATGATAAAGCTCTCTGATGAGTGGGTTTTTTATTTTATTCTTATAGTTTAGTTTCACTTTTTTTATCCGAATTTAGGTCATCGAATCCAAAATAAGTTTTCGAAATTCTTTTTACTACTTTTGGAATTTGCATTTATGCTTCCGAAACTTAACTCTCAATAAAATCCTGCTTATTAAACTGCTGAAGCTATGCATCTACTTATTGAGTGGCCAAAGTATTGAGAGGATTTACAGAATCATTAAGAGATAAGAACATTTATAATGCAGATATCAATTCTGGCTTAAATTTTACAGTAAAATAAGTGAAAATAATTTAGTTGACAATTAAGATTATTCTATCCACTTAAATGGCTAAATTATAATTTCCATAATTGTAATTCAACACCAATATTGGTATCATTAGAAACATTGAGGAACAAGATAGCATGAATATTAATATCCAAACATTTGTTATCACTAATTATAATTTATAATAATAAACCCAAGTATTTTTAACGATTGCTTTATTCTAAAATAACTTGAATGCATAATGCCAATACAACAAAAATGTAATACAAAACAATTGATGCTGAGAGACTAAATAACAGCCACAACATCCATAATGTGTATAACCACTCAATTTCAAAATATCCCTCTATTTTTAAACTGAAAAATATAGATATTAGCAAAATACAAATATTTCTAAATACATAAAACAAATTGATTTATTGCACTGATTCTTTAAAAAACTAATTTCCCTCATTAATCTTGACTATTAATGAAATAAAAATATTTATCACAGGGAATATGTTTGAAAATAGCAATAACTCACTTGTACGAGTGATAACATACATATTTAGTGCTAAAATATAGCATCCTTCAAAAAAGTGTGACAATAATCTCATAATAGCTTGATTGTACTTTCTTAAAAAATAATCATAAATAATGTGCTCTTACATATTCATATTAGCAAATGCTCTATAAAAGTATATTTGATGGATAATTTATAAGACTAATTTTGAATAAATGCAATAGATCACGCATAACATATTTCCATTGTACGCAAGTTCAAAACTTAAAATCAATACAGCAATTGCATAGATAGAATTTGAAAGCAATGCTTAACTCAATAACTCAAAGGCTTATTCATATCTAAATCTTTGAAATATTAAATGCTTTTTACGTAGTTCCTACAGGTTGTATGTTTTCTAGTGTTTACTAATTTTAAGAATTATTTAAATCTCTTCTCATAAATAGAAAAAAGACAGAAGAGAGTTTAATTATTAAATAATTTAATGAAAAAAATTAATACCTTGAAGAATAGAAAAATTATATTTAATTCGATAATTTAATTTACTTCTCTTTGTTAATTGATATATATAATAAATTCAATAAATAAGCAATACTAGTTAATTTTAAGCTCAAATAATTTCCTAAAATTTCAATTGAATACAATAATTCATTTTTATTTTTTTCTTGATTCCATTTTGCATAAATCTCTTACTTAAATTATAATTTCTAATAATGCTTACTTAGCTTAATTTTTCTATTTTTCAGTTAATTAGATATATAAAGTTTGTAATTTGATTGTATAAGAATTAAGATTTATTAATAATTCTCTAGAATGATAATAATAATAATAATAATAATAATAATAATAATAATAATAATAATAATAATAATAATAATAATAATAATAATAATAATAATAATAATAAATAAAATCAACTTAAATTATATGAGATAGCTTGCTATTGTAAAGATTTCAAAACTAAATTTTCATAATCTTCTAAAGTAACTTTTCCATCTCCATCAGAATCAGTCATGTGAATCCAACTTCTCACATCATCAGCTGTTGGCTCATATTTCATTCCTATTCTTGAATATAAATATACCCATTTATCTATAGGTTTCTCTAATAATTTCATAGACTTCATCCTCTGTGATATAGCCTGATCCATCTGCGTCAAGTTTTTTGAATAATGTTCTTGCTACTTCTAAGCGTTCTTCAATATAATTTGGTTATCTAAACTATTTAAAAAATATTACTTATTCACTGATTATTATTGCTTAAAATTATATGGAGTACCACAAAACTTCTTTAAACAATATTACTCAATATCCTACAAAGTTAATCGATTTTAACCAGCCTCTAAGAAATAATGATAATAAATTTACTGTTAATGGCTCTCATAAATCCATTAGTTTCATTAACTTTAGGTTTTGTAATAATATTTTACGATCTATACGCATCAGTAAACATAGATCCAATATCGACAACATCGATATACCCTTTATTACTAACTATTGAGATTATTAAAGTATTTTTACGATCATATGTTGAGAATATCTTTCTAGCAAGCATTCTACATCCATCTACATCTAAAATCCCGCCATATGGTGTAGAAGGCATGTTATAAGGATTTGTCATACTATTAAGAGTATTCATAATTAACGAACTATTTATGTTATTTATTAATAATTTAAATAAATGTAGTTCTACTTTTTTAGAAACATATATAGATACATAATAACATTCACAAATCTTCAATATTATTTGGTTCACCATTTACAGTTTTAATATATGCCATAACGAAAATTAATAAAAATACTCCAACTACATATGATGTTCTTTTTAAAATAGTTTTAGAGTTTTCAATAAAATTAGAAAATCTTTTTGGTGCTTAGTGATTCGAAGGCTCTGCCTTTTCTAAATATAAAAACTATGATTGACCAATTTACTCTTTCTTTAAAGACTATTACTTAGTTTTAATGATTTACTCTCCTAATTGATGATCACTTTTTTAAATAATTGAATTGTCATTAAAAAATAGATTTATTTTATCTACTTGCTATTTATATTTAATCTCTTCTTCATTATATTTTGAAACTTCAGAAACTAAAATAAATGATTTAATTTTATTTTTTGCTTTCTTAAAGGTTTTTATTGCTTTCATAGATTTCATCATTTTTTCTGAAATTGAAACGCTCTAGTTCATGCTTTTACCTTAATAACCTTCTACTTCTTCATACGCTATAGTAAATCCTTCAGCAGCCTTTTGAAAAATATTTAGAATTTCATTAGTTTTAATAAAGTATACTTTTTGATCAATTGTCACTTCTTCTCCATTAAAACATTCAGTTTTATTTTGTCTTTAATTCAACTAAACTAATTTTAATAAGGGGAATAAACTATCAATTTATTTGTATTGATTTTTAGTTGTCCCATTTTTGCATTCTTAGCTTATATTTCTGACTTAATAATTCGATTTAAAAGGATCTTTTCTTTTGTCACTTCTGTTTGAGCTTGAGTTTAATTTTAATTTTATCTATCTTCCAAGGCCAGGATATGATGATTGAGATTTCTATGATATAATTGAATCCAACATTGGATTAGGTAATTCATCATCTTCCTCTGTTAATTACTATTTTGGAATTGGACTAATAAGAATTTAGGGTTGAGCAGAACTCTTCATGGATGAGTAGATTATATAAATAAATATTTTACTATAATTAACATAAATATTTTATATAATTTTATTTTGATAGATTATTACATTCTTGAGACCAATTATGTTCTTACAATGAATTCCTAAATATTTATTTCTATATAATGAAAATATACTAATCAATAATAATTATGGATCATTTGTAATTAACCAGTTTTAAAGGATAATCAAAAGTTTTGATGAAGTTACAACTAAAAAATATTTCAATATCAATGAACAAAATGAAATTTTGGAAAATTATAATTACAATTAAAGAGGTTATTTTAAATGAAGCCAATTAAAAATAGTTGTAAAATAAGGGTTTTTAAAGGATAGAAAATAGACAGGATAAATATAGAATGTCTTGAAAATGTGATAGGGGACTATACAAAATAGAAAGAATTATTGTAAATCTTGATGTATTAATTGACATCTAAGTGTAAATTTGTAGATAATATCGAATTTGCAATTATATAATTAATAAATAATATTTAATTCAATGATAGAAGCATCAGATATCTATAATTCAATACAAACAAACATTCGAGAATAGCAAGCAACATTTGACTTATTAAAATAGGCTGCAGATAATAATGATGATAAACTTAGTGATTGCATTTTATTAGCTTAAGAGCATCATAATCTTAATGAAGATTTCTTAATTGAATTATTATCTAAATTGGAAGAATAATTTGTTGATGCTTCTACTCTATTGAAAATATTTTAGAAGGGACTGGATAATCTTTATTGTATAATATTTATAATTAAATGGAGATATTAAATTGGGAAAAGAATTAGCAGCTTACATTGTTAAAAACAAATTTCAAAGGAAGAAAGGAGAACTTTTATTTGAAAAGCTTTTAGTGCAATTTTGTTTTGATTTTGAAGAGGCTTAATACTTTTTTTAATCTTACCTTAGTTTTGAAAATCAATTACTAGAAGGTGGAAATGAAAAAGAGAAGTATTTATAATGAATAATATATAGGATATAAGTGAGAAATTAAATAAGTCAAATCTTCTAAAGAGTATTTAAAATCTCAATGTAAGGTTTAGATAAATTTTGGCTTCAATATGAGTAATTGGAAACAAATAAATAGAATTTAGAAAAAGCATAAAAAAATTATTAAAGCACAATATAAAAAATTTAATAATTGGATAATTTAGAACAGCAGTACAAAAAGGTTTGCAATAGTTAGGACGAATAAGAAATTCTAAATTTCTTTAAATAATTGGAATAGGTATTAGATGAAAAATTAATTGAATTCCCAAAATTCATAAATTTTTATGAAAAATATTTTTACTTAAGATAGAAGTCTGAAAACTTTTAGTTCTCTGACTCTCTTTTGATCCCTCTACAAGAAAAATATATTGAAATTTTGAGATTACAATAAAATCCTCATGTTCTATAGAAATAACTCAAGAATTTAATTAGATTTTAAGCTTAACCTTTTCAAATCTATATTTTGTATTTAAGAACTTTAGAATAATTAAATAAGGATGATGAAGAATTTGAGTAAGATTTCTTATTTGCATAAAATTATGTTTAAAATGAGGATTTATTTAAATTTTCTCTTGAATTTATTTATCGATATACTAGATAATATTTAACTTTGACAGAAAAATTAGATGAAAGATAAACAACAATTAGAGAATTGTTCAATTAATTAGCAGAAAAGAAATCATATTCTGATTAATAAAAGGCTAAGATTTATAATGAATTAGCAAAAGTTGAATGTTATTTATTTGATAATAAATTAAATTCAAGAGCAGCATTTGAAAAATGTGTTTAATTGGTTTGGGACAATAATTCTTACTGGAAAGATTACTATTATTCTTAAATTAGCTTACCAATACTTAATATTTAATAAAGAGATAGATTAAGAGGTATATTAAAGAGAGCAGTTGAATTATGCTTGGAAGATAAGATTACAGCATCAGAAGATTTGCTTAACTTTGAAACACTATTTGGTAATGTTGAGGAAGTATAGAAAGCAGAAGAGAAATTATAAGGTGTTCTAGAAACTATAGAGGATAATGATGAGTTGATCTAACAGGAAGAAGAAGAATAATAGGAATAATAATAAGAAGAGAGAAAAGGATAGAAAAACAATAATAGAAAATAAAGTAAAGAACTAAATGAAGAAGACAAAGCACCAAAGGTCTTTACTGATAGTTCAAAGACAATATTCATAAAGTATTTGCCAAAAGAATTGACAGCAAACGAAGTAATTGCTTTGATTCCTAATTGTGGGGCATTGGAATGTAGAATAGTCAAAGATAAAAACTAGGTTTCAAAAGGCTTTGCTTATGTAGATTTTACAAGTGATGAAGATGCTCAATAAGCAGTTAATATACTTAATAATAAGATGGTTGGCGGGGAGAAACTATACGCTGCAATTTCTAAACCCCCAAAATTATATTAGGATGACAAGTTAACACTTTATTTAGACAATTTACCATATAGCATTACTGAATAATAATTAGCAGCAAAGGCTGGAGAAGGTGTTAAATAGATTAGAATAGTGAAGGATTCCAAAGGAAAGCCTAGGGGATATGCATATATAGAATACAATGAAGAAGAGGATAAATAAAATGGATTAGAACTTTTAAATTAAGACCCTTACATAGATGGAAGGAAATATTTTGTTAAGCTTTCAGATTCTCTTGAAAAAATCAAATAAAATCATTAGAATAACTCTATTATAATTAAAAATTTACCTTTTAAAGTTAGAGAAATTGAAAGTAAATATTTAGTATTGATTTTTAGTCAGATAAATCTTTGATGGAATGAATATTACTTAAATTGAGATTCCAAAAAATGAATAAGGAAAGCCTAAGGGATTTGCTTTTATTGAATTTGAGAAATAAAAGCATTTGAAGTTAGCTTTGGATTTAAATGGCATTGAATTTAAAGGTAGAAGACTAGAGATTTAGAAAAAGGAGAAGAAAATGATGAGAAAAAAGGAAGAATAGATAGAAATAGAGGAGGTATAAGATTTTAAACCAAAATCTAATTCAGATTTCAAGAGTTTATTTAAGAAATGAATCAAAACATATATGTTATTGTAAAATTGAAAAAGAATAAAAAAGGTCATCAATTATAAAGTAGATCTTCATCTTCTAAGTCTCTTCCTATAATTTTACTTCTATTAGAATGAAATTAATTACTCAAAAAGATTAGAATTCAAACATTATTTTGAAGGAGGTGTTCTTTATTCATCTTTTCCAAAATTGAATTACAAAACGCTTCTCCCAACCTAGATTTCAATTCCATTCAATTCGTTGATTAATGGTATCACTTTTTATTACATTAAAATCAAGGATCCAAATTTTGATTTATTGTCAGTTAAATATACTTCTCCCTCGTTTAATTTTAGAGTTCCATGATTTCTACTAACAGAAATATCATTAATTCTAATTTCAGTTTCATTAGCTCTTCCAATTTACAATTCTTTGGTTTTAGCAACTTTATCATCGCTATTATTATCAAAAGTAACTATGTAAACTCCATTGCATTAAGCCCAAGAAGAGTCTTAATTTGTTTTGTCAACTCTCATATCCTTAAAGATGTATATATAATAATTACTTAGCGTTTTTAAATAATTTCCATCAACACATAAGCTTGTTCTGTGGGTTTGCTTAGCTCAACCAAATCAACTATATGTTGATCACTCTTAAAAACTGGAGGATAATTAAACTTGCATATTTCACACTCTAAGTTTTTCCACATGTAGATCATACAATGATTACTATGTTTTGTTTAAAATTTCAGTTTTAACCACTTCTTTAAACAATTCAGATGGATATATTTGATTGATCCTGTGCATTTGCATGGGTTTATTAAGGGATTTTATACACTATCTTAGCTACTGCAGCAAACTCTACATGAAATAGCATCTGATTAGCTAGATCTTGACGAATCTAAATCACATCTATATTGTTTAATAAATTAATTATATACATTTATTTCCTTTAATTTAACTGAATTTCCCTAATTTTTAATTTAACTCTTCCCAATTTAATCACATCGCCTTATTTTAGTTTTATTCCGCTATTACTAAACATTGATTAGATGGATCTAACTACCAACCATAATCTACTGCCCTTCTCTAATAATTTAGTATTGGTTCTTTGGCTTTGATTTAATTTGTAATTATGTTGATCTATTTTGTTTATCCAATCCTGTGACTGTTGAAATTCTTCCCCTTCCAACTAATCCAAGTTTTCAGACTATTAAAAATCCCTATTGCCTTCTCCTAAGTACTTTGTTGTTAATTCTTGTTTATCATCTTCTAAATTCTATTTGCATTCTCCCCTTTTATTTATTATTGTAAAAACTCCATTAATTTTTTCAACTCTGAATAGTATTTGATGCTATTTGATCACACATTTATTCCAATCAATGTCATCATCTATCCATTGCACTTCGTTATTATTTTTTATTAAATATCCTCCTTATCTTATCTTATTATTATAAATCCGCATACCTCAATATTTTATTCCTTTAAGTGAGTCTGGCTCTCATAATCGAACAAAGAGAAAGATTCCTGTTGCCAAGTTTTTATTTTAATGAACAATTCTTTTGCAAAATCTTCCTTACTATTGTTATGAAATTCATCATTTATGATTATCTCTTGATGATTATTGTTGTAAGACCCTTAGTCTGAATCAAAGTATTTCCTACATTGACAATTGCCCATTTATAAATTATAAAGCAAAAATATTAATAACTTTGAGAAGAAATAACTTATTCATAATATATTCATTTTTATTTAATTTAAAATTATATGGTATTATTGACTAGATAGAGAGTATGAATATAAAATATATATATCTAATCACAAGAATATTGGAATTTTATATGATAAATTACTCTTTCTTTATTTTCAAAAACTTATATTAAGAAAGAAATAAAATTATTTAATATTCATGGACTTGCATAAATTTTAGCATTTTATTTTGGAACTAGATTTCAATAAAATATTAGAGTCATCAAAGCTTAATCAACTGGAAGTGCCCAAAGATGAATAAATTGAGTCTGATTATTTGTGTAAAATACCAATTTCATTTGGCGATGAAAGTGAATATTAAAAGATTTGGAAACCCCTTTTCTATGAAGAAGTAAAAGCAAACATTGTTAAATCATTCCAAACAGAAGTATTTGATATTCACAATTTTTTAGACATACCCTGATGTAGAATATAAGTTTGATAAGCATAAAAAAGATGAATTCACCAAATTAGATTTCTAACTAATTGGATAAAAAGATCAATTAAATTTTAGAGATCTAATCTTAATATCATGCAGCCCTTATAAATAAGGTGATCAATGTTTATTGGGACTTATAGAAAATAATTAAGATATTATACGAGTAAATGTTTAGAATAACTTTGAACCAATTGCAGCTCTATTTGAAAAAAACATGATAATAAATTAATAAAATCCTAACCAAAAATCTCTCAAAAACTTTTTTATTAGAAAGGTGACTGGTTTATCAACATTAGAAAGGGAATTTAGAGCACTTCATAAATTTGGTGAGTTGATGCTTAAATCAATTCTTTTGTCCTTAGAAGCTCAACCAAAAGTGAACTCTTATTTCACAATCCCATATAAACTTGATTAAAAATTGCACTCTATTTATAATTCGAGTCAATATGAAGCAATATAGTAAACATTAAAAACACATGGAATCACTTTAATCTAAGGACCTCCAGGTACAGGTAAGACTAAAACGGTTCTTGGCACTCTGAGTGTGTTATTGCAATCTAAATAAGAAAGACCTGAATTAAATTTGGTCTAAAAAACAAGCTTGGAAATAGAATAGGAATTTAATCAAGAATATCCATAACCTTGGAAATCTTTAGATTACGATGATTGGAGAGATCATATCTTTGATGATGTAGAATAGGATATATCAAATTATTTTACTAATAGACTTTCAGATTTCTAGAAAGAGAAGCCATAACCAATCTACAAAAGTGATTATTCTTAAGCAAAAATTCCTAATAAGATTTTAGTATGTGGTCCTTCAAATGCCTCTGTAGATGAAATAATTAGGAAAGTACTTGAAGAAGGACTTTTGGATGATACTGGTCAGAGAGCTGATGTCCCAATAGTAAGAATAGGTGAAAATTTTGACCCCACCTTATCTAAGGTTTCCTTAGAATGTTTGGTTTAATAAAGAGTGTATGAATAATAAAATTAAGATACAGACAAAGTGAAAAAAGAAATTCTAAATTAAGCTAAAGTAATATTTGGAACTCTGTCGTCAAGTGGTTCTAATGTGCTTGCATTATCCGAGCTTAAATTTGACACAGTCATTATAGATGAAGCAGCTTAAGCAGTGGAAATCTCAACATTGATACCTTTGCAATATGGGTGCAGAAGATTAATTTTAATTGGTGATCCTAATTAATTACCTGCCACTATATTTAGTTCTATCTGTGGAAAATACAAATATGACTAAAGCTTATTTGAGAGATTGTAAAAACAAGGAGCAAATGTCCATCTACTAAAAGTATGTTTTAATCTTTATAATAGACCTAATATCGTATGCATGCTAAAATCTCTAAATTCATTTCGACAACATTTTATGGTAGTGAATTAAATGATTATGAATATTTGGAAAGATTGATAGGAACACCAAAGTTTTATGATTATTATACATACAGTCCTGTTGTTGTGTTACATGTTAAAGGTTATGAGAATTTCACTAGAAATTCCTATTGCAATGAGATGGAAGCTAAAGTAGTGACTGAGCTATATAAGGATATGAAAAATAAATTTCCTACTTTTAATATGAATAATTTAGGTATTGTAAGTCCTTACAGTCAGTAAGTGTGGTTGATATCTAAATAATTAAAAAAAATGAATGAAGAAAACGTTGAAGTTAAAACAGTGGATGGGTTCTAAGGAAGAGAAAAAGATGTCATCATCTTTTCGAGTGTTAGATCCAAGTTTATTAGCGAAAATCAAAAAAACCCAAAAAAGGGAGTAGGATTTCTGAGTGATGCAAGAAGAATGAATGTGAGTTTATCTAGATGCAGGTAAACCTTAATAGTTGTATGTGATATCTATAAAATATCATGCAATGAAAGATGGAGAAATCTGATCAACTATAGCATTTAATTAGGCTCATGCTACAGAGTAGGTACAGAGGATATATCTGAATGGTTTTAGTCATTCGACTAAGATCCTCTTAAATATGCTATCATTAATGAAATCACTTTTAAGAAAAAGGAAAAGCCTGAATAGGTGAAAAAATGAAAATGTATAATATATTATTATAATTTAATATTTATTCACTTCAGCTTGCATAATTAGATGATCTATATATTTCTTTAAAGTATTTCAATATCTAATCTAGAAATAATGGACTTTTTCTAATAAACATTTATAAATATATTTAAACCTTTTTTACTTTTTATAAAATATCTTAAAAAGATTTCGTCTCATTTTATTAGTAAACAAACTTCATTCATGATGTCAAACCTTCTAACTTATTCTAATTTCATATTGCAATTTAAAATATAATTATATCTTTACTAATATCAATAGATTACGCAAAAGAAACTTTTACCTATTTCACCTACTTATATAATTCACACCTATTTAAATATAATAATGCTCAGAATAGAATAGCTAAGCTCAAATGTGACTTTTATATAACATTTTATCAAAATTTAAGACAAGAAATTTTATACAACTGCATTAAAATTTCTCTAATTTACAGGAAATTGAGAAAAATGTTTCAATATTTCACTAAATTCACTTTTTGTATCAAAATCAAATTTATTCTAGGCTAACATAATAAATATAAAATATATGAATAATTAGGATAAAATTGGATTTATATTATCTATTGACAAAGATTGGTAGAATATTGTAGAAAAATGCTCGAGCATTGATAATAACATAAAAAATATGCAAACAAGATTAACATTTACAATAGGTCAGATGAATAAGGAAATAGGGAATAGACATATAATACCTGCATTTTAAGTTGAAGAAGAATAAATCAAGGAAGAGACTCGTCTGCCTTCGTAGGGTGAATCTCCGCTTAAAAAGCCTACGAATTTGGTAAAGCAAGCTCAAATTTTAGCACCTGTCTATTCAACAATAAGCGAACGTTTTTAAATTTGTAAATTTTTGGGAAAGGGCAAGTTTAGTGATGTATATTAAGCACAGGATAAATAAACTAAGGTAATTGTTGCTTTGAAAGTTATTCCAAAAGCAATTTTATAGAAATATGGCATGGAAAAATAATTATCAAATGAAATTAAACTATAAGGCTATATGGACCATCCTAATATCCTTAAGCTTTATGGATACTTCTAAGAATGGTCTAAAGTAGTCCTAATATTAGAATATGCTACTGATGGGGAATTATTTAAATTATTAAAGAAACAACCTAAAAAGAAATTCACAGAACAAACAGTTTCAGGCTATATAAGGTAAATCATTGAAGGTATTGGTTATATGCATAGCAAAAACATTATTCATCGAGATATCAAACCAGAAAATATTCTAATTACACATTCCTTATTGAAAATTGCAGATATGGGTTTATCAACATATAACCCTACTAATTAAGTAAGACAATCCTTTTGCGGCACTGTCGATTATATGTCTCCAGAAATTGCAGCAGGCAGAGATTATGATCACACTGTTGATATTTGGGCTATTGGTATTTTAGCTTATGAACTTTGCACCGGGGAAACTCCTTTTTATGAAAAAAAAAAAGAAGATACTATGAATAAAATAATCTATAGTAATTTTGAATTTCCCAATTATTTGAGTGAAGAGTTTAAGACCTTTGTTAAAATTTTGGTTTAAAAAGATCCGAAAAAGAGACCATCTATATATCAAATTATGTAACATCAATGGATTTAAAAGTATGAAAAAGAAAGCACAATTTTCAATAGGGATTTATTGAACTCAATGGTTAAATTACTAAAATGATTGATTAGATCTTTGATTTATAAATAATACTCAAAAGTAATTTGGCATTTAAGTAATCATTACTAAAAGTAAATTATAAAATTAAATAATTAATATGTAAATGATTGAAAAATGAACTTCATTCTATCAAGAGTGACACTCATACATGTAATGATTTTGCATTTGATTTCATTTTATTTATACATTTTTATTGGGAATTTCGTTATTATGAGAAAGAAGGGGAAGGTCCCTTTTTATTTTAAGATGATGTTTTGCAGTCTTTCTATTTCTGTTTCAAATTTATTGTTAAATTATATGTCCCAAATGGTTATGCCTTTTAAAATTTCGAGTTTGAATGAGTTTAATACTAATTTTTTGATTTGTTTGTTCCAAATTCTAAAGGTTCGATGTCCTTATTAATTTTGCTGGATGTATTCGATTTGTATTCCTATATGGTCGAAATAGATAGTGATCTATCTAAATTTGATTTGCTTTCATTATTTTGAGTAATAACTCTCTCGCTAGAATTGTTATTATTGTTTTTTAAGAGTCCATAGTATTGTGGATTCTCAAGGTTTACATGCTTCTCTAAAGATTCTAATTTCATGTATTTGTTTTAATCTTTGATGCCTTTCTAAAATAACTATTGCAAATTTTTGATTAATGCCTTTTTATTTTATTTGGGCGATTGCAGTTTCTCTTTACTAATCCCTGTGAATATTAATTAATTTTAATCTTCCTCAGATATATATATCTTTAAACAAAGCTTATCGGATTCCAGCTTTTCAATCATTCTCAAATTTCTCTTCACCGGAGGTTCCATCTTTGGAACTTTAGATTAAGGTTATGGAATGTCAACTACACTATTCTTCTACTATTATAATTTAAACTTTCCAGTTGAAAACATCCTATCGAAATTTGGACTTTCACTTAATTTTCTATCAGTGATCAATCCAATTTCTAATCGTTTTTTATCTCCCTTGCAGCTTGACCTCAGAGATGAATTAGGAAGTCCAGGGGAGTTAATTCTTCTATATGAAAGTGATTCTTTGTTTCCTTCTATGTTCTAAATATTTCTGGTCTGATTTCTGAGTAATTGGCAAACTTGATCCATTTTTTACTAAATAAATTCGTTAATAATTAATGGATTAAGACGGATTTAATTTCTAAACCCTAGAATCTATATTAAATAGAATTGGGGCTTCAAATTGTAATTTTACTCATTTATGATTAGATTAGTAACTAGCTCTGTTTGATAAAAAGCTTTTTCTGGACACACAAACATCAGATATCTTATATCAAGAGAAAGATTATTTATATCATCTAATCACAAAGAAGAAGAATCTTGAAATCAATCAACTGTAGAAACCTGCATAACCTATTCCGTTAGAATTCACCAAGTTTAAATAATTAAATGACTACTTAATGCCAGCAGCTTGGACTTTAGAAATAATTGGACCCTCACTAAGTTTTAAGTCCCAAATATTAAGAGACATGGCTGAGACTATGTCTTAAAAAAATATCCCAATTCTCTATATTAGCATTCATGAAGAATATTCAAACTAAAAATTTAAAGTAATCAAAATGAGATAACCTAAAGAATTATTTATATTACTCTCCATTCTAATAGAGAGTCAAGAATAACGTAATAATACAACTATGATTAATAGATTATAATTTAATAATAATTGATGGACTGAGTTCTCTACTATATCAAACAGCACAGATGAATGTAATTGAAAATTAATTGCAAGAACTTCAATAGCTCTTGGCCTTACTCAAAGAAAAGAAGGGAGTCTAAATAGTTATCTCATCAATTGCAAAAATGAGAGAAAATTACACTAGTTATAATTCAACTTAGGATTGTAATATAATAATTTAAGTAGGTAGAATTTATAAGTCAAGATAAAATCTTTTAAAAAACTATATTAAATAATCCTTGGTAATGTATATGGTAAGCCCAGCTGAGTATATAGAGAATGGTAGAAACCAAATATGATTACAATGAAAATGTGAATAAAAACACTTTAAAATTTTAGTATTTTTGCTTTTATGATGGAATCATTAAGCCTGAGATTGGTATCCTATTTTGATTAATTATATTTATTCTTATATTTTCTAAACACTGTACTATTTCTTAAATTAGAAAATTACTAACTATTAATTAAAATATTTTCAATATCCAATTAATATAAAATATATTCAACATGAAGGAAACCTTGACCACCAATTGAAAGGATCTCCATTTGAATTAAAATAATCAACTTAACAAATATTTTATCTTATAATCATTTTTTACATTTAATCAACCTATGTTTAACTTTCATCGAATCTATTAGTTTTAATAGATCTTTATTGTTCAATTTGTAGTAATCTTTGCTAATTTATTTAATTGAGTCTTTATGAAAATGACTTTGCGGTAATAAACCTGATTAAAAATGAGAGTGAGTATGAGGCGAAAATGAAGTTTAGGTTATCGATTTAGCATTTGATGACTGAAATGACTTACGATTAAAAATGCTCAAAGGTTTAAGATAAACTTCTAATTTGGGATTGGTATCTTTTAACATTTTTGTCATATACTAGGTTATTTGACTTTTTCTTGGCTCTTTACCATGACTTAAAATTTAAGGATAGAAAGGATCATGAAAATCAGAAGCTGTTTTTACTCTTTAAGGATTTAATAATTATGGTACCTTTGTGACTGATGTGATTAAGGAATTAGAAGGACAGGTTGAGGTTGTAAATGGGCTGGAACAATTGGCTAAGGCTTTCTTAGAGTTGTCAAATTTCGAACAGCCTTTAGAAGATGCATTCTCTTTCTGAACTTCTTAATTGCTTCCATTTTATATGTGAGGATGAAGATTATTGCGTTAATTACAGCTTTAAATCTCTTTAATATTCTTTTTCGTTTCTGCCATCTTTTGATTTTATATACTAATACCTTGATTCCTTAAAAGGATATTGTTTTTTAATGATCTCGAAATATTTGCTGCCTTTGCCACAGTCAGAACAATTGCAGCTTTGATTTAAAATCTAATATTCCTTTTCTAACATCTCTTTATTCTAATACAATAGAGTTTTTTTCTTTTGAATCCTTTGGGCTTATGTGTTATCTTTTATAGTTCTAACGTGTTTAAGCTCATAGAAGTCAAGTGGAGAAATTGAAGTTTCTGACATTTTTAATAAATTAAATCTTAAAATATAAGTCTGCAAGTCTCATTAAAATATAAGAAATAATTAGAAATTTCCTCTTCATTTTGGAGATTACATTCTGTTGATCCATTTCCAACTCTTTTTTTAATTCTTATATAATTAATATATAATGAATGCATTTGATCATAAATTCTAAAATCATTTAATTAAAAATTAACAAACAAAACTATGGACTCCACTAAAGACAGAGTTGAAGGAACTAGAGCAACTGTTATTGAAATTATCGGAAGAACAGGTAACAAAATTTATAATAAATTGTATAGGATCTAGAGGTGGTATTACATAAGTTAAAGTTTAATTGGTTGGATAATAAAGAACATTAATTAGAAATGTTATGGGTCCAGTTAGAAAGGGAGACACCTTAGAGCTTATGGAATGCGAAAGAGAAGCTAGAAGATTAAGATGAATGGATGAATTATGTACATTAAAATTGCAAATTTAATCGTTATTGCTAGCTATGCTTATTCATCATAATTAAAAGTTTTATCACTTATATATATTCTAATAACACTATAAATACACAGCTAGAAACGTGAGATATCAATTTTATGTTTTGATATCGTGATTCTAAATTTGATTTCTCATCCCTATTCCCATCACATAGCTATCATATTCATCTTATTGTTCAAAATTGAAGATTACATCAAATATTAAAATAAGAAAATGTATTTATTAAAACTGAATTAATTGAAGGCTTTAACAAATTTATATAATTAAATGATATAATAAAACACTAGACAAAAATGATTTATAATTAATCATAGCCAAGATCAATACCGATTATGATGGATAATTTATTTAATATTATTATAATAAAAGATAATTTTTATAAGATCATTATAATCTCTCATCTAAATTAAGAATATTTTGATGCTAGTATAAAATCTATATTTTCCATTTAATAATCCTTAAGAGCTTAGATAAGTCTCTTTCTTGTATAACAATTTATTTAGAAATCTGAATAGATCAATCAATATATTGGAATGTAAATCCAACTTAAATAATTAAATTGAAATTAGAAGGCTTTAATAATTCAAGTTTAGACACTAAAGATTGAAATAAAATTAAGAAGCTAATTATGTATGAATATTTAGTAACATTATCTGCGAAAGATTCCTTGAACTTAACTTTATAACTGATTTTATTTTTGAGTGTCATGCTTAATGAATGTAAATCTATTTTAAAGATACAACAATCAGATAAATAAATTACGCGTATAATTTAATTAAATTAATTAATGTTTTTCATGGGTGTAATGTTACTGTAATGCTGTTATTCGCTTGAATTACAATATGTAAATAATGATCAAGCATTATGTCTTGATGGATCACTAGGTGTAAGGCTTTTATTAGATATTCTAGTCCTTTTATTTTCAGAAAGGATACATGGAAGGTAAAAATAAGTTTTTGATCCATTTTGAAGGAGGAGAGTATTAACATATTTATATAATATAGTCTTATATTAGGCAGCAGTGAAGATGAATATTTTAGAAATGCGATTATTAAGTAAATTTTACTCCTATTAAGACAGGGGACATAATATGGAAGTTCATTGAATAGAGCTCTGTCATTTGATTTCGATGGTTTATTATCTTAAAATTAAAGTTAAAATATCAACTTTTATAATTGGAACATCATATATATAAATTCTTGCGATGGGACTGGTTAAGAAAATTTGTTGATTATTTTAGGTCATTAAGGCTATAGATAAGACGTTGTTAATTACTAATAAAAGCAGATCTATTTTCGTGGTGAATTAATTATCAAAAGTGTTATTGCAAAGTATAGTACTCAATTGTAAAGTTCTGAAGTTATTATTTTGTCTGGATGCTCAATTGGGGCAGTCGCTGCTTTATAATGGTCCTAACATATTACTTAAATGATACCAATCAGTGTGTCTTTACTTTGTATTGCGGATTCTGGAATACTTATTGATATGCACTCTATAGATGGGAGTGAATTGCTAAAATAATCCTTAAAAATAATGAACTACGTAGTTAATGTTGAATCTGAAGTTCCTATTGACAGTTGCGCTAAAAATTATCCAAATTAAAGCTGGAAGTGTTTTTATTTTTAAAATTTGTTAAACCATATTACTAAACCTGTCTTTATAATTTAATCTTTGTATGATGCTGCGTTCTTATAAGATTATTTAAAAATAGAATGCATCAAAGATAGGACTTTAAGTTACTGTTCGACTATTGAGAAAGATTATATTGACTTTGCTTACTCTTAATTTTAATCAACAATCAAGAACAAAACATCAGCGAATAGGAGAATGGGATCATTTGCTCCAAGTTGTATCTCTAATTGGTATTCTTAGATTTTATTAAAATTTGTTTTTAGCCTTTTTCTGAATTCTGCCTCGTTTTCTATCAATTGGTCAATCCCTGAGAAATCTGGCAAAACCATATCCTAAACTTTAAATAAATGGATAGAGGCTCAACAAAGAAATAAAGGAGATGAAGATTAAGTGGTTCTGATTGACGATGTTTATTGGCCAAATAATTAGCCTTGTGCAAAATTAGCTTCTTAATCAATTGCCAATAGATATGCAAATATATTGTACTTTTTGTTTATAATACTAAATTTTTGACGCACATATAAAACAATATTATTATAAAGGATGAAAAATTAAACAATGATTTTATGGGGGGTTCGTGTTCATGCAAACAAACTCTTTGATTCATTTTATTATTTTATTGATTTAATTCGATAAATCTCAAATTTCTAATAATTGGTTCTCAATACTTATATTATTTAATTAATGTCTCACTCATCCAGTAGAATCGTTGTTTCAATACTCACTTTGAATTCACTATTACAAATATATGAAAATCAACCCTTTGAATTTAATGATTCTAACTTGATGATGTAACATCCTTCACTAGCTTCAATATTTCCCACTAATAAAGTAATTGATTCTGATATCTATCTAGATGATAAATTTGGCAGTTGGAATATTAATATTATTCTTAATAGATTGGAAGAATAAACTTAATATAATTTCTTCATTATTCTTTGGGATATCAGTTATAATGTAAAATTTCAAGTAAATTTATAATTAAACTAGCTATCTACTACCAAAAACACTCAATATAATACAAATTTATTTGTAGTTATTATTTATCATCAAGTACATTTACTAATAGACGAAAAAAATCTATTTTAGAGTTAAATCCCTTGAAAAAAATAATGAAACAGCAACTCTTATTTCTCATTATGTACAAACAAAGAAAAAAATTACTAAAATTTCTAAAAAGGCTGAAAAATTAAAATTAAAACTAGAAAATACAACAACTAACGAAATAAAGGCCAAAATTGTTTAGTAATAAATGAGTATCGAACAAACTAAAGAAAAAGATAAATAAACATAAGAATAATTAAATTAATTTATTCCAGAGTAACATGTTAGTGAGGCTGAATTAGAAACCGAGAATTAATGTGAAATTAACCATTCAGATCTTTCATAGATATCTTAAATAAAAGAAGAGCAAAGTATATCTTTAAAATACTTAGAACTACAAATATAATTGAAATTAAATGGTAAAAACGAGTAATTTTGTTGCAATTTTGATACTTTTGAAACAATATCTCAAATTCTTTCTAGTTCATTTACAGATAATTAGATAATATAAATAAAGATCCACATCCTACTTAATTTCTATGATGAAAACCAAGATGGCAATTGTAGACTATGGTGTATCAAAAAATTATTAGCTTTTTAATTTTGAATATAGATTTATTAAATTCTTATGCATTTTAGATAAAAAAAACAGAACTTAATTTTATTAATTTTAATTATCAAAACAATTTATTTCATTACATCATTCTCTTTTTAAGGAAGGATATATTATAACATTTTATAATTCCATATGCAAATGACTTTCTACTTCCATTCTATGCTATAAACAATATATTTAATAAGCCATTTTTAAATCAAAATAAAAATTAAATAACTTAATTATCAGGATGGCTATTACTATAATCTGAGTATTGATGCTAGTTAGTATTAGAAGAGGATCTATCTTTAACCCTTCTAGATTTAGATTCAAAGGACTTCGATAATGTTTAATTTGAAATATTAGCATTTGAATACCTTCCTAAATTTGAATAAAGAATAATAATTACTGGCATTTTAAGAAATATTTTTGCTATATCGTTCGTATTCAGAACTATGCCTAAGTTATTACTTTTTATTATATGAAGTTTTGGCTGATTATATCCTATCATACAGTTTCTTTAATAATTATATATATTTACAATATTTTCGAAATCTATTGATAAATTTTGGCTTCTTCTAGTTGATAACCTGCTAGAATTCAATTTGAATTTTTATCTCAATTTTGACTTATTTAATTCTCCTTATTTTAAATCAATATTAACAATCTTGCTAATTAGTATAGAATTGCATTGATTTATTTCTTTTTACCTCTAAATCATAAGTAAATAATAATAAAGCATACTCATATTTATTTTAGTGTCTAGAGCAGACTGACAAAAAATAAGGTTTATATGGACTATTAGTTTTGACAATAGATTTTGCATTTCTAACGCTGTTTAAATGTTAGTCATAGGACTAAGGAGTAATTAATATTTAATACTTTCATTTAGGATTTAACCTAACAAATTTTACTTGCAGGTGTGAAGTTCCACATTTTATATAATTTTATTATTGAAAAATAAATTAAACATAAAAAATGTTATAGTAAGACATTCATGTATATGTTGTTGCGATGTATGAATTAAAAATATTTAATAGATCAAAATGAATAAGGCTCAATCATATTACATTTTACAATAATAAGTCTTTGATATCATACAAGGAATCAAAATGCTAATTCTATTGTTCTAAGCTTTTTTTCATCATTAACAGGGTGTCGTTTATCAATAATCTTTCCTTTTGTTCTACTAATTTTTATTCTTCTTATGTCTGTTAAGTATCTTAGTGATTGTTTTAAGTTATTTATTCATCATTCACTTTAATCTAATCGTTGAAATGAGTCAAAATTTGTGTTTGTTGAACAGGCAATTCAAACTTGGTTTGATTTTCTATCTTACTATTTATTCCACCATTAGTTTCCTAATGTTTTTAATCATTCAAAATATTATCAATAGTAAATTTGTCACTTTATTAATGTTGATGTTACTCATTTGGAATATCGACAGTTTATTACTTAGTTTGCAGTGCTAATTATCCTTAAGCTTCAGTAAATTAAACGGAATCGAATACCTTTTTGGGCAATTCTACTTTAACTCCTTTTTTTTCTAGTTAGCCACTCAATTTGGCAACCATGAAATGGAATCTATTTTCAATTGATTCCTCTTGAATACTTAAATCCGAAGCAATATCATTATATTTAGCAGAATTCAAGAAATTAGAAATAATCCGTGTGTCTCTTTCAATGTCCCAGAAGATGGTAGGTGCTTATTGTTAGATGAAGGCAATTTCAGACCATCTTTTTTAAAGTGACGGTCTGTCTCTATGGGGAAATCTTTATTAAATCTTAACCCAATTTCCTTTATGTTTGCGATATGCAAAAATTAAGAGGGAATCTTCTTTTGGTGTCCAAGTTAAATCAATTTCTTCTTCTTCATCTTCGAATTCTTCTGGTTCTCTTATCATTGTGTACCTTCTTGAACATTCGATATGATCCTTGGTTTTTATCTTATCTGAGATGAGTTTCCAATCTTCTGTTTTGAAGCGTTCAACCAATTACAAGAGAAGTACATCTTCACCAATAGTCCAATATGAATTAATCTTCTTTTTTTCGATTCTGTGATCAAAGTCCTTTCCATTCATTAATGGATATTTAGGATTGAACTTGTCCTGTATGTTGTGATATTGTTTTCCGTATTTGTCATCCATCATAGAACCATTCTATTTGTAAGGATTAAAATGATCGATTCCCTCTTTTCTTTATTTGTTATTAAATGATTGGATGAAATTATTGACTTCATAGTCATCTGAATCTGAATCACTCATCATTTCTCTTTTATTATTTATGGTTGTATTTATCAAAAAATCATAGTACTAATAGACAAATAATATCTGGATTTCTAAATATTGTATATAAAATTAATAATAAATTACAAATCATAATATTCATCATTAATTCATATATTTCGATATTCTGTTTAATAATTGATACCCAAGAATATAATTGCCAGAATTCCACATAAAACTCAAAAAAGGTAAAGCCAAGTACCATGGTTTGTCATCAGCTATAGTTAAGATTTTAAACGGGATGTCTTTCCACAATTGTCTTGATAAGTTTAAATTCAAATAGATTTCTTCTTTCTGTCCCTTCAACATTATTGATTTCGGAGTCAATAGTCTAGAATATACATTATAGATCAAACCTTGAAACTATAGTCAGAATTGTGCTCATGCCTATGCTTATTTGCCATGCTGACATTGGGATTCCTTACTGATTTCTTAGGAAGTACAAGCAGAGTGGCAAATAAAATATATGATGAAAGGAGGTTAGCAATCTCAACTTCGTAGTTGATGGCCATGTCAAATATCTACATAGATGGAATTAATTCAAATACTTTGCCACTCCAATAGGCCAAACTTTAAATAAAGAATATGCCAATAAATCCACGTACCACAACACTTAATCGATAGACACCAATATCATGCTGGCTGCCAATATCAATGGTTTATTTCTAATTATTCATCGATTATACTTCCAGAATGCATATGCAGAACTAATTAAACTCAAATTGCAAGCCCACATTAATTCATAAAATATTGTGAATTTTGCTTAACCGAATCTAGCAATTACAATTAGCAACACATAGAATAGGATTCCTAATGCAATTAAGTTTCTTGTATTTTGTGATTCTTAAAACTAATTTAAAATTTCAATTACATCTTCTATTCCCTCTTTATTTTAACTTTCCAGTTTTATGCTTCCATACATGTAACTCACTGAACTTATCAGAAAGCAAAATAATGGATGCACAACCTTACCATATTTTGGATCCTTGGGATTCGAATGTGAAAATATAAATTTACCGATGAATCTCAATGTTGAAATTGCAGCCATCAATTTAATTAATATATGAATAATATATTAATATCGTCATTCTTTAGCATAATTGCGTTTTTTACAAAATTAATCACAAGTTGATTCATTCAGTAAGCATCCTCAAAATTTGCTATAACTGCATACGAATTACTCCACTTAGTATTTCATTCAAATTAAATCCACAATCCAATATGGTTTGAGCAAAAAACGCAATTATTTTTAAATTATATTCAATGAGTTTCCTTATTTCCCATTATTATTTTTTTTTAAAAACAAAATCAGCAGATCAATTTATGGTTAGTCATCAATATTTTTTAGTAATTAAAGAAAGTTAGCTTAGTTTTATGATGCGTTTGAAAATATTCTTCTGTTCTCCACCTTTATTAGTTTAAATTTCATAATGGAATAAGTGCCATTACAACTAAAATTCATTTGATGCTACACTCAGTATTCAAATTAGAATCAAGCATACAGGGCTTATAAATGAAAATACCATATTTTATTAAGTTAGATCATTGAATATCGGTAGAAATTTCTAATAATTAGTCAATTGGTAGATAGAATTCTCAATAGAATCCTAATTTGTCTAGCAGTAAGGTATCAGTTGACAATTTATATGAATAAATAATGTAGTTGATAATTTTCCTACGGATTGTCACAATTAATAACCAAGGGTATATACTTTAAATTAAATATGGGATACTTTCATTCAGAGCCCTTTCGGCTCAGATTTGGATTCAGTTGAAGAATTAATAAAAGAGTTTGGTCTAAACTTAACATTACTTTTCAACTTAACCTTTTGTTAGCTATTTTAAATTTAGAATTATTTGAAGTAGAACAGTAATTAACTATTTAAATAGTTAAGCTATGTTGAAGATTGTAACAATATTTTCGTGTCTTATGGAAATTTTGTTAGCAGAGATTGTGTTCATTGATTTTTGAATTAATATTAAATAAATATAATGGACTAAGCCCAATCTTTTGAACCAGATGATAAACCTTCTGTGAATCAAGTGCATTCGAATATCTGCGATAACAACGAACTTTAAAAAAATAGTAGCCAAACAAGAAGAGCTTGGTCACTCAAAGAAGACAATTAACTCAAATAGGCCATAAAATTACATAGCACAAATTGGCTATTAGTGGCATAGGCATTACAAAATCGTAATCCTTCCCAATGTGCATAGAGATGGAAAAGAATCAAACCCTATAATGTACTTATGTTATTTCTTATTCAAGTACAATATTCGCAAACCATGGACTGACAAGGAAGACTAGCTACTACTCAAGTTAGTCCAGGTGCATAAGAAAAATTGGGTTTAAATAGCCAAATGCATACCTAATCGCACTAGTAAGTAAGTTAGGGAAAGATTTGTAAATAAATTGAATCCAGAAATAAATTCAGAACCTTTTACAACAGAAGAAGATATGATTATAGTAGAGGGCTATAAAAACTTTGGGTCCAAATGGTGCAAGATATCCAAATTATTACAAGGAAGACCTGTATGAAAAATGGTTATTTCTAGGAAAACATAATAAAAAATAGATATTATTCGTACATTCGAAAGCGTTATTTTAATATTGAGAACCCCTATTATGTGGTTCCTAAAACTAATAATGAGTTATAGAAGTCCATTCAGGAAGAAACTACAAATAATAAACAGAGGAGAACAGCCAAAAGGACAATAGACAAACTAAAAATACGTAAAAGAATTACAGTAATATTTTAATTTATAAAAGAAATTGCCAAATATTAAATAGGATGAATATAAGATGAAAAATGACAATGAGGATGAAAATGAATATTTGGATAAAGAAAAAGTTAGGTTGTAAATGACATCAATTGAGGATAACAACAAACAACACTTCAGTAAGCTAATTCCCTAATGTGTAGGTTAATCACAAGTAAAAGATAAATTGGGGTCGATGCAGAATCAATATATTGTAAAGGAAGAGCTCTCAAACCACTAAAGTCAAGTTAAGTAAGAAGCAGATTAAGATTAAGTTGCTAAATTGGATCAACTATAAGAGAGTCTCAATCTTTCACAGAGCTGCTATGCTCACTATCCATTAATTTATAGTACAGCACAACCATACAAAATGATGTACTATTTCCCTACTTAATTACCTATGCCATATATTCCTCAGTATTATATAAATACTCCATTTGTCTAATATGGAGTGTAAAGCTAGGAAACTTTGTTATCTAGATCATAAGAGATATAATAAAAAAGTCAATAATTATGATGAAATTAAACTTTTCCAAATCAATAGTAATAATATTTAATAATTCAATAATTGTTGGTTCCCATTCTAATCATTCTTTGCAAGGATTATTATAAATTAATGAGTTCTTAAAAGTACCCAGAGGAAACCTTCTTAACTTCTTATGAGGACAACGAAGAAAAATGTGAAGTCATTCTAACGATATCTGTTAATGGAATTTTCTCTAAGTTTTTATTTGTAAACTAAGGTGATAGATGTCGTGATTAATTTTATCTAGGAGTTACACTGTAGATGTTTTAGAACTAACTAAGATCTCTACTGCTGCCTTTGTTTTTAACTGTCAGTGCAGGAGCATAGTGTTAATCAAAGAGTCCTTGTTTTGTTTCATTGATATATTTGTAAAATCCTGGCTATTCTCCAAGCACTGTATTGCTGATTGCCTTGTTTTACAGTTTCAATTGAACATCTAATATATTATCCCAACTCTTAAATCTCTCCAACCTTTATTGTGATTTTTATGGAGATTCTTTGTATCCAGAGCCTAAAGTATTCACTCTTGAGGGTTTACTAAAGGAGTTATCAAAAAACGAATCCGCCTTATACTATCTCTAAGGGCCTTTATCAGCTTGGTATAATTTGCTTAAGGGTACTGCTTTAGATTAAGGTTCAAATCGTTTTGAACTACTATTAAATATTAAAATATATATTACAATATTTCATCGAAATTCAACCCTCCTGGAATTTTGCTATTTGGTGTTCTCCTTTAACTTAATGGTTCGCTAAATATTAAGATTTCTTACAGGGTTGGTCTATCAGGTTTTCCCCATTTTCCTAAATAGAGACTTGGCTTTTCTTGAGGTTCAACGAATGGTTCTCGATGTAAAATGTTATTTCTAACTTCCTTTCTGAACTCTGCCAATTCACGTTTATTCATTTATGTAGTGACTTAAAATGTACTAAAATCCAAGATTATCATTTGATTTTTGGTATCTTGATTAATTGACCTTACATAAATCATAATAGGGATACTGGAGAATATCTTTATTGATTAAGCATATGAATTTTGAATAGTTAACAATTTAATTAATGTTAAAAATTATTGTTAAATTACATATAAATTTATATTCTTCAATACAATTATGAAAACTCAAAAACATGAATGATCATCAACCCATCTACTGTCTGTACTCTAGTCATCTTGGCATTTGATAATTCTGCGTTGTTCTTAGATTTCGACAAGATATCTTTAACACTCACATTCGATATTTGTACATCATCATTCACAATTTTACTATCATCACCCAACACCTTATAAATCCAATTGATTAATAATTCTACTGTCCATTCATCATACTAATAAAATAATCTTCGAAACATTTAAACCAATAAAATTAGAGATTAAAATTAAATCGAATCCTGTTCATTAAATATTGATTTGCAAATTGTAAGCCAAGCTGCATATGTAATCTCATCCTCTAAATACTTATAGCAACATTCCATAATTAAATTTCCAATCGTATATTCTATATTTTTGTATGTTATTTTAGTTGATATTTATGTTATGCTTTATATTCTTAGATAGATTTCATACAAATATCTCATTGAGAATTCAAACACAGGTCTTCCATAAAGGGCATATTCTTCAATTTTGAAGTTTGGATAAAACCTCAATTTAGTTTTAGTTTGAACTCCAGGGTCATCAGGAGTAGGAAATGGCTTATATTATTCAGGTTAATTCAATAGGTTTTACTTATCTTAAGTAGTCAAGATGTGGATAATTTCTTCGTTCAACAGCTCAGTATTAAATAACAGATCTGCTTCAGGAATGTCAATATTAAAGAGAGCGTTGATCAGATCAACAAATATTTTGGCAATAAACTTATTTTTGGATACTTATTCCAATTACTTTATGGATTTCAAAATGAGATGAGAAGCTATCTTTAAAGCATTTGCATCTTAAAAACTATAAAAATAAAGAGGAGCTTAAAGTAATTAAAATTTCTAATTGAAAATTTTATAGGTTTCCTGATATTAAAGAAGCCATTAAGGCTATTTATCAAATGGATATATTTGGAAGAGTGGATTCTCATTTAATAACAGTTGTTCATACTTCAGATTACTTTAGCTTTGAAAATATCGAGGCGTCAAACATTTAGTGTATTCTTTCAATTTTAATATGTATTATTAATCAATTGATAGATTGAAACATCTTTTCTCTTCTTCCAATTAGGCATCCATTTATCTTTTCTTTTATCTTAATAAATCTAATTATTTCTGAATTGATTATTAAAAATCCAAATTTTAATCTCTTGTGAGTTTACGATAAGCAAGGTAGGAATCAAACTTTTGTGTTTTGTATAATTTCAAAATTCTTTGCAATTACTAAATTTCAATATCAATAAAATATCTTTTATCTTCGAAATCAAATAAGTCACCGTGAAACTCAGTTTTGCATTTAACTTAATCATCTTCCCTTTTAATTTTCTTAGAATAGGGAATAGATTTATAGAATCTATTTAGAACATCTTGAAATTCAGTTTTAAATTTCTACTCTTCATTAAAATAAACGTAAGATGTCTCACCTAAACGAGGCAGAGTAGCAATATCAACTTATGTATGCACTCCTCTCATTGTAGAGAATTGCTCTAGATTTTTTCTCATTAGTTTGATAAAGCTTTTGGATGGCGATTCTTACTATTATTTTAATTATACTTTTGAATCTGAACAATCTTACCATTAATCCAAAGAATCTATATAGTCACCTGTATCATTTTCTTTTGAAATTTCTTCAGATGCAGAAGATTACTATGGATAATATTCTTCCGAATCTTCATCATCACCCTCGTCAATTTACCCTTGAGCAAAATATTAATTGTTTTTCCAAAATTAATTAGATTCCTCTTCATTGGTGTGTTACCTTGGTCTTCTTTGCCTTTTATATGGCTATTCATTTTATTGACTCTATTCCTCTTTGCTCATTGAATATTTGTTAATTTTATTATTAAATCAATTAATTAATATCAATTAAATTAATCTATTATCTTTATAAATTCAATATTAAATCCAATAAATTCTATATATGTTTTTTATGAATATTCTTAATTAAGTATTAAATTTCAATTTTTAAGCTATTTACAATAATTACAATAAATTCCTTCATCTGAAATTAATAAATATTGCTGTTCAGAAAAGTAAACTTCCCTTCCATCCCTTATTATCAAAATTAGATCCAAGTAAAATTGATACCCTTCTCGTATTATTCTTGTAATTTGATGATTGAAACCTAATTTATAAACATTCTTAATTTGAATAAGATTGACATAAGTTATTTACTTTGAAGAATGAAAACTTATAAAATACTTTGAAAATAAATAAAATAGCCTATATTTAATAAGAGAATCTAGATAATTAAGTTTCCATTTTCTTTTTTATTACCATTTGATATCTGAGACTCTAGCATCATTATTAATATTTCAGGATATTTTTTGATAAATACTTAAAAATATACTTTGATTGTATATTCAATTAGATTGTCAATTTAATCCAAATAAATGGCTGACATTCTCAAATAATCTAAACTTCCATAAATCCTATTAATATAAAACATAACAAGTCTTAAATTTTAATTGTAGAATTCCAACCATCATCTCCAATATTTATTAATAAATTTCTAACTTTATTCGAAGTGATCTAATTATGAATATATGACAGGAGAACTCCTACGGGTATCAAGTATTTTATTAAGCAAATTTTTATTTTATGTATTAATAAATCATTTTTTAGCTTTAGCGAAACCAACTTAATCATTGTCTCTATCGTATATGCTGTAATATTTTCTAAGGAAGACGTCTCCTAAAATCCAAGCAGGTCCTTGAGGTTATTAAATATCTAAAGGCATGAAGGCTGCTATACAATCCCAGTTGTTAACTTCAATTAATGCCTCTATAAGAATTAAATTAGAAATTACATAAATCATCTCCCTCATTAACTTCTGTCAATTAGGCTGCATCAAAATTAGTAGGCTTGACATATTCTTCAGGTTCCAATGTATAATCAACATCATCAATCTTAAATGTAATTGTAGGTAAAGTATTGATTTCATGGCAATGAGATTTTACATTCAAGGTTCTCAACAAGGTACCCAAATCATCAAAGGGTCCACTCATGATTGATGTTCCAGTATCAACAATAAGTCTGCAAGATCCATGACATAAACCAATATCTTTGTTATCTACCAAAATATTATCAGCTTTAATCATCCAATAGTACTTGTCAATAACATCATGATAATGAATATCTCCATCTACATGGGCTGGATTGTAACCTCCCAAAGTAAATTCACTATGAGCAATGTCATTTGCATCTTTAGCAAAATAGAATGAAAATTAGTTTCTCTCCAAAACTCTTTAATCCATGAGATTATCAAAAACTGGATTGAAATTCTTTGGTGCCATTTTTGGATAGGCCAAACCAAGAATACCATCGAAGTCAAGATCTCTAAAGATTGCTCCATTTTCACTTGTAATCTCTGCCAAATTTTATCTTGGTAATGTAACTTCACCAAAATAAACAGTATCAGCATTCACAACTCCTTTCAAATCACCACTTCCAAATTCAACATTCAATTCTTAATTCAAAGGCAAAAACGAGTGACTGTCCTCGTGATTATATTGTTTGTGTCTCATGCAGCCTTCCTCTTAACATCTATTTGAATCGATCCATAAGTTAGCACTTCCTGTATCTAATACAACTTTGAATGTGTTTCCAGGTTAGCCTATTCCTAAGTCAGCAGTGTATTGAATATTTTTGTAATTATGCATTCTCATATATTCAGGACCTGATTGCTGTGTTTAGGCAAAGGAAGACTCACTTAATTTATCTTGATTCATAGCAACTAGTTTATAGAAGTCTTATTTATCTTAGACCTTGGTTTCTCTTTCTTGTAATTGAATATGAATTACCTTCTTTTTTTCAGGTTCTAAGAATTTCTAGTCATTTTGGCTTATAATCAACAATTCAAAATTACATATTAACTGCAACTGACAAGCAAATTATTACTTATAAGAATAAGAACGACTTATTCATTTGTAAAAACGATTTTTTAATAAAATAATAAAAATTATGGGTTAATTCGCTATAAGTTTATTCAATTTCTATGAATTAAAACAGAATCCGATATAAAGCGTTAATGATTAATACCTAAATTTATAATAGACCTGTTAAAGTGCATGATTTAATTTTTATTTATTCATACAAAAAGAATAATCATTACTAATCCAACTAATTCCAATGCTATAAATAGATATAGGCAACAGTAGGATGATGAGTTTAGAAACTTTTTCAATTTTCCATTTACATTGATCATTTCCTTATTTGTTTTGTCCATATCTTTTTCAATCTCTCCAAGCAATCTATTTTATTCGTCCACAGTATTCCCAATGTTTTTACTTTACACTTTGAGAGTATCCAATTAATCTATGCATACGTCAAGTTTCTATTCTTACTCTTTTTGTAATTGTTTCTAATTTGAATGCAATTATTTATTATCCATTTGTTATAATGTCTCTGTGTCTTTATATTGCTTACCCCCATTAGACCTATTGTCAAATAATTAATCCTGTTTAGATCTCAAAGATTTGTCAAAAGTTTGTTTTAATTCCGCAGCTACATTCTACAATTCCAATAATTTATTTTTTCTTGTTTCTCCTTCTTTCTACAATATTTCTTAATTTTAGTTTTGCCTCTCAATAAGGGATTTCAACAATTCTATTTCTCTTTCTTTGAATATATAATGAAATCCGGATACCTATCTTAGAGATGAGTCCTCTGATTTCTCCGTCGATTATTCCAACAGGTTGGTTGGCATTAAACTTTTATTCCCTTTTCTGTATGTCAGATCTTAATTATTAGATCAATCCTTAAATTCTTTCTAAATTACTTCTATATGCATCAGACATTGAATTTTATATTTGTATATTATTTAATACTCATACAAGAACAATTCCTATTTCTTCTGGTTTAAGCATATTACTCTCCAATTTCCAATTGTATAGATAATAATTCAATTACCCATCACCTGGACAGAACATTAATTCCTAACATTATCAAAACAGATACTTTCAAAAACTTTTCATTTTCCATAATGTCCAAAGCATTGAATACATCATAACCTTCATTTTTTGCTAGGATCAATGCGTCATACATTAATTATACAATTGGAGTTTAAGTAGCCACATTATAATACGAGTAGGCAGCCTTTGATGATATCGAAATGATATATTACTCTTAAATGTGTGTGTTTTGGATTTTTAATCACCTAACTTGGAAGATTATAAAAAGATAAGAAATCTGTAACCACTCCTTGTTCTTTTTCAACAACGTATGTGCTTATTACATCCTTTCTTGGTAAAAACCAATGCTTGACTTCATCTTCAGTATATTTAAAATACAATTTGAATTATCTAAAATAAAAAGATTTAAATTACTTCAAATATTCATTTAATAATTTAGTAACTTAAGCTACATCTTTTTTTTTCATAGGTCTCAATCCTTAGGTTTTTGGCTCTTCAGGCAATTTGTAGAGTTTTTATTATCTTGCAATGGTTTGTCTTGCAGAAAGAGATGAAAATCCAACTTCAATTAATTTCTTGGCATTCAAGCTTCTGTGATAGTATCTTGTTTAGGAAATTGGAGTGGGTACAACTATTCCAGCTGTATAGACTGCTTGCCACATGTTTTTAATGTGGACTCTTCTTGTAATTTCTTTGATCAAAACTGGAGCCAATCTGTTTGCTCTGATTTTTTTGTGAACACATAGGAAGTTGATTTCTGTCATCTTAACTTTTGTTTACTAATTCTCAATATGTAATGTAACTGGGATTCCAGTAATAAATCCAACCAGCTTTTAATTTACCTTAACCCCCACAATCCAATCGGGGTGTTGTCCTGGAGGCAACAACGCCCATCTCAGAAAGTCAATTGAGTAATCGAATCTAAACATGTTATCATCATCTTCGACGTAGTTTTCTTTCAACAATGTATATACCTAAATTAAAGAAATAGGAATACTTGTTAGGCTTGTTCATCATTTCTCAAATCGACATTACACCATTCAAATTTAGAGATTAAACTATAGGGATCCTTTCTAACATCAGCTAAAATTCCCTCTTAAATAGGACCAGCCTTTAAGGATTCCAACTCATTAATATTTGGCATAGGCTGTGTTTCCCAAAATTAATGTGGTTTATTCAATTTATCCAACAATTATTGATTGTATTGGGTTTACTTCTATACAACATTGAGTTGCTGTTATTATTGTTGCTATTATTTTTCTTCGCCTTACACTTCTATTTCCTCATCACTGGATTCCTGTTATTTTTCCTATTGTTGCATTATTTATAAAAATTTAAATATAATTTAATCATATCACTCGCAATTTATATGATAAAATTTAAGGAAAAAATAATAGCTAATTACTGGGATATATCTAAATTAATTAATAAAATGAAGAAATTTTTCCAATACCCTGAGAAAGAATTGATTATAAATGATGTTTAGAATACCAATAATGACATTATCTAAAAAATGTATATCATCTAGAATTTAATGCTGGATGGAATTGTGTAAAGATAATTCTTAAAATAAAGTAGTATATAATTGATTCTTTATGTAATTGTTTTAGTTATATATATCATTCTGTATTTAAATTCAAAGGATTGTCACTCACAATTAGGAAATTTACTTTACTATATGTTGTAATGTTCATTAATTTTCTATTGAAGAAATTCATCCTATATTTTTTAATTAAGATTTAAATTTTTTTCACTTTGCTTCATTTGTTTCTTATTGTCTCTATTCTTATTCAACTCTAATGGGATGTAAACCATAGTTTTTTCTTTCCTTGAGGAACACAATTAATCAAAGTATTCTAATTAAGATATGAAGGTTTAGTTTGCTTTTTTATTTTATTGTAATTCCTTATTTACTGTTCTGGAATCCCAAAATAGTTATCTTTATTTCTGAATTGATCTCTGAGATGTTTATTATTATTGAATATGGACTTCTAAAGAAGTTGCCAAATTGCTTCCAGCCGTCTATTTCATTTTCGTTGTATACTAAACAATCGAATTTTCCTCTTGACTTGAATTCTTCTAGAGCTAAATAGCGCAGTTATTTGGTGAGTTGATTTGCTACTCTACAGTTTCTTCAAGGTCAAAGAAAGACATATTTGAATCTTCGGATGCCACTCTTAAGGCTTGAGGAGGGAAAAGATCAGCTTTAATTTTTTGTTATTCAAACCCAAATTATGGAACAGTAGGAACATCAAGGCTGGAGTACTCAAAATTAAGATCATGATCAATGCAATTCATTCCAAAACTATATTGGTGGGATTAAGTTATGACATTGTGCTACGATTGAAAACCCACAGATTGAACATCTGTTGTGCATTGTTTACATTCATTTCCCATTATCACTCTCTTGAATTAATAAATATATAAGATTAAATCAAATTTGCAGGATTAATATTTACATTTTTATACTATTTTATTTGTAAAAAGAATTTTTTAATTACTCAAAATAATTAAATAACTTATTATATTAAATTATAATTCAGTGGTTTGCCATCGTGCTTCTTAAGTATGAACTGCTCATCTCCTTAAATGTGGATCACTGAAATAACTGAAGAATTCTTCTCCTCAAAATCAGAGGGGTCTGTAAATATTTGATCTTCAAACACGGCAAAGGTTTAACATTTGATCTCCTTGTACACTATTGAATTTTAAGTCTCGAAATGTTTAACTAAGATATTTAATCTCTCAAATTTACTTTGCTATAAGGAAAACGAAACACAGTTGATCAGATGGGACAATAATGATCCATCAGCCCCAGCAACTCTGATATATAATTCAATTTATTAGACTTTGCCATTCTGATTTCTCAATCTTTAAGGATCCACAATCTGGAGTACGACATCGTATATTTAATTTAGGTAATGCTTTTCGATTCTGACCTTATCTATATTGCTTAATTCCTCCTGATTATCCATAATAATCGATAATCCTTAGTCTCATTACATACTAATACTAATGCACTAATTTAGATCCACTTCCTTTAACTCTATCTCTCTAATTACGTGTTTGACTGAAATAAAGCAATCTGCATATTAATAATTAGTTAATCCCTCTCCAAATTCAATAACAATCTATCTGGGCTATTTAAATTATCTCCCGTCTATTCTAACATTTTTCTCCAGAAATCTTTTGATATAATCTGAAGGAAACATCTCTCTGAATATGTCTGCGTCCATTAATTAATAATTAATTATATTTCTTATTAAAAATAACCAAAATTATCCAATTATTATCAAGGTATTCGGATGGTCAAAAATCAATTTATGGTTGATGAGGAAACACTCAAATAGCCATGGGTTTGATCCATTTATTACTTAGAAGTACTTATATTCGATATTGATAAAACGTATATTTAATAATATATTTTATTTCTAAACTCTAATTGCTAAATGAGACATTCTGGATTCGTCTAAATATCACCCGCTCCTTTGGTGCCCTTGTAATATAAAATTAATGGTTAGAAACTATTCGGTTTAATCAGTACCACTGATCGCAACAACACCTATGTATTAATCTCTGATCCAAGTGTAATAACCATAACCATAAATTGTGAGAGTACTAAATCAATTTAAATGTTCACTTATAGCAAAGACCAATTCATGTGGTCGATTTGGAATAGTATGATGACATTTGGAGAAAAAAAGTCGAGGACCTTGAAAAGCAATTAAGAGAACTCTAAAAACAAAAACCATAGCCAGTTATTTAGGCTCCAGGTTATTTTTAAATGTTATTTCCAAGAACCTGTGCTTGAATTAAGAGCTGGTGCAGACACTGAAGATTTGGAAAGACAGATCTCTCAACTCCAACTAGAATTGTATAAGACTAAGGAGGATTATGAAGATTTATTATAAAAGTATAATGACAATCTTAGTGAATTGGAAAAATTGAAATGTAATATCTAAAATAATGTTATTTAAGAGTAATTGAAAAATCATGTCTGTACTGATAATACTGCTGAGTTAAAAAAGAAAATTGAATAACAAGACAAAGAAATCGAAAGATTGAAGGCTTTGCTTGCTTCTCAAGTTCCTGTTGGTATAAATCAATCAATAGCAATTTAATAGCCAATGACGATTCCGAATAATTGAAGCTTTATTTAAAGAGGATATCTGATTTAGAGAGTTAATTACAGGATTCAATTTTATAAATGGAAAGATATAGATAGGAGAATTCCCAACTATTATCCTAATTGAACTTCTTTAAGGATTAAGTGCATGAGAAGGATGAAAAGATAAAGGAATTAGAAGGCCAAATTGAAGAACTCAATAATGAAATGGACGGTATGTAGGATGAATAGGAGGAGATCATTGAACAAAGAGTTGAAACTGTTAGAAAGGAGTTGAAGAGTTGGAAGGATAAATTTTTGGCTTTAAATGCTCAATTTCACGATTAATAGGAAAAATTAATGTTAACTGAAGCTGAGTTGGATCACATTAAAAAATAAGGAGGAGCTGGAACTAAAGTATATTTAATGGATATCTTAATTATTAGGGTAGCTAAGTAATCACTACGACGACTACAACAAAGTAATCTAAATGAATATGAGTACATTATCTAAATAAATATAATAGATGGTTTATAATATTTAAATATATATATATGGTCTTTGTTAGTTTGGAAAATATAATATTTAGAAATTTCTAGCTTTCGATATTACTTATTATGGAGTAATAAAACTTTTATTACATTTAAGCATTTAGACTAATAATTCTTGATTCTTAAAATCATACTAAATTGAAGAGGATCGTTCTAGGCTCACATACATGAAATTGGGTGATGGTGTAGGTTAATTCTCGATGAAAAATGAAATGCTAATTATGCTAATCATGCAATCAGTAGATGTATGATTACATTACGTGATGACATAATATATTAAATAAACTTCCTTGATCAAATTCATTTACTAAAATATATATCAAATTAGTTATAGTAATGTTGAACATACATTTCTCAATAGTATTATTATTACGGATTGCTCATTCAGAATGGAGGCTTATAGAGAGTGCATTTTATTCAGAGAATTTATCAGGCATGTAAGGTTGGGAATTTAAGAAAACCTGCACCGACAACTCAGTATAGGGATCATCAATAAGACAATGCTAAACAAATCAGTTGGATTTCATGCGTTTGAAAGATGATCGAACAAGAATGGAGAAAGAATTTTATTATCCTCATTTTCAGCTTCGAATCATCACTGATGCCTATTACATTCGAGCTAAGGCAAGCTCTAATTCTTAGTTTAAAATATCATTAATCGACTCAGGAGGAACTACTACCATATTTTCTAGATTATATTAAGAATCAAATATATAGAGGTATGACAAAGTATGTAAAAACGATTGTGGAGGCGGTAGCTGTGGAGGATTAGACGAAACAAGAGTAGAAATAAAAACCATTATTTTGGATGCCATAAATCACCAGAAGTCTGTGTTTGATGTTTCATATTGTTATATCTATCAAGACGATTTAATGAGAGTCGGATTAAGAAATATATTAATATATGCAAATACCTGTCATTTTACATGTGCATCTTGTTCAGGAGCCACTATAAACGATTGCTTAACCTGCTATTAAGGTGTATTACAAGGAGGAATCTGTAAGTGCGATGAATCCAATTCATACGTTTAATTATTGACAGGTTGCGTATAAGAATGTCCTAGAGATTATTATCTAGCAGATGATTCCAAATACTGTTAGTTTGATCCAAGTAAGATTTCGAATTTAATTAGGGATCAAATCAAAGATCAGTTATTTCACTTCAACTACTATCAGTAATGGCAACTTTCTACCCTATGATCCATGGGTGTATGTGTTAGATCCTTTTTATCCGTCCAATACAAATAAGCTCGCTCAATGTGGCAGTGATGATGTGATTGGCAGATTTTCAAATTATGAAATGATGTATTTAAAATTGGCTCAACATAAAGGGTTAACATTCTTAAGAATAAGAGCATCCTTCTATTTGTTTGGTTGGCAGACTGGTTCGTCATTGCGAATAACAGTAGATTCCTATTCACAAGCTATAATTTTGAAGACAGCCACCAATTACACTATTTAGAATGCTAGATTGAATAAGTTTAGTAGTTCGAGTTGTTCAGGGAATAGCTACGACCTATTGAGAATTGAAGCAGTCCTTAAGACATACACAACTACTCCTACTCTTCAGTTTCAGGCAATACCTATTTTATAGAGTGAATATTGGGCATTCAAAAATGTTACAATTGATTATGGTCTATGTTAAAGTAACTGTACATCATGTGAAACGTACTCTAGGTGTTTGATTTGTGATTCAGGATTCAATTTATACAGAGGTACATGTGTTGATCAATGTCCAATTCACTCCACTTTGTTGGCCAATGGAACTTGTTAGGATTATGAGGATATTATTACAAGTAATATCTATATCTATATTATTAGATAGTAGATATTTGATAAAAGCATTTTATGATATGAACACTACATTTGAGTAAGTGTCATCAATAATTGATAATTTTACTGATTTGGCTGGTACCATTAAAACTTCATTTACTGGATCAATTTATTCTTTTGTCCCTGAAAAATCTGTCTTAGGAGGTGTTTTAGTGTGGCAAGTGGGAAAGTTTCAAAAAACATTTACCTCGTTAAAACCGCATTATAAGATAAGTTCTAGACTTAACGTGACATATGGAGATGAGATGAATGGATGGTTTTCCTATAAGATTCATTCCTATCAATCTTCACAAATAACAAATCCAAATACAGGGACCAATAATTACATAGGAGATTCCAAGAAAGAGACCACTGCTCATTATTATTACTTAGAATAAACTCATACTTCCTCTTAATTAGACATAGTCTTGGCAGGAAATACTAATTAGGGTTCTCCAGAAGATGCTTTTATATATGTATCAGATTATTTTGTTGTTGTTCACTATGTACTTTTATCATATAAATAAGTGTGCTCCTTTTTGTAATGTATGTCATGGTCCAGCCATCTCAGATTGTGATTCTGGATACACTGGATATAGTTTGACAAGATCTTGTAACACAAATTAATACTTAAGTTTCAACAGTGCCACTGAAGTTTATTCTTGTTAATCCTGCACTTAATTAGGATGTTAAGAATGCTAAAGCGATTCAGTTTGTACAAAATGCGAATTCTCTAATACTAATAAATTTTTATTAGACTAAGGAGAATGCTAATGTTATCCTTCATCCTATTTGTCAGGCACAAATTGCATATGTAATAATATATAGTTATAATTTAAGCATGTAATAGATATTGTGAAACTTGTCTTGGATCTTTAAATACATAATGCTATACTTGTGTATCCGAATATTATAGATCAATCAAGAAATATTAATGTTTATGTATTGATGGGTATTATGATGATGGATATAATCTACAATGTCATCCTATTTGTGGAGATCAGATAGTTGTAGACGGAGAAGATTGTGATGATGGCAATAGTAATCCATTTGATGGTTGTCATCAATGTAAATTTGTTTGTCAAGAGAGTTGCAACGATTGCACAAATGGAGAATGTTATGACTGTAAAGACCATTACATTCTTATTGAATCTATCCATAGATGTATTAATAATTGTGGAGATTCCATTATTATTGGAAATGAAGAATGTGATGATGGTAATATTTATCCATTTGATGGTTGTTATGAATGTAAATTTGAATGTTATGATCACTGTACCAACTGTGTATTTGGCATTTGTTATCAATGTGATGAAAATAATGGTTGGTATTTGACTGGAGTTAGTTGTGAACCTATTTGTGGAGATGGAATTCTGGTTCCAGGAGTTGAACAATGTGATGATTCAAATTATGATCCATTTGATAGATGTGACATGTGTTAATTGAACTGTTCTGAATATTGTAAATACTGTTCCAATGGAATTTGTCTTTAATGCATTCCTGGATTCACATATGTATCAGCCACTAAACAATGCATACCTATTTGTGGAGATTTTTCAGTTGTAGCTTATGAAGAATGTGATGATAACAATTTTGTTGAATTTGATGGATGTTATTAATGTTAATTTAAATGCTAGACTTCTTGCACTGATTGTAGATATGGAAAATGTTATTAATGTAATACTCTTGGATGGGAGTTAAATTTATCAGAATATAAATGTGATATTACATTGGATGATGGTCTGATTAAATCAAAAACTGAATATTGTGATGATGGTAATAACACTCCTATGGATGGATGCTATTAATAGTAATATGAATGTTAGGATTCATGTTCTGTATGTTACAAAGGTTATTGTATTTTCTGTAAGTAAAACTGGTAATTAAATTTATCAGATAATCTTTGCTATCCTATATGTGGTGATAAAGTTATTGTTGGAAATGAATAATGTGATGATAAGAATACATTGATGCATGATTCTTGCAATAAGTGTGTATTTCAATGCGATTTTAATTGTTCATAGTGCGATTTTGGATTTTGTTAATATTGTGAAATAGGATATACCTTAGTTGATAATAAATGTGTTGAGATCTGTGGAGATGGTTTGGTTGTTGGCAATGAACAATGCGATGAGAATGAATAAATCTTAGATTCCTTTTGTTCAAATTGTAAATACAATTGTGGATCCAGTTGTACTTTATGCACAAGAGGAGGATGCTAATAATGTAAAGTTGGGTATTTAATGGACAACTATGAATGTTAACCTATTTGTGGTGATAGAATAATTGTTGACTAAGAATAATGTGATGATGGAAATGATTAACCATTCGATGGATGTCACAATTGTCAATTCCAATGTTAAGAGGAATGTTAGGATTGTAAATTCAATCATTGCTATGATTGTATGATAGGATATGTTAATAAAGATTTTGGTTGCATTGAAAATTGTGGTAATTCATTATCTACTAAGAATGAAAAATGCGATGATGGAAACTTTGAGGCATTTGATGGGTGTTACAATTGTGATTACTCTTGTGATGAGGAATGTGAAATATGTCAAGAAGGAATGTGTTTCAAATGTAGTAAAATTGGATGGTAAATCAGCAAAGTCAATTTTAGATGTGAACCTATTTGTGGAGATAATATAGTTGCAGGTAATGAATTTTGTGATGATGGAAATGATATTAGATATGATGGTTGTTTTGAATGTTACTATGAATGTGAATAACCATGCACCGATTGTGTTTAAGGTGTCTGTTAGGAGTGCAATACATTGGGATGGTTACTAGAAGATTTTAAGTGTGTTCCAGTTTGTGGAGATTCAATAATAGTTGATAATGAATAATGTGATGATGGTAATAATATTCCATATGATGGGTGCTTTGAATGTGAATATCAATGTTAGGTAGAGTGTACTAATTGTAATAAAGGGATTTGTGAGGAATGCAATACTAATGGTTGGGTACTGTTGGATTAACGTTGTTCAACATAGTGTGGTGATGGAATAGTTGTGAAACCATATGAATTATGTGATGATGGGAATTCAGTTCCATTTGATGGCTGTTTTGATTGTGATTTCTAATGTTAAGAAATTTGTGGAGAATGTATTTAAGGCATGTGTTATAGATGTGATGAATTAGGATGGGTTATTGAAAATCATCTCTGTGTTCCATATTGTGGAGATGGATTGATCGTAGGAAATGAATAATGTGATAGTGGAAAGAATACAGATAGTTTTTGCAAAGATTGCAGTTTAGTTTGTGATTAGTATTGTGTTGATTGCATTGAAGGAATATGCAATCTATGTGATCAAGGAAGACAACTGTAAAATAACTATTGTGTATCATTATGTGGAGATGGAGTTCTTGTTGAAGAAGACTGTGATGATGGCAATCTTGAAAATCGAGATGGCTGTTCAGAGAGTTGCAAAGTTGAAACTGATTGGGTATGCTTAAATACATAATTTCTAACCAGCACATGTATTTATTCTATCACTCCAGATATGAAACTCAACTCTCTCAATCAGAATCCAGAAAGTGTTGAAATGGTTTCTATTACTTTTAATTAGCCTATGAAGCTTTAATATAATGAAAACTACACTGCTGATCATTACTTTGAAGGCAACATTACAAATCTCTTATTTGAATAATACGAAGTTACTTTTGAGTTTAGAGTGCCTCCTCAATTTGACTAAGTAGATGATATTGAAGCTATAGCAACCGTTAAGTTTTATGAAAATGTTGATGATCCTATTCTTATTGTTAAACTTAACTCAAGTGCTTTAGTCACTCAATATTACATTATTATTCCAGATAATGAAAAAGAAATCAGATTACAAACTCCAATTGTACTTTCCTAATCGTAAATAGACAATTCTTAAAATGCAAAGTCATTTTTAAGCATTGTCATCTATTTTTTAATAACTTTATCTGCTTTCTGTGTTATAACTGGGTCTTTTGAAATATTTTGGAACTTAATGGATTTACTTCAATATCTATCCTATATAAAGTACATCAACATTCAATTTCCCACAAATCTTAATATTTATTTTGAAGTTTTTAAACTAATTTCTATTTAACCATTAATGGAATTCACAGGAATCAGTACTCTTTTTGATTTTGCTGATGGAGAAGAGTAGTATGTTGTGGAAACTTCAAATAAATTTAAATAAGATGAAATTAATGGGTACTTCTATTTGAATTTCCAAAGTTCAATCTTTTGCTTTTTGGGTTTATTCTCTGGATATGTAATTGCCAAAAGTTTAACATTGTTTCTTTATTAATTAGGACCATATCAACTAGCTAATTTTGGCTATTACCCAATTAAATTCATCTATATTTTTAGAAGACTCTTAAAAAAAAGCTATAAAGCATTTTATTTTAGTGCAATTATCAAAATGATAATGTCAAATTATTATGATATCAGTTTCTCTGTATTTATCTAACTCAACAATTTTAATACAGATAACACTGTACTCAAAGTGAACTCTTATGCTGCTTTAGTTGTTTGTGCATTGTAACTACTATTTTTTACTTATATGTTCACTAAATAACTTTCATTCACAAAGAAAGTAACAACTAAAAAAATCGAATAATATTCTGCTCTATTTGAAGGAGTAGCAGATTCTTCTAACATCTGGATTACTTAATATAACACTATTTTGCTATTAAAAAAATAAGTTTTTATATTCTTAATTGTTTATATGGGACAAAACGGTCCCTTATAAACAATCACAATAGGATTAGTTTAAACTGTGTTTCTCCTATATGTATTTGTCTAGAAACCACTTGAAAATATTTAAGAATACTATAAAACATTAGTTGCTGAGTCATTGTTGGCTTTTAACACCTTATTATTTTTGACTTATGCTTATCGATTGTAGCTAGAATTGTCAATAGATGATTACATCATGATTGGCTGGATTCATATTGCTAGTTTTAGTTTCATTCTACTATTTTCATTAATTTTCGACATCAAATCCTAAGCAACTACTCTGTATAAAAAGATCATCAAAATGATATAAGGAAAATAACCAGAAGTTAAACCTGGCACAGTTATATTTTATTGAATAAAGATTTTAATTTGTACATATTAATTTAAAATTCCATAATGGATATAATGTTAAAATTATATGATGTATTTAATCCTATATCATTTTTATTTGTCTTTGTCCTAAATGGCATCCTTTATCACTTATTTTACTTAATCATTCTACTTTTTGTCCTACTCATTTGCCTATTATTAAACTTATTTTTAGCTATTCTTATTATCCTTCTTATTATCTTTCTTTTAATAGTTTGGAATATAAGCCAAGTCATCATATATTTCCCCATTCTTTCCTACGAGCATTTACATAGCAAGATTCTATGAAATTATTTAAAATAAATATATAAAATTGTATAAACTTTAAAAAAATAATAAGTTCATTTCTATTATTATTTATTTAAAATGGCACCCTGAATAACTTTGGAGACTTTTTGCTATTATTACAATAATTCTTCTTAAGTTTTATTTTCTTAGAATTCTGATTTATCAAGTTTTCTAGAATTTAATCCATTTTTTCCACTCTGCATTTTACTCATATAATAATAATTTAAATTATAGTAAATATTTTTTAGTAAGGAAAAAAAGAAAATAGGTGTAAATATAAAGTATACTTTTAAAATTATATTATTAATCTAGACTTCTGATTTCTAAATTATTATTAAAACATATTCATTAATGATATAAATTAATTTAATAGTAATGGATTGAATGATAGAAATATATTGAACAAAATTTTGGAGTTAAGTGAAGTAATCAAATCAAGCGAACCATGATTCTAAATATTTTTGAATATAATTCTTAAATCATAAAATTGACTCTATTTTTACTTCAATTTTTGATTGACACTTTTCGTCAATTAGTGGTGATAGAACTTGATTTTAATTGAATTCAGTTGCTGCTATGAATTTACATCATTTAATGGTTGATAGTCTAAATTCATTTTGGAAATGGATTCCAAAAAGAAGAGAATTATGTGAAATATATTTCAATCTAATCGGAGAATTCTGTTCTATTGAAAGAAGATTTGTACTGGATTCTTAAAAAGTGGAATTAAATGAAACAAATCTATGGAAAGTAAATTATTAGAGCAAATAGTCTTAGCAAAATAAAGAAGGAGCAGTAATAGTAGATCGTTTAGATAGTTGCAATCCAAAATTAATATCAAAGTGAAGGAGAAGGTAGATGACAAATTAGTTATTTTTTTTTCATAATTAAAACACGAATAAATTTATTTAAGTTTTTATTCAACAATATAAAACAGATGCTCACAATGAGAGAATTATAGGAGTTACGTCAATTAAATGACGACAGGAAAGCATTGACAGATAGATATGGGGTGGGATTCAGTCAACCACTTTCGGCTAGAAATGAATATAATGGCAAGTAGACTTTGAGTGCATGGGATCCAATTACAAATAAGCCTTAAACACTTGTAATGAATAATGGATCTGATCCCATTGTTCTAGATCACAATGTACCCAGACAAGTAATCATACTTTATTGATATTCAGGAAATCACAAAAAATATTGTATTTTAGAAGGGTTTCCCTTTTTAAAGTAATTAACCTACAAATAGGAATTATTAAAACTAAATTTAAGATATGCCAACATCTATTTCAAAGATCTAAACTTCAATATCTATGCCATAAAATTACATGCATGAATATCATCATAGACAAAGACCTTATTAACTCAAAAGTGTGGAGGAGATTTTAAGACCTTGGAAAGCAAAGGAGATAATGTATAACAGAGAAATACAACATTTATAAGAACAACTTAACAGAGGGAATTATACAATGACAGATAAAAGGACATTGAAGGTAGATAATGTGGGTAAAAAATTAGAGTTAGAAAATGATGTTCAAAAACTTGAAGCTATTCTAAAAAATAAAGATGAAGAAATTACTAGATTAAAAATTAGAAGTTAAGAATTAGAAGAGAAATATATTGAAATAACTGAAGAAAATTCAACAGAACTTAATAAATATCAAAAGGAATTAGAAGAATGGAAAAAAAAGTTTAAAGAACTCAACAACTTATATCATGAATGCGAAGAAGAATGTACCATGAAAGAAACTGAAATTGAAAGTTTAAAAAAAAGAAAAATGTAAGTGGTTAAAACATAAACAGTTTAAAAAGTTGGAAGTAAACCATAAAAGAACATGGATAGTCCAAGAGCTATAATTTCTACTGTAAGCGACAAAGATTCAGATTATTATTGATAAAACAAATAAATTCAATGTATTTTATTATCTTAAAACACAATTAAATCAGTAATTTAAACTAATTGAATGAATAATTATATTAATTCTTCACTATGTAATCTGAGGTATTGAAATCAAAATCTGGTATAATAAATAAATCATAAAAAATGGCCAAGAAATTATTCAAATTATACATATCTATTATATTAGATCAACATTCTTGTTATGAAATTATGGATTTTTGAACACTCTTACAATTTATGAAAATGTTATTTTATCATTTTTAAATGGATCAAGAATTTCATATAAGTTAGAATACTCTTCATTCTGTAAATTAGGCTTGATGCTTTCAGTCAATTTAAAGAATTATTACTATAAACAATTAAATGTAATAACTACTTGATTGAGAATTCCATCCTTATCATGGTCAACTGACTTAAATACTATGCACAAATTGGCTAAGTATTATTGATGAAGACTCATAAAGTATTCAAGAATTAGTTTGATAAAGACAGAAAACTCATATTTTATAGGTTCCTTTTAAGCACTGGGTCTTCTCTGTTCTTTTTAATTGACTTTTTTTATTGGGCTTACACTGGCAACAGCTTTAATTTAATGCATCTTTAATTAGCTAAGTATGATTTCTTTCTCCTCTTCTGGAAGACAACATTTCAAAATTTCAATTACTTCCTGTTGAGTTATTTAACCGGCTACTTTTTATTTAACCATTTCCTTAATCTCTAATACGTGCTTGGTTTTAAACTTGGCTTATAAAATGGTCTAATCCTTTAGATCAATATAGTTACCTAGATTATATATTCAATATTTTATTTGCGCTAAGATTGCAATAATCTGAAATCTTCATCAATATTATTTTTAAGCATTAATGCAAATACAGCAACATCATTGTCTTCAGCAATATACTTTTAGATTGCATTAATAATGCAAGCAACCCACTCCAAAGCTAAATTCTACAAATGATAAATGTAAAATACTTTTAATCCATATTTACAATATAAATACGTGTACATATGTTGTTCAATAGTCTCTAAGGGTAATTTATTTTCATTTTGTCGAATATCGTGTTTTGTTTTGCTTTCATAGATATCCTGAATGATATCTTTGAGTTATTTTAAAGTTAAGGGTCGAAATGATTAGGGTTGAACAAGAAGGTGAAATTCCGATAAGGTTTTGTATCTCTTTTTTTCAATGATGCTTGGGCTTTCAGTTTACTTATAACTGATATCAGACATGATATTGGATGATTTTTCTACCTTGGATCTTCTGATTATCATTTCTAAGTATTTTTTGTTTTCTTATTGAAGTTACTCATTTTAACATTATAAATCTTCAAGTTCTTATTGAAAGGATTGCATATCAATGGATTTAGTAAAGATTACATTATCTTCTTAATCTATTGTTTGGCTTTCCTTTTCAAAAAATCGCTGATTGTCAGTTTGGGTTCCTTTAACTAACATGACCACTTGTTGAGTTTAAAAATTAGAAAAAGAGTGCATATCCTAAAATGATTGATTGGCTGATTGAATTTATTTGGAACTACCTCTATTAGATCTCTGTATTTGTTATTACTAAGCAAATTAATATTCTAATTAGGAAATATTATTATTGAGATTTTCTTTTTCTTATTCCAATCTCTAAACACTGCATTACAATGTTTTGACTTATAATTGTAAAGGATGAAGCAACTCATATTATTAGTCCTTGGATTATTAGAGTTTATTTTTGTCAATGAAGAGACGATCACGTTCTTCTTTGAGGAGTTGAATTTCTTTAATTTAAGATTTGACAATATCACTATTCAAGATGAGTTAGTCAAATTCCTGATTCTCTTTTTAGATCTTTTTATAGTCTCTGAGATTGTATATGATATTGGTTAGATCATTAAAAATATTGGAATGCTCTTGTTACAAGGTTTTTAAGACTTATTCAAGTTTATTGTTATTATTGCGAAAATAGTCAATTAATTCTCTGAAACAGATTTCGTATAGATCGTATTTTGCCTAGGTAGAATACGTAAGATTTACTTTGAGTATGTGTGTATCAAGGAAGTGTTTGGAGTGAGTCTATTGGACTTTGGTGGAAAAATCCGTCATTACATCTTTGACATGATCAGTCAATTGTGGAGCATGTGACTTTTGTTGATTGGGATTATTTTCAATGTTACAAATTTGATTAAAAAGGTTCTTTTAACTTAATAAGATAATGATGTACTTCCACATTGTCTACGTCCTCCTAATTGAAGGTGACTTCGCTTTAGTAGGATTTTTCCGATCTTGCAGATTGTCTTTCAGAAGGTCTATCACTGTCAAGTTGATCAAAAAACTTGAGTCTTCTATTGTTGAGGGTAATTAGATTGGGTAAGTGTTGGATCACATACTTTTCTTCATTGTTGTCTCTCAATCCTATGTGAAGGTGTAACAATTTGGGCATAGTTTGCAAGGCTTTGATTATGGGAATAATCTATAAATTGTATAAGTGATTACATCATCAAAGAGATTGTTGGATATGTCCAAAGTTTCAACGGTACTCAAGGTTGAGAGATCTTCAGGTAAGGTATGTAAACGATTACCATGCAAAATTAACTTGATTGATGCATTATCATAATACTTCACGCAAATTGCTGCATTCTGCTAAATGAGGTAGCAAGTCTTTTAAATTATCAATTTGTTAAAACTCAAGGTCAACAGTCTGATTGCAATTTTTATTGGGTTTCTATCTCAATAGATCTACGTCAACATCAAACACATACTTGTTTTCAAGACGGATTCTGTTAACAATTGCATTCTCTTTTTAGAATCTTCAAAGTTGAATTTATCTGCATCCGCAATGTGCAATGAAACCGCTAAGACTTCTTTGGCAATCTCCCTTTAATTCATTATATTAAAATATGTTATTATAACATTGCAAATTTTTTAAGTGAGTTTAATTCTATAGAGACTTGAATTCGAACATAATTTGTTAATCATTTTAGAACTATAATAAATTTATTAAGATATTAAGATATTTAACAGGTTGTGATTTTAAGTGAAAATAATTTTGAATTTCTATAAATTAACAGATGGGAAATCATTGTCAACAATAATAACAACCCGAAGATGATATTAAAATATACACTCCAGGTAAAGCAATTGAACCGCCAGTCTAAAATGAACCCTAAGTACCTAAACCCCCCGAGGAACCAATCAAACCTCAAAAACCTATCGTCGATGAATCAAAGATAAAAGAAAGTGAAGAGAGGAGTGCAGTAGCAATACAATGTGCATTCAGAAATAAAGTTGCTCGACAAAAGGTTAATGAAGAAAAATAAATGCTTGAAGAAGACAAGCCAAAGGATTGGACTCAGTTCGATGAAGAATTTAAAATTCCAACCTTACCAGATGTCGCCTATAGAAAAATCAACAATTAGATCTCAAATGAATATCGAATGCTGCCTACTTATATAAAAGATGGAACCATCTATAAAGGTTAATGGAAAAGAGGTGTATAGTTCGGATACGGATAAATGTTGAGAAGCGATTCAACCTATTTAGAGGGACAATGGAGAAATGGTATATTAGAGGATGGTGCCATCTATTTCCCTAATAAAGATCTCTATGTAAAATCTGTTAATATTTTCAGCTAGGAACAGAGTAAATTGGTGTAAGGATATACCATAATGGAGTCCAATATTCTGGAGATTGCTTAGATCGATTGCCTCATGGAAAAGGAGTGGAGGAACATCCAGACGGTACTATCTATGATGGAGAATTTCATAAGGGACAAAAACATGGCAAAGGCTTAATTAAATTTGCTGACAAATCAGAATATAATGGGGAATATGTGCATGGGGAAATTGAAGGACAAGGCACATTCAAATGGCCAGATGGAACTCACTATGTTGGCCAATGGAAAAAGAGTATGATGAATGGAAATGGTAAATTACATTTACCAGATGGAGTCGAGTATGAAGGTATTCTATTTTATAATTGAAGGGCAATTTCATGATGACCTCATGGAAGGCTACGGAATTATGACATATCCTGACAAATCAAGATATGAAGGACATTTTAGAAATAATAAGAGGGAAGGAAAAGGCTCTGTCACTACTTGCGATAAAGTTGTTACTGAATGTGATTGGGAAGATGGAAAATTAATGATTAATCCAGAATAATCCCACAAATGATATAATTATATTAAACAGATGTAATTTCTTTAAAAAATAACTTAATTCAACAACAAGATGTGTTTTTTTGTTTTTTAGTTTCAATCGCAGGATCATTTAGTTAAACATATTTTCCCTCAAATTAAGGATCTATTTTTTGATTCTTCTCTTTTTCTTCTTATTTGGAATCATTTTATTATGATGCAAGATACTTTTGATACTCACTTCCTACCCGAACCCCAAAACTCTATTAATAGTAATGATTTTAACTTCATTTTTAGGGTCTATAATTCCTTTTTGTATTTTAAATAGAATGATTTCTGCCAATTTAGTGAACATCTATTGAGTTTGATTAATATGGAATAATACTTAGTCTACATTGTAATTGGTCTTGGCACTTGTTTCCATAAACCCAATTTCATTGTCTTAAGCAAATTGTTTGGCTTCTTCAAATGGGACTTGACGTCTATGATAATAATGAGAACAGCGTTACTCTTATTCTAGATCATTTTTGTTTCCTACCAATAAAAATGTGATTTGCTTATTGCCATTTTCTCTTGCATCATCAAGCCATTTCACAACATTTTCAAAAGAATTTCTCCTAATTATGATTAGATCTGAGTGATTACTTTGTTATGTCATAGACAATAATGGCAGCAGCAGAGGATCGATAATAAGATCTAGTAATTGATCGAAAGGACTCCTAACCTGCCTCAATAATAATATGATTTAGATACTGTATCCCAAATGGACAATTTCAGAGCAACATTTTAGATTCGGATGATTCTAGCTCCAAATTCAACTCCTATGGTGACATCATGCTTTGATCGGAATCTTTTGTCTATAAATTGCATCAAAAGGCAACTCTTACCAACAGCTTAACAATTATCATCATTCTTTACCCATATCTCCTATGATTATGTATTTGAAGAGATACACGAAGCTAGTATCGAATTTATCATTCAAGTTGCCTGTTGATGACATTTTTATTAATAGTTGAGATAATATTAATAAATCTAAATAATAAAAATGAGTGATTAAGGTGATTAATAATACGATGATGAGGACCAATATGGAGATGAGGAGGGAGACGAGGAAGAAATCGATTTCGAAAATATGACAGATGCATAGAAAAAATTATATATGGAGATGCATGGTAAATAACAGTTATCGATATCGATCTAGGATAATATTATTAAGAGGAGGAAGATGAAGAAGAAGGTGGAAATGAGGAAAATGAAGAGGAGGAAGGAGATCAATACTAAAATTAAATGAACTAAGGAATGGGAAGTTCATCCCAATTTTAACAAGATTATGCTGAAGAATCAAGACACAGTCCAGGAAGAAGAGAACAAAATGATGAATATGATCCAGACGAAATCTTAAGAAAAGTTAAAAGGGATTTATTAGAGAATGTGAATCGAATTAGAAGAGAGAAGAAACTGAATTAATTATATATAGAATTGATGCCTGCCATCGTAGCAGAAAGATATGCTTCTCACTTACTTGATAATGATCATAGCGATGCTGAATTTAAGAAATTGTAACAATTATTTGATTTATTTAAATTAGAATCGAATTTTATAAGTATAATGAAAAGAAATTGGATGATCTTAAATTGATCTACATTGTCTCCAAATTCGAAGAAGACACCATACCTGATGCATAAGTCATATATGATTATTTCATGGAAATGGGTTATCTCTTCTTTGAAGTTGAAGACGACAGAAAAATATTGCTCTCAAATGAAATGAATCACATTTCCATTGGTGTCTCCTGTGATGACAACTAAGTGGCTATTGTGTATATTGTAAGTCATAAAGACTTATGTGTTACTAAAATTGAAGACAGCAACGATGGAAGCATATTGGTCCATGGAAAGATGCTTGAAGACTTAGTTGGTGTTTATGCCTTACAAATATTGCCATTTACTAGTGACTCCGGTAAAGTGCCTGATAAAAATGAAAACAATAAGATAGGGCCTGAACATATTGAATTTGATAGATAAACTAAATGTTTCATTGCTAAAATAGGAAATCAAGGATAGCCATGCACATATGATATCAGATAATACATTGATTTGTATACTAGAAATACACCAGAATCCATTCCTTACAAGAAAAGCACAAGAGAAAAGTTGAACTTAAAACATATTGAATTGAAGCTCAGAATTCCAGTCATCTTCTACCCTGATCCAAGATACGCTCATGAAGAATAAGAGGCATAACAATCTCATTAATAAGAAGAATAAGCCTAATAAAATATATAAGATACTCCCATCTAATAATTAGATGAATAAAATAGTGATGAGAATAAAGATAATTTATCATAAGATGAAAATCAAAAACAAAAGGAAGATGAGTTTATTCACAAGTTCCAAATGCCCAAAGAATAATAACTATCCAATAAGGATATTAAAGAAGAATTGGAAATTGCTATTGCTGAAGCACAAAGACAACATGATGAACTTTATGATCACAATGTCAATTTACAATCAAAAATTAAATAAATTAGAAATAAATAAGAAGTTTATGCTGATAAAACTGGAGAAATGACCATGAATGAACACAAATATTTAAATACCTTAGCACATGTTCATTAAATTAGATTGGATTTACAATAAACTTAAGATAGATACAACTAAATGGCATAGGAATTGCAGTCTAAATTGGATGAAAAATCAAAAAAATGTAATGAAATTAGATAGGCCTTCATGGATTTGAAGAGAGAAGTTGCACGCAAAGCTGCCTACTCTAGAACTGATAAACCTATACCAGAAGTTAGAATATCAGAATGGGAAGAATAAGAATCAGCTAAAAATAAGACTTTATAAGAATTAAGACTTGACACATTAAGATTGAAAAATACTTTAGCTAAAAATCAAAAGTAATTAAAAAAGAAAGAAGAACTAGCAGAGGGATTACATTTAATTGACTTTGAATAATTAAAGATAGAAAATCAAACTCTAAATGAAAAAATTGAGGAAAGAAATGAAGATCTTCATAAATTGAAAAATAAGAATACCAAAACAGTTTAAATGTTAACTCACACTAGAGAGAAATTAGGCTATGTCAAAGCAAAGTTCTAGGATCAAGAAAAAATTAATTGTATTACAATTTATCATTAAATTTAGAAAAAAAAAAGGATGAACTTGAGGCATTACGTAAAAACTTAGGAGAATAAAAAGAATCCAAAGATAAATTAAGAACTGAAAACCTTAAATTAAAGCAATAGACAGGGTACATCTACAATATTTATATAGAATTGTGAATCGTCCTGAATTAATTCAAGATTACAGCAATAGAAAGAAAAATATTGATTAATTAAAAGTTGAATTAGAACAATTAGAAGTATTTCTCTATAGTTTACTTATTTTAGTAAAAATTAAAACACATGCAGAAAGTTATTGATGAATATTAGAATCATCTTAAGAAAAAGGAATAAGAACAATAAAATAAGTAGAAAGTTAGACTTATATGATGATTTAATATTATTAAACATTCATGATCTATTCTTGAGTTGATCTCTTCGTATTGCAAGTATATTGTTATAAACTTTAATTATTCCTTTATTACGTCATATTAAAACAGGTTGGTTTATATGATAAAATTCTATTATTTTAATAATCTAAAATAACATAGGTCGGAGCCTGTACTATTAGTGATTTTAAAGTTCCTTAAGAAGGTTTCAAATTATAAGAACAAATCAGGCAGCGCAATACTACGCAGGCTGTCTACCCCAACACTTGCGGATCTATGTTCGATACTTTTATGAAAGCAGGAAAACGAGATGGACCTGGGCATGAGAGTGGGCAAAGTTAAGCGATAAAAGATCATAAATGGGTCTTCAGTTGTCCAGGCTGCTTTTCACATTGGAAATGAATAATAAATCAAAATAATCACATATGATATTCTTTAATTTATCAAATTATAAACTCTAAAGCCCATGAGTTTAATATATTAAGACAATTAGATCTCAACAGTAATATCATCTGGATAGGTAATTCTGACTAGAAGTTACACCCTTAATAACATTCATAACAAATTCCTTTTTAACACTAGGATAATTATAGATCAAAATTTCTATAAATAGCATTGTTGTTCAGGATTTTAGTCCTAATTTTCAGTCTATGATGAAATTTTTAGTCAAAAAAAATATACAAAGTGGATGACAAAAAATAAAAATATATAACTCGATGGCCATAGATTGAAAAAATAATTTAACAAAACTAAAAAGTACATAAAGAATAAAAAGCAACGGAGCTAGAAGAAGACGCATTAAATAAAGGAAATGCCTCAGAAAATGAAAAAAGAGAATGATACAAGCAAAATCAAACCTCATATTGAAATTAGAGCAATATTTTAAGAGTTGATTTGCATCAAAATTAAATTAATTTCTAAGCCAATATCGAAAGAAGAAAAATGGTTTGAAGTTAACAGAGTAAAATTATAAGAAAATAAAGCTGTTTATAGAATTATGATACTTTGAAATGGACAATATATTATCAGTTATAAAATTAAAAAAAAATTCTATTAAAAATAGGTAAGTTAATTGTCTTTGGCAAAAATATTAGCTTAATTACATCTATCAGATTCGATATAAAATCTGACTAGTGTGATTATAATAATAACAATGATCAAGTTGAGTATGTGAACTATATGTTAAAATTTTTGAAAATTTAAACAATTAAAAATATCCAAAGTATTATAATATAATTGTATGTTTGTAAATTGAGGTTGCTAGAAGGTTAGTTGACTTTTAAAAAAACCCATAACTTTAAGTTAAAGAAATATAGTTTATAAATTTACACAAAACGATTACCATATAATTCAGTCTAAGTAGATTTTCATATATTGCACCATTTGAGATTTAAAGCATAAAAGAAATATGGATTATAGATGTATAATAAGTTTTATATTAAATATTTTCAATTAAGTGACTCTTGTCTATCTAAAATTGAGGATTACTCAAAATCAATTGGTTTTGTGAAGTAGATTGTATGCTGACAGTTACATGAAAAAATAAAATAAAATTTGAAACTTACATAATGAGATTCCAAAATTTGGATTTGATATCTGGAATTTTCTCATTTAAAGTGATTAGAAGAATGCCATCCTAGTTATAATCCAATTGTTTTGAATAGAAGATTACAAATAAAAACGTTATTATTTTTCAATTCAATTTGAGGATTGATTAAATCATTTAATAGATGGAATTCTTGTTCCTGGTAAATTCCCATTAAACATCCTCATATCCTTAAATTTGATGATGTTGAGATAAAATCAATTCATACAATAATTTTCTTTTTCAAGTAACTCTTGTGAAATTGATTTATTCAATTTGGGCACAATCTTTAAAATTTAGAAGAATTCTTGTATCCATTCATTTAACATAGTTTGTTATATGTGAATTAAGGATATCCTGCCAAAAGATAGCTATTTAGAATGCTCTAGTTATCTAATTCTATTAATAAAGGAATTTAAACAAAAATTGTAACTTAAAAAAAATGTTTTTGAAAGTTCTAATACATTATTATATCCAAAACAATCATCAATCAATGGTTTTTGGTACTCAGTCTTCATATTCGGAACTTTAATTTTGACAATTCCTAATTTCAAGATCTTTAAATTATTCTTCCAAAGATGTATTTAGATCAGCCTGGCTGTTGGCTTCCTTGTTTCTTATTTCGTTTTCATAGTCGTAACAATCAGTGTAAAATTTGTCTAACTTTGAACTCAACTTGTCCATTTCCTAACCTAAAATAATTATTGAATAATCTTCATAAATTTAGTATTTGAAGCAAAATTTCATTAAATCGGTTAATTTCATTTAACTTTCTATATTTTATAATTCATTTAATTTTATAATATTCAAAACAAAATAACCATACTTCATTATTCATACTTGACCTCAATTAAATCTTACATTAGATGCAACTTTAATATTTATAATACTATAGATACCATCATAAATAATTATTTTTCTTTAATTTTGATTAATTCTGCTGCTTACTTATGCTGAATTTTTAATTGCTCTATATTCTTTGTAGCCACTTCAATATTTTTAACAACATTGCTAACATTCTCATAACTGCTTATTTGTTTTGATAAATTTTCATAATGCTATCTATTAATTTTTATTTATTCTTCAATCTAATAAACACTTTTCAAATTTTCTATTTCTAAATCGGTTTACTTTATGCCTTCAACTAAGAAACTCAACATGGTAATTACTTATTGACTTATTTAATTCTTAATTTTGTTCCCTATCAAAATTTTATGCTTCCAGCTATCTAGATGCCTTTGCTATTTAAAATTCATAAACAGCTATTTCTTTTTAAAATTCAGTAGCTAATTATTGTCTTTTTATTTAGTCGATTAATTTACAATTTTTCTTCACTTAATGTTTCTTATGGTGCTGTAATTTCAATATATTTTTTAAGGATGACTTTTAATTAAGCATCTTTATAAATCAACAAATCCTTTATTATCCTTTCTGTTGAATCTGGGTCTAATTTATAAGGTGGCTAATTCATTGTGTATATATAATTATATATATATTTATTTATTAATTATTATATATTTCTAAATTTTAGACCTTATATAAAAATGGATCAATACTTGAGTTTATGACTTACTTTCCACTTTTTATTAGAATCAACATTAGGAGCTGACAAAATCCATATAATTTAACCTTAATTAATCAAAATATAATAAAAACATTTAAATTTAATCTTCTCAAATTGAATATTATTAAAATATATACCATTTTGTTCCTTAAATATTACTTAAATGGATGAAAATTAATTCAAATTTCTAAATTTTAATATATTATCAACAAAATTTTATATTTCATTTTCCGAAATATGATAAAAATCCTTTTTTTTTCACTGTTTAATCATCTTCTTTAAGAGGACTTAAAGGAGCGTTTTAAGTAGTTTAATTCTTTTTTTCTTTCTTTGCAATTTAAGTTTCAAGTTTCTTCAACTTAGATTAGAAATACTCCTTTTCAGTCAATATTTAATTATATAATAAAGTGCTTTCTTATGCCTATTTTTCAGCTCTTTTTACTTCTGATTTTAAGAAATTTACCTCTTCAGCCCAACTTAACTTGGCAGTAATAAAATGTGTTTCAAGTTTGTGTAATGATTATTTTAATTATTCCTAGTCTATTCTCAAATCTCTTTCTTATGAATAATCAAGTTTTCCTTTTCTTAGGTTCTAAATTTCTAATAATTATGCTTTTATCTCTTATTATAAGACACCAACCAAATGTTCATAGTTTTCTATTTCTTCTGCCAATTATCTAATTATATAATAAGTATATTTTACTCATTTTCATGTTTAATAGTATGTATTTCTATTTTTAATTATTCAATTTCTTGGTATCTTCTTTTTGTATTTACACCTGTATTTGAGATTCTGGATGATCCAAACATATGTACTAAACCATTTTTAGACTAAGGCGTTTATGGAATTTATTGATGAAAACTATCTTCACTCTGTTAAGTATTATGAGGTTTTTCCATTGAAATTTCTTCAGTTAGTAATTCACTTAAGAGATTTCCTCCCTATCCTTATTCTTCCTATTATGAAGGTAATCGTTCACTAGGTATATGAATCTTCTGCATTTATAATTATTCTTCATAATAAAACTTGGTTTCTTGCAATTATTATTCTAAATGATTAACTTATTATTCTAAATCGTCAATTTATTATTAAGAGCTATTATTATATTGTCTAAGTTCATCCATATCTTAGATCTATTTTCTTATGTTATTCTCTAATTTAACGTTTAATTTCACTTATTCATCTCTTTATTTTGAAAGAATTGTTTTCTCTCTCTGCAAATTAGTAAATTGCTTAAATGCATCTTCAGATTTTTTATCACTTTTTAATACTTATTACAATGCAGATGATAATTTCTTTTGCATCTCAGCATGTCTTCCTTCATAAAAACTAACCTCCTTATACTTTTCGTCCTTAACCTATTATAATAATTTCTCCTAATTAACTAATAGCTTATCTTAATTCTTTATTTTCTCCTCATATAGATTAATCTAATGAAGTAAGTCTTATTCTACGGATTTTGATTCATTAATTTGATGACTTATGCTATCCAAGACACGTTCAGTAATTTCATGCTCTAATTTCATTAATCTTTCATCAAAATGCAATTAGTCTTATTCTATTTTCTAATTTAATTCCTATACTAATTATTTTAAATTTTAAATTTTAATATCCTTTTCATCATCTACATCAGAACTATGGACTTAATCATGGAAAGTCTCTTCGATTTATGTTGAACATTCAAGTTGACTTTTTAGATCCTATATAATTTTCTCTTTTTCAACAATTAATGCAATAGCTGTTTCCTCCATTTTCACTAACTATTATTTCAATTCATCTATTTCTTCATTGTCAGGCCTTCTTTTTAAACTCTAAATTTCTTTTTGCAATTTCAACTATAAATTTATTCACATTTTAAACTTCACTAGCTTTATATTCTAATAACTTATTCTCAGCTTCTGACAACTTCTATTCGAGCTAAGTAGCAAATGATTGAATTTCACCTTATCCAATTGAACTAATTTAGGTGTTTATCTCATTCTCCAATTCACCTGTTCTCTTCCTCTCTCTCTCGAGTTCATTTGTAAGCTTATGATCAATATAAGAAATACTTCCAATATCTGTTGTTTAAATTGAAATTCTTAAACTCTTAATTATTTTTAGAGAGACTCAATTTCCACTTTTTATGCTTAAATTTTGCCCACAAGCTAGAGTTACCATGATAATCATTACAAACATCTCTTCGTCGTCAGAATGATTGTTGTTAGACATAGGTATATATTTTTAATAAATTAAGATAATTTGCTTTTTATTATTCTTATTGTTTGAATTGTAGAAACTATAAAAATACCTTAAATATGAAATTCAATTACGAAAGAAAAATAAAGTATGAATGAAATTTAATTGTGAGTTAATGTTGTTGTCTTTCAAGAAAACAGAATTCTATCAAATTGCATTTAAGTACTTTATTTTAATAAAAATTTAGTAGAAGCTAGGAAGAATTTTATTTATAAATTGATTATTTTTATTAATAGTAGAATGAAAATTATTTAGAATGATTATGAAGTTAAAGTTTGAAGATTTATAAATTTATTTGTAAATAAAAGAAGATTTGAAGTTAGATAGTGGAATTATCAATTTAATATTCTTAAGTTTCTTCTCAGAGTATTAAAATACATTAAACTTGATTGTATTCAATAATTCTTTGATAGTATAGGACTTATTAGGTAACACAGAATAATTATAATATCTAATATTCTTTCACTCAATTATTATTTCTTAATATGATACATTTTTTGGTATAAAAATTAACATGATAAAAAAGTAGTTTCTTCTCTAAACGACTATCCTTTTCAATGGGAAAATTCTTATAAGAATCTAAATATACTGATCTATGATAATCGAGATGCTTAAAAATTTAAATATTCAACATAAATAATAATTTAAGTATTTAAATGAGTCGACAAATATATGTTGGCAGATTGGGATAAAAAACTTCAAGGGAGGATTTACAGAAAGAGTTCTAGAGATATGGGAAAATCAAGGATATTGATTTACGAAGCACACATGCCTTTATTGAGTTCGAAGGTCGTGATGATGCTAAGAAAGCAATATCGTAAATGGATGGCAAGCGAATTGGTGGTGATCGTATCACTGTTAAATCAAGAGGTAGGACGACTTTGATAGATTGATGATAAGATAATCGACATTTAGGAGCAAATGGACCAACAGCCAGAGATGTGTGTTTCAATTGTGGGCGTAAAGGTCATTGGGCGAATGATTGCAAAGAAGGTTGGTGATAAAGTAGAGTTTAGGCGATTTACGTGACACATGTTACAGATGCTATCAGAAGGGCCATTTAAGGAAGGATTGTCCAAAGTCACGAACTCCAAGTGTTACAAGAAAGTATTTATATGTTCGAATCTTTATTGAAGGTCGAGAAGAGACACCAAAAAGAGAAGATCAACATCTTCTTCTAAGTCCTCAGATTCTTCATCAAAATCGAGAAGGAGAAGTAGAAACCAAAGGAAACCTCGTCATTAAAGAAGTGAGAGTCCTAAATCATCCAGTGAAAGTGCAAATGTTTCTCATTCATCAAGAAGTTCAAGGTATTTGCCTTAATTATAATAGCTAAAATGGTTGACATACATATATATATTTAGTATAATTTACATCACAGATATTATAATTATTTATAATTCTATATGATAAAAAACACCATTATCCATAAATCCAAGACTAAAGTCGAGAATGAATCTGAAAAACGAATCAAAGGCATCCTAGATTTAGAAGTTGTTGAGAAGCTCCAAAGTCTCAATACAATACAATCTCGCAAATTTCCTAATCTAAAAAAAGAATTAAATGCTGGATGCATCATTTACAATTTCCCGATCAGACCATAAGATTACAAATACATTTATGACAACAAATAAATACCATCGAAGCTTTAAACAATCCAGTATGATAATGTAAGCTCATTGGATAATGCGAAATTGTAACGGCAATCTTCTTTCGACAATAATGACCAGTCACTCATGGATAACTCTAAACCACTTAAATCTAAGATTAAGAGATTTTCAATTAACCAGTCTATATCCCAAATCTAAAGATAGATCTTGGTGTTTAATAACAAAAACAATAGATTCTTTTAAACGAGTTTAAGACAAGAAAACAAGATAGCCCAATTACCTCCATTCTATTTAAGAAAGAAAGGTATAATTTAATTTATTATAGCAAGTTAAAGCATGAGTCAAAACTAATCTCAAAATATAGAAACTAAGTAGGTTGAACCAAGCAGAAGAGGCAAGTCAGTCTCTCATATTATCTCATACGCATCAAGACCTTAAACAGGTTTACCAAGTAAAGAAAATAGATATTTGATTGAATGAATTTGTTTAAATGATATATCTAAAGAAACATCAAGTATAAATTAATGTATTTATTTCATAATTGTAGAACGAATCAGTTACAATCTAATATTGATTCCAAAAAATAACATTAATTTTATTCCAAATTTTTCTTTTCTTTGAATTATAATGGGAATTTCCATTTGATGAAAGAAGATTGGAATGAGGAAGGAATTCAAACTTTGAGATCCAAGTCTCCAATTCAATCTTACTCTGTAAAATAGGAAATTAACCATAATATTAAAAAGTTATCATGAACTCCATATATATACTCATGTCATCTCTTAAATTCTAAAAATGCACAATTATCTATTTAATTAAAGTCTTATATCTAAGACAATATTTATCTGCTTGATTCTTTAATAATAACAATATTATTCTAAAAAATCAAACTAGAAGTATATCAAAGTGTAGAAACCAAAATATACAATATTATCAATGATAACTAATCTATATTATATAAATTTGTATATATGAAAAAACTAATTTCTTTAGTGTTTATTATAGAAATAGTCTCAGGCTTAGAATACTGTTAATGTTCCAATTTTACTCAACCTCAATATTGTTAATAATATTAAGGGTGCAATTGGAATGGAAAAAATTGTTATCAGCCTAATTGTACCGATATAGCTATTTAATCGAATTGTATTGTTCCTTAATGCGCTTGGTATTTGAATAAATGTCATGATGGATAATAGTGTAATTATTATACAGATAAACAAATTTGCAATCAAATATTTGGATGTACCGCAAATGATGGATATTGTCTTCCCTATGAGGACTGCAATTATGCGACATAAGACAAATGTAATGGAATCACTCCTACAGGAATATAATGTTTTTGGAATTCATAAACTTAGAGCTGTCTTAAATTTTAAACTTGCAATAGATTATCTTTGGATAATGATGATTGCAATTCTATACCCTATTGTATTTAAAAGAAGAAATAATGTGAGAGTTTGAGTAACTTGAAATGTTCTGATATGGAAAGTGTATTTACTATCATCATTAATAGTAATATGAATGCAAAAGAATGGCATCTTATGAATGTTCATGGATAAATGGAAATTGTTAGTATATTGCCTGTTCTACTTACACGACTCCCTCATCTTGTAGTTTAAATTCTTGCTTTTGGAATGGATCATCTTGCATGTATTGTCCAGTAAGCATTTTATAATAATATAGGTTGATAACTCTTATGGAAATTTATTAATCGCTTTAAATCTCTTTATTTCAGTAGTATTATTCTGATATATCAAATATACATATTTTATAAGTTGTAAATTTACTTTTTGTTGTTAATTAACTCTAATTTTAGTTTTTTTATTTAAAATTACAAGCATTTTCTTCATATCTTGATTTATCGAAAATGAATAAAGCCAAAGGTAAAATCCAAGAATTTTAATGAATTTTTGTTTAATCTTTCAAATTACCAATTGAAAACTCAACAATTAGTTCTTTCATTTTGATATATCTTTAAAATTTATTGATTTATTTTTAGGCTATTCACTTTTTGTATTTTTTATTTAAATTTGGTTTAAAATCAAAATATAGTTAAAATAGGGAGAAGCTAGTCCTGAATTTAATGAATTCTGATAATAGCAAAATAGAAATCGTGAGGAAATTTATTACTTTTTTTTAATTATAAACTAAATTAATAAAACTCATAACTCATATTTTTTAGACTACAAAGCAGCAGCTGATGCCAATTTATCTGCAATTTCATTCTAATTTCTTGAGATATGAGTGTATCTAACCATTTTAAATAATTATGCATAATCATAGATTGCTACTCTTATGTCTTCTAAATGTTGCTGCTTAAAATTTATCTTATTATTCATGCCATCAATTATAAGCTAATAATTAATGATCTCAATACTTTACTATCCCCAAAACATTCTAAATAATTAATTCCTAAGTTCAGAGTATATCTTATTCCAAGAAACAATGCCAAAAATTCAGCTACATTATTTGTTTGCTTTCCTAAAGGTTACGTTATTTCTTTAATTTATTGCATTTTATCAAATAATGCTACTCCAGCACCTGCAGGACCAGGATTAGATTTACTTGCACCATCAAAATAAAGCGTGTATAAATTATCAGGTTAAATTGGAATAATTTTTAAAGTATTTCTTGGATAATAATGTAAGAGATTCTCAAATTTTAAATCTAGTATCTCCAAATTCACTAATCTCTCGATACTAAGAGATGAACATTTAAGTTCCCCATCAATATCATCCAAAATATCGTAGGAATCCTTCTGTTTAATTTCATACTTTTAAAATTAGTTATTAACTTGTTTCACCTTAATGTTGTCTAGTTAACAATTTGATATTATTGTATTTTCAGCTTATTTATTCTTTTCGACATCATTTTATGATTATTATTATTCAACACTAATCTCTCTAATTTCTCCATCTTTTTCACTAAGCAATTATAGAGAGATGATACCTTCTTTCTTTTATTAATTTGATATCAGAAATCATCATTTACTATAATTGTTGAACTTGTTTCAATTCTATTAATTATTGAACTTAGCTTGCAAATTATTATGCTTTTTCAAATTCTTTAAAATAAATTAATTTGTAGCCATCTGGTTTTTCTAGTTTTTTTATAGCATATCTTTCTAATTAAAATACTCTAGGTTTCAGAGAATAGTCTAGGAATACTATTGCTGATTTTAATTTCATTTAAAATTTAATATAATTACGATTACAATTAAAATTTAATAGATGTAGAAAGAAATAAACAAATGAAGAATTAACTTTAAAAGATGAATTCTATTAAACAAAAAAGATAGTGGTTTAATACTTATGTGATATTTGGAAAATGATCTTTTTAAATATCAAAACCCCTTATTGGTCTCATCTTCCTCAATTATCTCATTAATTGGATTAAATATATACCTTCCTCTTATTGATACCCATCTTCTCCATCTTCTCCTTCCTCTCTTTCTTCTCTATCCTCTCCCTCTCCTTCTCCTTCTTCTTCTAATTGATTAGGGTCAATTCCGAACAAATGTAGATTTTACTAAATTAGATATCAAAGTACACTGAAAATTTCTCTGAATTAATCATTTTCATTAGCTAATTTTTCATTCTCTTCCATAATCACTTATTTTTCATCCAACATGTGCTGATACAATTATTTGAAGTTTTCAATTAGTTCTTCTAGCTTCTTAATTTCTTGATCCTTCTATTATATTTCTTATACAATATCCTCTTTCTCTGGATTTTAATCATCTCTAAGATTTCCCTCCCCATTTTATAATGAAGACTACAATTAATCAATTAATTAATCCTTCATATTTATATCATTCGCCATTTCTTCCATTTTTGCTTAGATTTCTTCTAAATTGTAATTCTAAAACTCTTAAGCGATTTCATCAATTTACTATTATTTCTCCAGAATCACTTATTCCAATTCTTACATTTAGATTTCATATTATTTTTTTTATTAATCTAATTTTTTTTATGTTTATGTTTCTGCATTCTTTAACTAATCTTTTAGTTTCTTGACATCAGCTGTAAGTGTTTGTGTTTTCTTTTTTTCTTCTTCGCCTTCTTTTTTTAAATCATTCAGTTTTTTCTCCAAATCTTATTAGGATTGTTTTCTTTATATATCAATAGATAAATTTACATTTTTTTCTCGACTTCTTTATTCACTTAATTCAAATAATCTTAAGTTTGTTTTAACTCCCTTTATAATTGTTAACTCTATTCTTTCTCTTCTCTTAATTAGTTGATGAGAGATTAATTTTTTGAATCCTAAAATCTAAGCTTAAATGAATTACTGAATTTTTTTAAGAACTATTTTGATAATCCTCCTCTTTGGGTTCATTCTTTATTTTATTATTCTATCTTTGACTAGAAAAATTGATTTCTTTTTGTGGTTATTGTTGTGCTACTCTAACAACATTTTGTATTGGCTTCTAAGCAAGTTGAGGAGGTTCTTATTTAATTGTAATAGGAGCTTTAGACGATTGTTATTGATAAGGCTATTATTTTTTCGATTGAATTAGTTAATCATTTTTGTTCCCTAGATTGATCGCACTTGAATGTTGTGGAGCTTTTGAATACATTTCTATTTTTAATGAGATTTCAATACTCACCTTAGTATGGAATGATTTCTTTTTTGTGCTATTAATCAATTGGCGCTTATTTATTATGGACTGCTAGATCGCAATTGTAACACAATCTGACCGTTTATCCTAATTTGCACTATTGACATTTGATTGTTGCAGGTCTTTAATTACATTGTATGCACTTAACAAAGAGTGTACTCATAAAATTTGAATTAATAAAAATAATGATATTTATTTTGTTATAAACAGTTTTAGCAAAATAACTAACTAATCTTACAACTCATGTTCTATTCAATAAAATTTCTGAATCAGAGGATGTCAACATAGTTGTGACATAGTAATTAAATATTAGAGACTATCCATAAGCAAAGTATGTGATTGATGCTAAATTGGAATCAGAATAGAAGGGAAGCTCTTGCTTAGTCAAACAAGGATCAATATAATTTGGTGATTACTCATAATATAGTTAAAAAATATTCGAAATGCCTAACTTAGAAAGTAACGATCCAGAATTACTACTAAACATTCCTGTTTTGTTGAATATGGTACATATTAAAAAAGCATTTGCCATTGTGACAAGCTAAAATCAATTATTACTCTATAAAGTCAACAAAAACACATCTAACATTGTAGGACACGAAATTCAATTGGAAGCCAACCACTCATTCCAACATCTTCGTTAATGGGCAAAAATAATTGAACCACCATAAATTATATACACTGATTAAACACAATACATTTATCTAATCTATAGAAATTAAATACTGGGAGGAAAGGTGAACTATGACAATTTAAGCTCATTTGTTCTGAGGAATATTACTAATTAAGGATTTGAAAATGATAACAATTATTTAGGTCAAGTAAAGGTGTTTGGTTGGCATGTGTTTGTTCCAATCGGAGTTGAGGGATTAGACATTTATCAATATGAAGAAAATGGTGAACTCACTTTAATTGGGAATATGAATTCAACCACTATTTATAATAAAATAACCAATATTAAGATAGTTGATGTGGTATTTGGAGGATACGAAAATGAAAAGTACATGTATGTCCTTGATCAATTAAGTGGGATCACAAGATTTATTGTTACAACTAATTCTTCTGGGTTTGCAGCTTAATTAGACACTGATTTAGGTTTTATTGCAATATCTCATGGCACTACTTTAGCAGAACATAACAACAGTTTTATCTTAGTATTATAAGAAAGAGGAGTAATCAGCTCTCTTGTTGAAATAGGCTTATATCAAAATGATTGGTTTAAAGTGAAAGTTCATTATTTGACAGGTATCTATTCTGAAATTGATATCTTACCTGAATTCACCATTTTAAGAGGAAAGGATGAACATAGAATAATTAGAACTGGCATTTTCGAGCAATTTGAACCAACCTTTGTTTTCACATAGAAGGATAATCTATATTAGGAGAGACAGAATTCCTTTTATGAAGAATATGTTTTTATACCAAGTCTAATAACCATGGATTTCTATGATGTAGACAAAGGAGCTCTTAATATTACAAACAACTTTAATTACAATATTACAAACTCATTCTTAATTGGCATTACTTCTTAATCAATTGTCTATATGCCATATATTATTGAAAATCCTTACATCAGATGCAACCCAAGAAGTAATAGATCTATAGGAAGATCTTTTGATTACAAATTAAGTATTAATGCAACTCATTGTCCATAAAAGGAGAAACTGACAGGCATTCCTCCTTAATTAATTTTATGCTAATATGTAGATTAATTCAATCTTAAAATAAACAATGGTGATGGATTCATATACAATACTGAATCTTTGGCCTCCATAATGATGGGATTCATTGTGCTTTTAATTGTCTTGTCTATATTGTTGGCTTACTTATATTCAAGATACAGAGTAAAGAAAAATGCCTTATAAAATGATATATAAGGGTTTGGAGAACCTGTTAATCGAGAAGGATATGACATGGGTCAATAGTATTAGTAATCATGATGTGAAATAACACTTATTTTATTTTAATACATATATTTTATTTATCATTCAGTAAAATCAACATTTTCAATTTCTTTTTATATAATCTGCTCTGTTTCTTAACTTTGATTTTCAAATACTTTAACTTCTTACTATTTTTCTAGTTCTTTGTTTTAATTAATCAATTATTATTCTTCTTAATTCTCTTTGAGTTAATTTTACTCTTCATTTTACTCTCCCTTTAACTCTTTATCTTAATCCCCTTCTTATTTTTACTCTTTATCTTAATCCCCCTCATACTTTTACTCTTTATCTTAATCACCTTCTTATTTTTACTCTTTATCTTAATCACCTTCTTATTTTTACTCTTAATTTTAATCACCTTCTTAATCTTTATCTTAATCTCCTTCTTACTCTATTTGTTACTCTCTATTTTACTCTCCTTCTTCTTAATCTACTTTTTCCTTTTCCTCCTATTCCTAATTATATTAAACTATTGGGTCTCTCTTTTCAAAAGCATCTTAAATAAATTATTTATCTTCTTATGATTCCTAACCTGGATTTTATTTTATAACATTTTCAGGATTCTCTGTAATTTCACTAATTTATTTCTAGTCTTAAGTTTATTATTATTGCTGCTAATATTACTATTATTGAAGTAAGATTTATTATTACTATAAAAACTATTATTAGTATTGTAGTTATTATTATAGTTATTACCTTTCCTATTGTAATTATTACATTTATTCTTAGTCTCTTTATTATTATTGTAATTGTTGCTGTTATTGTAATAATTCCTATCCTAATAAAGCCTGTTCCTCCCATTCTGTCAATTACAAGTCTTACTGTCTTCCACTATTGACGTAGAATAAAAATGCGAAATTTGAAATATTAAATTGTGTTAAGAAACTAAGTATCTTACTAAAGATCTATTATGGTTATTCCAATTCAATTGGAACTTCTGCTCTGCAAATTGGGCATTGCTATTGAGCCTTCAGCCATCCAAACAAACACTTTAAATGAAACTTATGTTGGCAAGGCAAAGATCTAGCTAAGATCAATTCTTCATGACATATTATGCATATTTCATCCTCTTGAATATCCAAGACTCTTGGAAATAAGGAATCTAAATGTTACTGGATTCTTTTATATTTTATTAACTAATCTATATTCTTTTTCAGGGATGACAATGAACCTAAATTATATTAATCATATACTTTGTAAATCTGAAAATATTTAGAAAAGCCAAAGATGTAAAAATATATGAAAGTTTATTGTCCTAAAATAATTTACAATCAATTATGAACTATTTAGAAATTTTACTATTTAATAAAGAATGTCTGGAATTATTTCTTCATAAAATTAAGGTTCTGTTAATTATTCTATGTTGTTGTTTATAAAGTAAGTATATTTTTATTGCAATTTCTTACAAATCAATATTAATTGAGAATATTCGATGAACGTTTGAACTCCACCATAGAATAATAAACTTAGTGCGTAAATTCCAACTTTGTGGAGCATCAAAATACCAAAAAATGTAATCAGGAAGTTCATTGCTAATATTATTAATGAAAAGATGTAAATTTATTAGAATTGATACACCCTATTGAAATTCTGTGATGTTAATGTTGACAATATCTTTTTAATGATGTTTACCGAATGTATATAATATACTCTATAAGTAGAGTATTGAAATAAGTAACAAAACCAAATGGCAAGATCCAATTTATTGTTTATCAAGTCGTTATCAGTCATAAACATTAATGTTAATTACAGTATTGGATTGCACTCATGGATAAGCGTATTCAGTTTTCCCTTAGTCTCATTCAATCCCATAAATCCAATCCAAATCAACAAAATGATATACCATGTTAATGATACAAAACAAAATGATCCACTGATTAAAACAACTCTAGCACATCTATTGTAAGCTAACCATTCAAGTATATATAAGCTATGTCGTTTGCTCATGTCTGGGATTTGCAAAAATGAACTCACAAAAAAACAACTCACAGCTATCACAAATAATTTGGCTATGTTTTCTGGGTCTTTTATAAACTTTTAAAATGCTATCAAGGAAACAATAATGTATTTTTTAAATATTTAGAATGCTTGTTTTGATTTTTATATTCTAGCTCTTTTCCTTTCCTGTTTTCTTTCCTGTGCATTTTTTAGTCCCTTAATTCTCTTTGGTTAGGTAAATTCTAATTCTAATCCATTGAAATCATCTCCTTCGTATTCTATATATAAAGCTATTATTTACAGATTTATTGAAATGGTTCATTTGTCTATTAAACTATTTTTGTCACTTCATCTATCATTTTTTTTAATTCCTCTTAATCTTCAACCACTTCACATCTTCTTAGAGCAGCTATTTTCTGTTTTATTATTTCAAAGTTCTCTTAGAGTTATAAATGAAGCCTTTAGTTTTCTTCGCTCTAATTTCCTGATTATTTTGTTATATATTCATTTAGGTTTTCTTGAATTTATTAGACATGATCGCAGAATTGTTAAAATTCTTCATTATTTCTAAGATCTTCAATCTTATTTTCCTAAATTTCTTATTCTTCTTGATTCATTTAATATTTATAATAATAATATTTGTAAAACCTAATCTGCCATATGTGAAGCAAGTAGAATCAAAAGCAGAGGATTTGCACTGCCATATATATTGGGTAATTTAAAATTATTTATACTTTAATATCAAAATATAGATGTAACATAAGTTTCTGCTCCCTTCTAATACATATACTTTTCGATTGCATCTAGTCCCTCTTATTTTTACATCTTCTTTTATAAGTGCATTAGGGGAGTAAACTTTTTTTTGTCAATTGCATTTATATCTGCACCATTCTCGATTAAAATTCTGATTCATAAATTTGATAGCATACTTTATAAAGTCAACAATGCCGTATTTACAAGCTAAATGGAGTGGTGTTCTAAATTTATCATCGGTGCCTTCATCAGGTTTTACATTCCCATCTTTTAATAATAACTCTAGGACTTCGATTGGTGGATCATGCTTCAAAAACCTGCTGGTTTGTAATAAAGTTATTAGAATTTTGTTATCTGTAACTTAATAGCTATTGTTGATGAAATATCGTATTATCTCTTCATATCGATATAAAACAGCCTATTCAAATGATTCATCAATGAATATTCTTAAGAAGGGGATCATTCCTGCATTTTGATTAAAAAAATTAGTCAAAGATTGGATGTCATCTTCATTCACGAATTGTTTCAATTACAGGCTCAAACCTATGATGGTCCTGAAGAATTCTTCATCACATTTCGATTGCTCTAATAAGGCCTTTGATTAATCGTAAGTCATTGGAAATCTAAATATGAGTGATTTGGAATTCATTGAAATAATTATTAATTATTAATTAATATTAAGATTGTGATTTTAAATTACTATTCATTAATTTGTGTTTAAAATAATATAAATTTGTAGTAAGAATGGACCAAACCCAATAATTCGATTATGAAAATTCAATATTTAAAATGATCTGTTTAAGGAAGCATTTTCTTAAAGATATCACTTACTTTTTGTTCTTATTTGAAGAATACTTAATTTTAGCTTAAGTAAATAGATAAATTTATTTTTAAAGGAGCTAAATTCCTAATAACCAAAGTATATTTTTAGGTTAAATCTCGATACAAAAGTATATTGGCAATAGGAAAAATCAAATTATCAGCAGGTTGGATTGGAATACAAAGGAGAAGTTAAATATTTCAATGGAGATAACGAGGGACTGAAGCAATTAAAGATCTTGTTAAGGAATAAGGTGATGTATCGGAATGTGAGTGACTACTACTAACTCATCAAACAATTGGGAAGAGGAGGTTCTTCAAGGGTAAAAGTAATTTTCTAGTAAAAGGTCTATTTAGTGACAGATAAATGTACAAATTAGTAATTTGCATCTAAAAATGTAGAGAAACGATATTTGAAAGAAGATGGTGGATTTGTACATATATATGTGAGATTAGGAAGCCCTATTTAATGAAATAAAGTTGATGGCAGCACTCAAACATGAAAGCATAGTGAAATTAGAAGAAGTGTATGAAGGAGAGAACACGTTTTATCTCATATTGGAATACTTGAAAGGATCTTCTCTTCACGACATGATTACAAAAGGAATTATACAGCTAGGATGGGTTGAGATAAAAGTGATAATGATGGTATTTTACTAGATAAATAAAGTAAATATTAACTGGAGTGGAATATATGCATTCCTTAAACATTATGCATCGAGATTTAAAACCAGAAAACATCATGTTCAAGAATTAAAATGATATCAAAGGATTAAGAATAGTTGATTTCGGATTGGCAACAAGTACAAAAGTAACTAACTATACATTTCCTAAATGTGGTACTCCTGGGTATGTAGCACCTGAAATAGCAAACATGAAAAATCATTCAATAAAATACGACAAAATTTGTGATATGTTTAGTGTGGGTTGCATATTTTATAAATTGTAGTTTATTTTATAAATATAACTAGAATTACATCCAAAGATTTGTTTCCAGGAAATGACTATCAAGAAATCTTGAAATTGAATAAAAAATGCATACTAAATTTAGATACTCTCAGTATCTATTAAACACCTTAAACAGCCATGGATTTGATCTATTAAATGCTTTAGATTGACCCAAAAAATAGGATTACTGCATAATAAGCTTTAGAACACCCATTTTTTACAAATACTTATGAAGATAGAAAGGTTAAATTTTAGACATAAAAAAAAACATTAACTAATACCTCTAAGCCTTGGCAAACTCTAACATTTAAATTAGAAAAGTCTGATCAATTGTAATTGCCTGAGACTAAACAAATCTCAAAGTAAAAGGAAGAAGACATTGTGGAAGATGAAAGAGTGACTATCAAACTGCCGTCCATTAATAGTCCTAGATTTGTTCAATAAGCAAAAACTAAAAATCTAGCATTAGTAGAAGGTTCTCCAACTGAATTACCTAAGAAAAGTGTTCTAAAGAAGTTTTCTACTTAGGAATTCGAGCATCTGACTCCAGATACTTAATCTCCTGATTCAGGAAGAATGAATTTCAACAATAGTCCAAGATTCATCTAACCAGATGTAATAAAGAAAAATTTTACTTGTTCTAAATATAATTAAAAATAACAAGCAATTTACGAAGTAGATGATGAATAAAAACTGTGACTGAATTTTTACCATGAAAAGAGTTTTTTATTTTAATTTACAAATTAATATATTTTTGCTATAAATTTAGTGAAATATACAAGAACAATGATGCATACAATACAAGTAATCACAACTAATAATTATTATAAGACTCCAAGAATTACAAATGATAATTTAATGGATTCAGTCTCAGAAATTAGATTCGGAAATAATGATATATTTGCTACTGGAGCATGGGATGGCTATATACGCTTCTATTCAATTCTTAGTCAACATGGCATTCAGACTTAAATAGCTCTTGACTTTAAAAGCGTAATTGATTGCTAAGAACCGTAAGTCCATAATCTTATATCTAGAGTACTTTCAATTAGTTGGAAAAGAGACATGACAATGATATTTGCGGCTTTGGCTGATAATACAGTTAGGGTGTACGATATAAAAACAGGTCAGAATATAATCTTGGGATATCATGATGATTGCCCAGCAAGATAAGTATTTTGGAATGATGACTTGTAAGCATTGGTTTCTTTGGGTTTTGATAAGAAGTTAAGATTATGGTCGCTTAAGTAGAATACTATGGGAATGAAGCCATCTCCTATTTATGAACTAAATTTAACTAGTATTCCTACAGTAGGTGAACAGGATCAAAATGAAAGGATGTTCGCTTATGCTGATGTGGATTGCAAAATCAAATGGTTTTCATGGGATAAAATTCGAGGCTCTTTAAATAGCACTGTATCTAGAAATATTTTCGAAATAGAAGATTCTAAATTGGGGAATCGATCATAAATTAGTGCATTAGCTATTTCCCATAATTCAAAGTAAATGGGATATTGCTCAGTTGATGGAAGAGGAGCGGTGGTAGAATTGACTGATAGATTAGAAGCCTTAAATAGAATTGTATATAAGTGTCACAAAAGAGAAGAAGATTTAAAAACGTCATTTAAAACAGAAAAAATTAATACATATTACGCTGTTAATTCATTTCAATTTAACAGTCGATCTTATGATTGGGTTAGCACAAGTTCTTCGGACAGTACAATAATTTTTTGGGATTTAAAAAAGAAAAACAAAATTACCACCATCCCATTTGATGCTCCCGTTATTGCTAGTCAAGTGTCTCCAGATGGTTATTTTTTGGCCTATGCCACTGGGTATGACTGGGGATAAGGTCTGGATGGAATTGATAATAGGTTTGCAAATAATGTTGGCGCAATATTTATAGAAAAACATTAACTGCTATATGTTTGATAAACTTAACCTATTAGATGATAATTATTTTTTAATATCTCCTTGATATCCAATTCAGATATTTAATTCTTATTACCAATTAATAATTCTTAAGAGTTTGGATTTCGATCATTAATCATTGTTCTATCATCCTAAGCAACAATCTATTAGTTGAAATTATTTCTTTCTTTACCTAGTTCTTTTACTGTTAAGGTATCAGCACTTTCGATATTAATTTTATCAATTTATGTATTTTGTCCATTTTTATGAAATTTCAGGTTAAAGTACTTATGAATATAATTGTATCATTCTTTTTTGATACTTGATGTTCTCAATCATTAAGTATTTAGTATTTTCATTGGTTTTAAATTAATTTAATAAACTTTTCCAATTATGGGGTCATCTTTTTGTTTTCAAGCGTCTTAAAAATCAAGAGACGAACTGAAATTAATAACCAACAAACAATATAAATTAAACGGTCCTCCTCATTTATTCAAACCTACCCCTATAGTAAAAATCTTAATATTTGATGAACAAATTGAGAAGGAGGAATCAATAGAAATTGAAACTTTAGAACAACCAAACAATCCTATAAATGATCAATAATTTTCCTACATTGCTCAATAATCAGAAGAAATTGATGGCTCATAATCTAAACCTTGGATAAAGAAGACCTATGCTCTTGAAACTATTAATGTATCTAACATTAAAAGTGATGAAAATTATAATAATGCACACTAATATAAAAATTCAGAAAAAGAACGCAACATATATGGAGGAAAAGCCAAAAACTTGAAAGAAGCTCAGATTATTTCTATCTAACAGGGATCAAATATAAGTGTAAGTTCCGATAAAAAGTAACTTAAGAATAAGACCCAAAATAGGATTAAATGATAACAGATTATAATTTATCTATAATTTATTAGAGTATTATTTTTTGCCTCTTACAAATTCAATTTCCTAAGACTTTCATAAAAATAACTCAGACTGTTAAATCAGATTTATTAATAAATAAAATTATAAATGAATTAAAAACATTGAAATTACTTTTTTAATAGTTATCTGAACAATATAATGTGTAAAAATAGAATTAGATTGTTTTATTGATTCCTAAGATTAATACTTTCCATTATTTTTAGGAACCATTCATGTTATGAATATTTCACTTTAATAATTCATAATATCAATATACCATTAATTAGAAAATACATTTAAATTAGCTAATTTATTTTTTTTTAATACGATATTTTTGATACTTTAATATATTTTATCGAATTAAGTTTATAATTCATAAATAATATTGATTAAACTTATGAGTGCTATTTAAAATGCTTCTTAAGAAATTAGAATTAATAACCTTCAGACTGATTTAAAGCAATTGTCAACAAATACAAATTTATATATGCTTTATTCAAAAGATGAAATTGCTTCGTTAAACGAAAAGATAAATCACATAATTAGTCAATAAACTCAGAACACTTCTGTATATAATGATTCTATTGTTAGAGCATAAACACTATCCAGGAGAAGTTGGATTAAAGAGTGGAAGAAATTTTTATGGAGCATGAAGCAAGTCTTATTAATAAAATAAAAGGAATTGAAGAGTAAAAATTATTGTAACATGAGGAAGAAATTAAAAAGAGAGAAGAAATGTTCAATAAATTTATGTAGATGGATTAATTAGTAGATAAATTGGATAAAAAATTTGAATTAAAGGCCAACGATAAATTTATAGTAAGTACCATATAGAACAATTTAATAAATAATCAATTGCTTCAACAAACATTGGTCGAAAAGGCTATTAAATTAATTGATGATCTACTAAAACAAAAAATTGAAGAGATTCAAAAATGGACTGATGAGAAAGTTCAATAATAATATTACTAAATATAAAACTTTTCAACTTATCTTCGAAAGTCAGAAAGGGTAGTTGAAGAGCTTTAAAGTGCTATTATGCTTACTAAAAATTCTACAATAGAATTTGAGAAGTAGTTCACCTAATAGATCAATGAAATTTCTTAAAAAAACTAAATATTTAAGGAAACCGTTTAAATGCAAACTAAAGGGTAATGTTTCCTCATCATTTTAGAATAACTACTCAGAGTACATAATTGAAGTAATAATTTGATTAACTAGAATAAACTATACAAGGCGAGTTCTATAAAATACAATAGAAGTAAGAAAATATTTAATCTTAAATTCAATCTGGGCTTGATTCAATGAATAGCTATATACAATTTTGTTTGAATAGTTCAGAATAAAAAATGCTCACCTAATATAGATAAGAAGATTAAGACATGATGGAAAAGCTTACAAGCTAATTTGAAAAATAATTTAATCTCATTCAAGAAAAGACAACCTTTTTAGAATAGGAAATAAATAATAAGGCCGAAGCTTGTAATTAGACTAAAGAAAAATTAAATAATTTTTTAAAAGGCTAATAGGTTCATTAAAGGTTATATCAAAAAAAGGATGGAATGCCTCAATAAAATTAGAAATAAAGTACAAAGGATTAGTTATTAGTCATTGACAATTTATTTAGATATATTTCATAGATATATACTTAAATACATAAATCAATCTAGCTTACAGAGAATGATTAATATTAAACTATTCAAGACTCCCGTAGGCATTCATAATCTTATTCCTAAGTTATCTTAATTGCAGAACAATCAAATTCAACATAACAAATAAATGTATCTCCAAATAAAAGTCCAGAAAGAGTAGAGAAATTGATAACAGAAAAATAAGATCCAAAAGAATAAAGAACTTAAATATCATCTGTCGATCGAAATTATGGGGAGACTAATAAAACTTATGATAAAAGTCCATATGCAACTTTAGAAAAAACAAACAAAGTAGAAAAAACTGGGGATGAGATATTCAGTGACTCAAAATTATAGGAATCAAATCGTTATCCATTATTAGTAGTTGGAAAAAGTATGATTATAATTAATTTTACTTAGCTTAATTATTGGATATAAGACCTTAATAGGATCTAATGTCATTGTAATAAAAGGTTAAGAAGGTTCAAGGCATATTAGGAGTAGATTTACTTGGTTAAAGACAGCATGGTTATCCTTATTAAGCTTAGAGATGCAATTCAGCTTCTAAAAGACTCCCTAAAATAAGTTCAAAAAATTTAAACTTTAGTATAGATTGAAATTATATCATATTATCAACATTATCATAATACTCTTTTTAATATGTTTATGCAAATTCTTAACTAACTAATGAATAAACTATATAAATAAATTTAATTTTCTACATGCTGAATTTAAAGAAGCATTCTGAATAAGATGTGGACTCTTTGATTGAGTCAATGCTTAGATTGATTGAATACATGAATAACAACCCTTCTATATAACGTTAAATTTTCGAATCCTTCAATTAAGAAGACTTATAGAAAATATTGAAGAATTTGAATGAAAAAAATAGCCTTCTTCTTCGTAAGGTTTCTTGCATATTTTTATGTATTGTACTTTAGAATGAAGATAATTGTGAAAATTTCATGAAACTTTGTGATTTGCTTCCCATCAACTCTAAAATCACTTTAAATGGTATTCCTGAAAAAATGAGTCAATACATAACTAGCGATTTGTTATAAAAGTTGAATTAGGTTTAACCTTCTGCAAATAGTTTATGTTGGTTCTATACATTATAAATGGCAAAAGACAGGTTACCAAACTTAGCTTATTTTTAACTTAACACAAGAGAATTGAAAAAATCAATAAATGATTTTATTGATCCTTAAGAATGCATGATTGGAACTACTTATAGGAAGCTTCCCATAAAGCCTCTCTAAACAGATACTTAGAACTGGAGCAATAGAAATGAGCATCATCATAAGATGAACATTTCTCCTGTGAGCAAATAAATGGCTTCATTGATATTGCCTTTGAAAGAAATAAACAATCCAAAATATTATTAAAGATATGTAGCTAAATCTATCAATCAACAGTAAAATAAGAACATACTTTCTAATACGGCTAGAGTAGACACATCGTATGATAAGCATTAACCAAGATCAGAAGTCTTGAAGAATAGGTATTCATGATGAAACAATTCTAATTGAATTTACAGTTTGTATCTATAGATGATTAAATATAATTCTATATATATTAACACTTAGGCTTTCTTTGAATTTTAATTTACAAAATACCTATTATTAAAATTATTATATAGAAATATGGATATTAATTAGAAGAGAAAATTAAAAGTCAAAACCATTTCTCAATAAGTGTTTGAGCTTGAAGTGCCACAAGAAGTATTACAAATATTAAAATAAACTTAGATTTCGATCGCAGACTTAAAAAAAGAAATTTTTACTAAATCTTAAGTTCCAATAGATAGACAAAGATTGATCTTTTTGGGAAAGGCTCTTCTAGATAATCAAAAATTAAATGAAATAAGTATTTAACAATATCTATGCATTAGTTAAGGAGGATGATCAAACAATTCATTTGATGGCCATTACTAATCCCCAATAACCTCAACAATAACCAAATTAAAATTAAACTTAATAGTAATAATAGAGGATGTAATTTATGCCTGGCATACAAACAACTACATAAATACATATTGGAGCAGGAGGTAAGTCAATTATTTATATCTCTATTAGATGGTTAGCCCTTTATGCCCCCAGATTTAGCTAATATTCTACAAATGTTTGGTCCACAAATGACAAGGTCTTCATAATAATAATAATAATAATAAGCTCAACCAACTCAACAAACATAATAATAATAATCATAATCATCATAATAATAATAATCTTAATAATAACAATAACAAACTTAGCCAAATTAGCCTGACCCTAGACAATAACCATAAACGGCACAATAATAAAGTTAACCATAATTTTAATAAGTGACTCTTTTACCAAATAACTAATCTGCGGTTGGAATACATCTTCCTTAAGAATAAATTTAATAATTGAATAACTTTTTAGGTAATTTTTATCAGTCATAATTCCTTGGATTACAATTCTAATTACCATAGATGACTGAACATAGAAACAATGTTACTGTTTTAGGTCATTATCTTCATTAATTATGTTTTCTTATTTAGAGAACTCTACCAATATTGCAAAGAGTATCAGACCTGTTAATGAGGGAACCCTTTTTGACTTCTGAAAATGAAAGAAGAGAAACAATGTAATTAACTAGAGACTCCTCAACTATCATGCAGGCAATGAATAAAATGACTGGAGATTTGTTTTCTGCTCTACTTAGATATATAGATCTTGGAAATGCTCCAGGCTAATTTTCACTATAAGTCCCTTCATAATTATTATAAAATCCTCACCATAATCATGGAATTATCAATATATAACATTCCCATATAACTAGAAATCCATAATAACAATAAACTTAATAATAATAAAATCAATAGTAATAATAATAATAATAACAATAATAATAATAATAATAATAATAACAACCATAATAACCATAATAATAAACTTAATAAAACTTATTAAGCTCTTTAGGACAACTATTAAATTAATTTTCACAAAATCCAAACATATAATAAAATAATTCACAATAGATATAAGTAGAATAACAGGGAGATTAAATTATTATTGATGCCTAAGTTTTGGAAATTGATGCGGGGAGTGAATTAGAATCAAATTAAGAAGGAGATCAATAATAAAATAACAATCCTTTAAATGCTATCAATAATTTAGTCAAGTATTTATTTTTTTATTATAAAGCAATTTGATAAATTTAGAATAATAATAATATTAACCCCAATAGTAATTCTAATCTCCATAACAATAATAATAGCCATAAGCAAACGAATAATAACATTAATAGTCACAGAATAATTAACCCAATCCTCAATAAGCCTAATCAATGATGTCAGGTTTACTTGGAAATCTTGGCTTTGGAGGTTAATAAGGAGGCGCTAATTTCTTTACAATGACTTTATAGGAACTCATGATGCAAAATTATGCAAATAAAATGGAAGATGGTGAGATAGAAATTTTATAAATATTTTCTTAAGTCAAAGTAGGAGACGTAATGGCTGCTTAGGTCTCAGGCAATTATTCATTCTTAGATGGATTGCAAGGAAACATCAAGGAGAATCTACATAATTTAATTGGAAAATTTGAAGGAAAAATTGAATTAATCGAAAAACTTGCAAATTCATTTTTATCTACAGTAGTTCCTAAAGGAAATCAACAACATTTAGTAATTGAAGGATTCGAACCAAGAATAACAGCTTCTGAAGCTCTTGTTAAGCACATAAAATAATTTTTTATGATTATTGAAAAAGACTATACAAATAGTGTTGAAAAATTTAGTGATGCTATGGTAAGTCAATTTTATAAAATGATTGGAGAAACTACATATGAAGTATCAGAAGGATTGGTTCATGGTCTTGATGATTACAAATTGGTTATTTAGTACATATTATTTTCATATTTAGAGCAAACGTCGAAGAATTATTAAGAAAATCTATTGGTCCAGAAATTGCTGTTATGTTTGGTAGTATGTTGGTTATGATGCTTTGGAGTGTGATTGAAAGATCATACAATTAATATAAAAAATCTCTTGAATAATAATAAACAATAATATAATAGGAAGAAGTATTAACAGAGGAATAAGTAAGTTGAATTGAAATATATTTATAGTTATTGAAAGAGATCACTGAGGCCAGTTAAGCATGTAAACAGAATATTGAAATTAATTTTTCTAACGAATATAAAAAAGGAGATCCAGAATATAAAGATTTCGATTGATATATATCAAATTTGTGCAAGAATATAATCATAAATATATCTACTTGTAAAAAGAATTATTTTGAATAAACTAATAATAATGTTTATAATCAAGTTGATGATGAAAAGAAAATAAATATGATTAATTCAATAAATAAATAGAAATCATCCAAAAACAGCTTTTGATAGAGAAAACCCCTTATTAGATGGTTTTTGTGTAATTGGTTTAATTTGTTGCTTTTTAAAAAACAAATATTTTTGAGTGTTATAAAACAAGCTATTGGCATCTTCTGGTAACTCTTGGTATTTCTTTTTTAGTTTCAAATCGCTTATTTCTTTCTATAGTCTTTCAATTTTTTCGTTAATATTCATTTATTTAATTTTTTAATTATGAACTTTTAATTAGTTTATTCCTAAGGAATTTTGGAAATACTATTTCTTATCCTAAATCCTTCCTATAAACTAATCTTATACAGAAGTTTAATGCTATATTTTGCTTATAAAGCGGATCACTAATTTTACAGGAGTAATCCACTGCAAAATATTAATAAGAAAACAAAGTTCAATTTGGGAATCCAATAGATACTTATAACATTTGGCTTTTTCATAATGTATCCTTAGCCACATCTAATTTTGAGAGAATTCATAAGCATATTATTTATGCATGTATTGGTGTAATAATATCCAAAAATGCTAACATTTTGCGAATCATATGCATTATCTTAATATATAGTAGAATACTATTAGTTTAATGGATAACATATGTTTGAATACTTATCAGAGTTAGTTTTAATGTTATCAATATTATCTTTTATATTGATTGTACTCATCCATCAAGTCCCCATAAAAGAACTCGCATTTTGGTTTACATTCATAGCAATTTTTAAAATAAACTTCTTTTCAATCTACTATTACCTATAATATCGAGGACATAGTTTAGCAATTTTAATAAATGAGATATTTACATATGAATTTGGGAAATACTTCTTTTTATAATTTCTTGGACTTATGTTGGTCATTCCAATAAGTTATCTAAATTTGCAGAAAATTATTTAAAGAAAACTATTTCATTTCTAGATATTTTTGATTATTTTTTTAGGAATTTATTTGAATAGTAATTACACTAAATTGGCCCTGGCAGTATTTATTTGGTTTTTCATTGTCTTTGAGGGATTAAGACAATATTATAGAAATGATATTGAGATTCTCAACAAGTATTCTAAATATTTGCTATCATTTTGTGACAAAAGAGATTCAGAACAATTAATAATAACTCAAATATATTTATTGATGGGTGTGTCACATTCAGTATTTTTTAGTAGCACAAATAAATTTATTGGGTATATTTTAATATGAATTAAATAGAATTATAATTTTAGGAGTAGGAGATTCATTTGCTGCTATTATTGGATCTAAATTTGGAAAACTAAAATACCAAAATTAAAGATCAATTGAAGGAACATTAAGTTTTATAATTGGATGCTCTTTAGCAAATTATTTCTTGAATGGAAATATATAATTGTGGATAATAGCTGCTGCAATTGAAGCATATACAGCATAAATTGATAATTTGATTTTGCCTAAAATTTAACTTAATTAAATTGTTTAGATGATTTAATTATGAAGAAACGATTAAGTGTTTGAAATTGTTATTTATATATACCCTGAATAAGTAGAATTAAGTATAATAAATATTTAGGTATTAATAATAATAGTTGGTTTTAAGTTATTGCTATTAAGTTTATTATTATTAGATACATATATTTAAAAGTATAAATATAACAATAAATCAAACCTCTAGTTATTTTTGTTATGGATTTATTTTATTTATTATTTCTCTGATTAGTATAATTATTTAATTAATTTTTTTAAATAAAATGTCAAATAAAATAGAAGAAGAGAAAGGGCCTGCTTAACAACCACAACAAGTACAAAAAATTTTTGATGAAGATGATGACGATTTTGAAGAATTCGAATAAGAGGGTAGCTATCTGTGTATGAAAAATTATAGATTTGGAAGTGAATCATGATTTGAAAATTGATATTAAGTAATGGAGAGAGGATTGGGATGATGAAGATTTGACAGATGAATTTTCAATTTAATTGAAATAAGAATTAGCCCAAAAATGATATATAATATTAAAAATTATGGACTTTTATTAAATCGCAGCTAGAAATTAGTCAAATTCCGATTCTGCTGATTATGACATCATTAATATTGAATATGCTGGAAAAGATTGTCCTGAGTATGAGTTAGACATTAAGTAAGTTGAAATGGAAGGGAATCCTACAAATTTACCAAAAGAATATTTAGATAATTACCAACCTTAATAAGAGAACTTTATTTATTATAAAGTGGAGATGAATGATTCTATTTTCGGGCTGGAGCTGAAATTTGAAATTAGGTAATTTTCTGAATTCATATTGATTAGTGCGATCTAAATTTTAAGATTAAACAATTTATCTGAAAATTCTATATATCCTGGAATGACATTAAAGATACCTATAAAACATGCTCTGGAGAATCCTTTAGAATAGAATCCGAGCAAAGAAGAACCCTCTAATTACTCAGCCCTTTACATAACTCAAATTGGAGCTATTAAAGGCTCATTTACGATAACATCATCATTTGTGTCATTTGAGCCTGAAAAACATTGCAGGTAGAATGATGAAATAATACTCCATGCTTAAATTAGAGATATTGACAATTTGCACCTTTAAATTCTACTGAAACATATAGTTTTAGTAGAATAATAAGAATTATCATAGTTTTTTCAAAAGAATGTTGCATTAAACAAAAATAATGTTATCACTATTATTGCTTAAACAAAGAAATAAAAGATTGTTGTTTTGAAATTACTGGAAGATAATCGTATCGATGAATTTTTAAATTTAATTAATCAGAAATTGCAAGAGTATTGCAATAATTCAGGAATGGAAAGCTAAATTAGTTAAAGCACAACAGACTATTATGATTAAAAAACAATCATTCCATATCATTTTGAAATGAATGGATAAATATAAATATAAAATATAGAACAACCAAAATGTATAGAGATTTTTTATATTTAGAGGTCATCTGTAGGGATTCTTAATTAACATAACTGGAATCCAAATCAGAAATTATAACAAGAGACAAATTCATAAGTATTTCTTCCCATTTACCTTTTCTATTTAAAGGTTAAAAATGGTAGTGTATTTATTCCTCTATTCAACATGGTTCGTCAATTTTAACTCTAATGAGAAGAACTGAAAATAAACTTCCATCAGTTGTTTTGGTAAGGGATTTAGACTCCTATTTATTTGGAGCATATCTATCTGATGGAATCAAGAATAGTTATGGAAAATTTTATGGAAATGGTGAATCTTTTCTCTTCACTTTCAAAAACAGTTCAGATATAGCGGTTTATAAATGGACTCATATAAATAACTATATTACACTATGTGATACTGATGGATTAGCTGTAGGCTGTGGAGATAAATATGGTTTATTTGTTAATTCCGATATATCTAATGGATATAGCTGTCATTGTGAAACATTTGATAACGAAGTGCTGTCAAAAAATAACAAATTTATAATAGAGAGATTAGAAATTTGGAGCATAAGTTATAATTGATAATTATTGATATATGCTTAAATTATAATCAGAAGTTTTTTAAGATATTGAAAAAGTCTTATGGCACTTTACTTTACACAATTATTTTTCTTTTGTTCTTTTGGTTCTAATTTCTAAAAATCTTTTTTAGATCACAAGTGTTAAGTAATAATAAGTCTAAAATTCTTTCTGTTGATTTGGGATGCTCTTTGTGTCCACCGCTTTTTATTTTGTTAAGGTCCTCTAAACATTTTTCGATACTAAAGTTATTTTATTTTGCATTTGCATTTGCATTTTCAGCAATCACTGGCAACATAGGTACTTTGATTTTATCAGAGTTATTATGCTGAGGTGATTATTTCTTGGTCAAAACGGGAAGAGAATATCTTTTGGGTTATTTTTCTAAATTAGAGCTATTCTAAATAGGGTTCTAAAAGAATAGTTATAATATTTACAGAACCTCTTTAAGAACTTTTCCAATATAGATTTTATTATCCGCCATTTATCGATTCTCTTAAATGTAATATAAACTTTTTTCTAATGTTTTTATTTTCTTCAATTCTTCCATACTTACATCAACTGAACTGTTGTAGTTAATGTTATATCCACTGACATCCCTGTTGAATTTTATTGTTTTATTTTTGATTTGAAGTGGTTAAGTTATTTTATATATCTAATGAATGGTAGTTTTATCAACAGACTTTCTAGGACTTAGGACAGGATCTTAAGTATTTACATGCACTGAGTATTTGCTATCACGATATATTTGAGTATTATCAATGGAATTTCTTAAACGAAGAGCTAAGCTTGTTCTCATTATATTGGTGTAAAATTTAAAGTTAATATATCAATTATTTTACTCAAATTATTAAATAAGAGCTCTTAAATTTCAATCTTTTTATACATTCATTAGAAGTTCTCTATGATTAGATAGTTTTATAAGTAAAATTTTAATTCCCTTATTACTATACGAATTTATATAATCACCACATTAGAATCATTAATTAATTATCTATTTGATACTATACTAATAGTTAAACTAAATTGGTTATTATAAAATTATAGTGAAACTTTAAATTATAAAAGAGATATATTGAAATGTTAAGGTTTAATGAAAATTATAAAAATTAATAATTATAGTATAATTGATTTTAGTTTTTATTATTTATGAATTCCACACAACAAGAAGGGAGCTCTTTGTTAAAGGACTTGGAGAGAATAAAAAAAAAAACTAGGATTTCCAATAAAATAATAAATGGTTAGTTAGATCAAATCATAGCAGAAATTGAAGAGGCAAAAATAAACAATGACTTCTCTTAATTAAAAGACAAATTACAAGTATTGATATTGATTAAGAAAGAATTAAAAACCATTAACAAAAATTAAATAAACATATAATGAATGCTATGCTTATTTTTCGAAGATGGGTAAAAACATGGATAAATTATTTAAAAAAAATTTATAATATGGCCAAGAACATGTTGAATTGGATTCGAGAGTGTTGACAGAAGTAAACAATTACAATTATAAATTAAGCTAATCAAGAATCATCTTCTGAGAGATGGAGAGTTTGAGGCCTATGAGCTATTAGTTAAAGAATCAGGTTCAGAAGAATCGCATTTTCATTAATTCTTTGCTGAAATCTAGACCATAGTAAAGGATCTTAAAGAGAGGAAACTAGAGTCTGCTATCCTATGGGCAGAAAAAAGACATAAAAGGTCTCCTAGTAATCTACTTTATGAACTGTTGAAATAAAGAGTATTTCTATATTTTATGCTTCTAGGTCATATAATTAGTATAAACTGAAGGTATTAATGCAGCGGTTAATTTTATGAGAAATAGTGATTCATTTTAAGAATAAGCTCAAGGTAGATTATACGAAATTTGCCTAATTACATATTCAGTTCTTTTATGGCCAAATCTAGAAAATACAAAATACTATTATTTATATGATGATGAAAGAAATTGGCCTAGAATTCTGAATCTATTTTTAGAAGTCGCTTCGAAATCTTAAAGTATTTAAAAAAATGATTCTAGATATTCTGATTAAATCAGAAATTAGAACTGTGTTTTCAGCTGGCTGTTTAGCAATGCCTAAATTAATTAAATATAACTAAATCACAAGAAGTATTATATTAGAAATAATAAAAAAGATAGATCTTCTGAAGTTCTTACAAATGATATCCCTATAGATATTGAAATTGGAAAGGATTATAAATATCATTCATTCTTTGTATGTCCTGTTTCTAGAGAAGTCACAAATACTGATAATCCTCCAGTGTTGTTAAAGTGTGGCCATGTCATTTCTAAATTATCAGCGCATAAAATGATCGCAAACAAATAAAAATTTAAATGTCCGACATGTCCTGTTGAAACCAAAGGCGCTGATTTACCTGAACTTATATTTATTTGATAAATACAATCCCTAAATTAGGATTTTAATTAGAATTAATATAATATAATAATTTCAAATGGGTAAACCGTTAACAGCAGAGCTTATAGCCCAAAAAACAAAAAATGATCAACTATTCCAAATTAAAAATCTAAATTTATGGGGAAATGACATTGATGATTTGAAAGCATTAAGACAATTACCAAATTTGGAAGTGCTTTCATTATCTGTGAATAAAATTTCAACTCTCAAAGATATAGGGTGTTGCCAAAAGTTACAAGAACTTTATCTAAGAAAAAATTGTGTCAGTGATATAAAAGAATTGAGATATTTAGTACATTTACCTAATTTAAGAGTTTTGTGGTTGTAAGGTACTCATTTCAAAAATTACTATAGATAATCCTTGTGCAGATCATCCTAGTTACAGAGAAATTGTAGTCAAATATCTCCCAAACCTAGTCAAACTTGATAATACTACAATTACCAATGAAGATAGATAGAATGCATAATCTGTCAATATTTTAGAAGATGATTTCGAAGAATAAACTTAGAATAGCAATATCTTGAATCGACCAAAATCTAGTTTAAAAGAGTCTCCTAAGAAATAACCATTTATTTTCAATTAGCAAGAATAATAAAGGCCTGCAACTCCTGAGATCAATTCAAATTAATAAAATAGCTTTAATAATAATAATAAGAATATTGAAAGAAATGAAAATATACTTTGTGCTGTGCTTTCTTTAATTAAAGAACTTGATGATGGTTCTTTGGAAGTCGTAAAGAAAGATATTGATAGAAAATTACAGAAAAATAACCTTAAGCGAATTCTTTGAATTAATATAACAGAGCTCATTATTCATTCCTTTTTTATAGCTAAAACTACACAATTAATTATTAACTTTACTTTTTAATTTAATTGCATTAAGTTGTTGGTCCTCTTCGGAATCCTATTCATTTGGAGATTACTTTTCAATTTGAATGTTCTCAACTTCATTATCTTTCTTTTCAACATCATCAGTTTTCTGTAGTTATTATGTTTTTAGTAATGCCTTCATTTGAGCAATGAAATCCTATTTACTCTATAAAGGCAATTACACTTTCGATTAGTCATCTATAGGTACAATATTTTGCTATTAATCATCTTGGTTAGTCTGTTATGCCTAGAGCAAAGACTCTTGATTTGCCAGTGAGTTTTGGTGGATATTGTCATCTCTAATTTATTCGTTACCTGTTAAATTTTATTACTAGTTATTGTTGTTGTTTTTAGTTTGTTCATTTTCATTCTCAATCTCCATATTGGATTTAATCATACCTCTATCTAATTATTGATCTTATTCTTTTGTTGAATTTTGATCGACTGAAGGTATTCTCCTAATCCTATTTTTAATTATCTTTCTCTACAATGTAATCTTTTATTTCTTTATCTTTATCCTTCTCATTTTCTTTTTCTCGTTCTCTCTCTCTTTCTTTTTCTCTTTAACTTTCCTTCTCTTTTTCCTTCTCTTTCTTCTTTTATTTCTTTGATAACTTTTTATCATTAGATTTGCTTCTAGATCTACTTCTAATAAATAGTAATTATATATTTACTTCTTTTTCTTTTTTTTCTCTTCTTTTTTCTTCTCTTTCTCTTTATCCTTATCCTTGTTTTTCTTTTTTTCAGATTTATTCTTTTTGTCTTTGCTCTTTTTTTCCTTAGATTTACTTTTTTTTTTAATACTTTTTTTTTCTTTATTATTAGGTGAAGGCTCTTATTTCTCTTTATTATTTTGTGAAGACTCTTATTGAATTTATTAAGGCTATTAAGATTATTATTAGAATGGTTATAGAGAATTCTATTTTTTTGTTTCTAAAGGTCTTTCAATCTTTTCAGGCAAGCCATAGATTTCGCTATGTTAAATTACATAAGCTACTCTATTGGCTTTTGCTAAGATTCTTCTTGCTTATCTAAAGTCCAACTTTTCGAATTCATAAATATTATATATGGTGGCAGCTACCTACTCTACTTATGCTAAAGTAGCTTCTAATAGAATCCACCATGGTTAAGTGGGCATGGGATGATTACAGACCCTCAATGCTAAATACAAAGCTCCTGCTGCAATAACTTAAGGTGGAAAATGTACGCATAAATCAGTCATGTATGAATCGTTCAAGTAATACCAAGCCTTTTGAGCTACCTGCTTATCGACCTTAATAAAATGATAAAATGATTCTATGAACTTATGCGGATGATCTGAAACTCTAAATAATTCAAATCCGAGTTCCTTAAGAATTAGTTTTTCTTATTTAATTATGATGTCCCTTGATATTAATACTAATTTTACAATGGAGCTTATTTTTGTTTTTGGAAAACAGAGCTGAATGCACCTGCTATATACCATGTTTTCAGTAATGTTTCTTCAACCTTGCCTGCCAAATACAATGAAGCCATTGAAATTTCGCGGTAATCAAAATCCACGAAAGAATTCCTAAATATTTTGACATCACTTGCAATACTTAGCAAAAAATCTATGAAATATTACTAAGCTTGTAATGGCTGTTGTTAATGGTAATTTTAAGTGATTGCAGGCTTGGAAACAAATTTAAGCACCGTGCATCCTAAGAGCCTATTCATCCTCATAACTTAAACCATCTGCTTAAGTCGGAGTTTGAATATCCATTGGTAAATAAATGTTTTCATGTCCCTCTGGAGTAATTGTTTCTAGTGATAAATCCTAGCTATGTAAAAATCTTTCTTTTAAACGATGAAATAAATATTTTTTTTCATACTACTCTTTTGTAAGGCCCACATTTTGCTCTTTGCTCAAAATCTTTTGACGGTCATGACCTTTGGATGACATTAATTTTCTTTATTTAATAAATTATTATTAAACAATATATTTCAATTACTCTCCATTAGATTTACATTTAAGCAAAATTACCTATCTGTGTCTCAATGACCATTAAGTAAAGTATGTATGAAGTATAAAAGGATTTTTTATAATTATCTTTATAATTTTTCTACTGCCATTATATTGCTTCATCATAACCTTATATATATTATGTTGTACTTCTTTCCATATTTATCTGACCAAAAGGTAATCAATTTTTATTACAATCCATCAAAAAAAGGATCATTTTAATTTTATTTGCTCGATCTTTAAAATGAAACTGAAAAACAGTTAAAATGTTCTGAAATTATGTTTCATAAATTTAAGTTCATTTTAAAAATAGTTTATGCAGTGTTTTTAATTATCATATAGTAAAATGTTGTTTGTTTAAGGGGTTTCATTAAAAGTTGTTGTAATGATTATGATAAATTAACAAAATTATTAATAATATAAGTGATGAAATCTATGGAAATATACTTACATGTGTAGATAACCTATCAAATTGATCATTAGATTAGATTCAAAATTTAAGTGAATTTTATTTTCATTTTATTATAATTTTTCTTAAAAATGAAAGCAGTTAATTTTAATTGTATTGTCCTTATTTTTTAAATTTAAGCATAGATGTGTATTAATATCGATATCAATCATTTTAAGAATCCCTACCAAATTATTTACATATTTGATGGATAAACTTAATGATTAGAGAAGAAAAAGATTTATTTTAGGTCCTAAGTAGAAAATGTTCTAATCCTTGTATAATAATGCTTCAATATAAATTGATTCTTAAGCTTTGATGTTTAAAATGTGAATGGGAATAGATTATGTTAATTTTCTTTTTAAATATATCTAGAGAAATGATAAAGTTAAATGGATATGACATCTAATTCAATGAAATCTATATAGATATTAAGTAAATAATGCAAAATCTAAGCCTCAGCAAAAGAGCTATATTAAAACACACTAAAAATGTCAATTCTATGAAAAACTTCATCAATATTTATTTGTTTGATTATAGAAGGTGGAGGGATTCAAAATAGAAGATGAAAGAGATGTAAAAATATGAAAAGTCTTTTTGAACATAAAATTTTAATATTTAAGCATTTTAAATTAATAGGATTATAAATTCATTACCTAATTAGAATAAATGATGAGTATAAATTGGTTTTTTTCTTTTGGATTTTAATTTTATTTATTTGCAAATAAATTTTATTTAATCATGTACCTTTCAGCAAGAACACAAGGAAGATTGGCAAACTTAATCATCACAATCGCAGAAGGTGAAAAGAAAACAGAGATGGTGCGTTAAGTGTTAGCAGAACAAAAAATGTTCGAACCATATACTGCCTTCAGAAGATTGGATCAACTTAGAACAGGAGAATTAACTGTTTCTGACATAGTAGAGTTCTTGGCAGATAATAAAATTTATCCAACCAAGGCCCAATCTGATTATCTCTTTAGGAGACTCGATCTCAATAGGGATGGAAGAATCACTTATCCTGAGTATTTTATTTTTGTTATGTGATTAGCTTCGTTAAAGCCATACTGCCAAAAGAAGACTCGAGATTGAGACAAATTGCATCACTTAGAGACAGTTATTACATTGAAGTCAATATGTTGTTACCAACAGAAGTAGAGTGGGGGCTTTCTAGAGTATTCTAATAGGAAATTTAAAACTATAAGTAATGATATCAACTATAATTTAGTTCAATAACAGCTGCCTAAGAAATATTAACAACTAGCGCTGACTTCACATCTCTAGACGCATTTAGATGCATTGATTAAGTATATTTGGGATATATTACCATTGATACGTAATAAATTATAATAAATTAATAGTCTCTAAGATTTTCTAAGACAAAATGGAGCTAAATTGTCATTTGATGAATTGACAGCCTTTTTCAGAGTAGTTGATTCAGATGAGGATGGAAGAATATCATACTCGGAATTATTAGAGGCTTTAACCTTTGTTCCAGATTTCTTCCAATAAGAGAGATAAATAGCTAATGAATTGAGAAGAAGTAGAGAGAGAATCATTTAAATCGAAAGAGAAAGAGAAGTCTTAGAAGATTTAAAGAAAAGTAGAGAGAGAGTAGAAGACCTCAGAAGAAGCAGAGAAAGATTGGAGTATATGTAGGATTTGAAGAGAAGTAGAGAAAGAATTGAGTAACTAGACGACTTAAGAAGAAGTAGAGAAAGATTAGATGATCTTAGAAGAAGCAGAGAAAGATTAGAGGACTTAAAGAAGAGTCGAGAAAGATTAAGTTAATTAGAGGAATTAAAAAGAAGTAGATAGAGAATGGAAGAATTAGAAGAATTAAAGAAAAGCAGAGAAAGATAAGCCTAAATTGATGAATTAAAAAAAAGCAGAGAAAGACTTGAGGATTTGAGGAAGAGTAGAGAAAGATTGGAACAATTAGAATAGGAGAGAAAGAATTAAGAAAAGATTGAAGAACTCAGAAAATCAAGAAGTAGAATTGAAGAATTACAAAAACAAAGAAGAAAAGTAGAAGAATTAAGAACCAGTTAGGAGAGATTAGAATAATTAAAGAAACAAAAGGAAGAAATTGAGTTAAGAAGAAGTCAAGAGAGATTAGAAGATCTAAGAAAAAGCAGAGAAAGACTTGAGTAAATTGAGGCTCTGAGGTAAAGCAGAGAATAACAAAGAGCATTGGAAGAACTGAGATAAAGCAGAGAAAGAGTAGAGTAGTTGAGAAAGTCTTAATTGAGAATTGAGTAATTAGAAAATGAAAGAAAGGTACTTGAGAGAAGCAGACAATTAGAGAGAGTAGAAAGAGAATTAGAATATGAAAGATAGAGAAGCAAAGAGAGATTAGAAAGATTAGAATTAGAAGCTGAATTAGAAAGAAGAGCTAGAGATAGAGCTTTAGAATATGAGTTTACAACATAAAGCAACTTTGTTCAAAGCAGAATATATGATACTCCAAAGAGATACAAATGATATAACATATCAATTTAAAATAATTTTTGGATATTCTTTTATAAATTAGACACATTCTGTTCTGTGTTTTTTTATGAATTATTCTTCCACATGCTTCATCTACTCATTTATAATGACAATACCTCATAATTTTATAAATATCTAAGCTCATTTTTCAACACTTTATTTTTTATTTAAAAAAATATCGTTATCTTAAATCAAAATATATTTAGTTTACATAATTCAGAATCAAATTTTATTCATTTTTTACACTCAAAAAAAGATTAAAATCTATCATACTTCATATTAATCCAGTAAATAATCAAAAAATAATGAAAATAATTGATATTAATTATTATTTGATAATGTCATTTCTTATTTAGAAAATATCATTTTGACTTTTTAACTATTTGTTTTTTTTTGATTTATTATATTTAAACTCTTTTTTTAGGTTTTGGTTCTTCAACATCTTCATCATCAATCTCATCTTCTTCACTACTACTATCATCATCCTCGTCCTCAAAATCTTTTTATTAAATTTTTTTCTTAGATTTTTGAGTCTTATTATTTTTTTTTGTTGATTGCTACTTTTAATTTTATTAAACATCTTCTTCATCTTCATCTGTATCAGGAATTTAGTTTCTCTGTTATAAATATGCATTAATATCTATACTAGAATGTTAAGATGTCTATTCACCTAATGACATAAGGTTTTATAAATACCGTCTTACTCAATTTCATCATCCTCCTCAATTTTAGAATCCATTTCAAAATCTTAGTCCTCCTCATCATTTTTAACTAGATTGTCATCATATATTTTAGCTATTTTTTTTTTGTTCAAATCTTCACCTGAATGATTTTTTTTATTGTTTTTTTTTTGTTATTTACTCATTTTTATGTTGATTCTTAAGATTAAAATGCCCAATATATATATTATCTATTCATGCTATTAATTATCTTCTATTATAATTATTCTAAATATATAAATGCTAAATAGTATAAATAGTTCAAAATTCAGTAGACTTAAATAAATTTCAATTAAAAATTATAAAAATAATATCATAAAATATAAATTAGTAATCAAAATTATATATTTTCTTTCCTGGAAGTAGATTAACCAACCGATTTATAATGGATCTATTAAAACTTCCTTGCAATTTTTGCCTTTTAATTAGCTATATGATTAGATAAAACATAAAAGTTTTTGGATTCACCACATTGATTGCTTAGAATATTGCTACAATTATTAGACCAATTATTTTCTCTAATTTCTCTCTTTTACTTTTCAATTACTTAAACTTCCTAAAATTCCATTGGTTCTGCAATTGGAACTAAATATAATTTACAATTTTTACTATTATCATTTAATTCAGCATGTTCTGTATGTTTTTATTTTGGAGACTCTAACTCTAAATCCTAAATTAAGTTTACTTTGATTCTATCATTTATTTGTTCCACTGGGAGCTATACTGATTAATATTTTGGGGATGGAGTATTATTCTTTGTTTTATAATCACATTTTTAAGAAAAAGTAGTGGTTTCTGACTTTTTCTCTTTTCGCTTACTTTTAGAAAGCTGTGACTATTTATTTTGTATCAATCTTAAGGTATCAGACCCAGTTTCCTCTTTGATTATCTTAAGTAAACTCGATATTTTTTCACAAGCAGCTTATTCTCTTGAAGTCTAGTTTAAAGATTTTAGGTCTAATTAATATTTTGGTGATTGTTATGATTGATTCAATTGTTACTTTTATACTAATTATGTAGAGAGGGTATTACAAGAGGTTTAAGATTGATATGGCGATTCAAATTGAAAATTATAAAATTATTATTATGTTGATGATTATGATTATTATTATTATTAGAGCTTTTAAGATTCTGATATTGAAAATTCACGAATTTCATAAAAAGATTTGATCTTTCTAATTTTCAAAATTGAGGAAATGTTTCTAACAAGTTGGGTAATACCTTAGTTTAATTGAAATTATTATTATTTTTGTTTTATAAATTATATTTCTTCATCTGAATCTGAATCAACTTTATTAATTTAAGTACTATGATCACATTTTTATTTTTAAAAGTGTTAAGAATGTAAATTTTAATTACAAACTTTCTTGTTAAATTCATTTTATTAAAGCCATTACTCAAATGAGTAGGAATTCATACAGTTTAATTCATTTGATGATAATAATTTTTGTTAATACTTTGATTCTGGCTTAGTGACCTATAATTATATTTCACTTTTTAACTAAGAATTTCCCTAATATTTTCCTTCATCTAAGTTATTGTTGCTTAATGAAGTTGTTACTCTTAATTTTGGTGTGTCTTCAGAATATTATAAATTGCCATCTGTAAATACTGTAGCATTATCAATAATCCTTTAATCTGTCTATGCAACATCTGACTCTTCTACATTTTGAAGTTGATTTGTCTATTACATGATCATAGGGTCAGTAAAAGACAATGATGATCGATTACTAGTTAAAGGTAAATCAATTGATTGTTATTTTTCTTTAACCCTTAAGGCATTAGTAGAATTTTCCTCTTCTAAAATTTATTATAGATCTTATTTAAATCGATTAGTATCAACTGAGGTTAACTATCCTAAGAAATCATTATGTGTATCTAATTTTTAGAAATTCAAACTATTTATTATTTTAGGAATTTAAATTAAATTTCGTTGCTTTATCGTTTAAATTTCTTTTAATTTTGGTTCCTCCTGTTCTAATTTGACTTCAGAATTCGTAATAGTATTATTCTCTTCAAAATTTTCCTTATTCTTTAGGCTAAACTTAGAATTACCTAAACTTTATTAATTTTATTAACTAGTTGTTATTTAGTGATCCTAATTTTATTTTATAGAGAATTTCTCTGGATTAATAATTAAACAATTGATATTAGACCTATGAGATAATCTTTCTTATTAATATGAATGATCCTCCTAATTATTTTTAGCCCTTTACGAAATCTACTTTAGATTTTCTTCAATTTATAAATTAGTTCCAGCCTTACTGCAATCAGCTTCTTTAATAAATGAATTTTATCTTTCCTCATTGTTGATGAAGGATCTATTGCTCTCTTAAAATTGACTTCTTCTGCTGCTTCTTTCTGAATGTTGCTCGGATAGTTATTTTTACTATTAAGGTAGTTAATATTAAGAAACAAGAGATTAAAAATTTTATGATTATTATGAAAATGTTTATTAAATCTATTCTTTTAATACATCTTTTAAAGATACTTTAAATTCTTGATTACAATTTTGTTTATTATCATGATCACTTGCTCCTAATTATACATTTTATTTGGATTCAATTTCACCTATCAATGAAACTTAAATGCCAACATCTAATGTAGTGCAGCTTTTTGAAGATCGTCTTTTATTAATGTCCTCATTAACTTTTGGTATTGAGTTCCTCTAACTTTAATCTAAAAATTATTTAGATTCAACTGATTTATATCTAAAGATTCTAGTACTAATGTCAGCATTTGAGCATTTTTAATTATTTATTTAGCCTTCTTTGTTTGGATCTTCCTATTTTGGACTTAATTATTGATCTAAAAATTCTCGAATTTGATTTATTTTATTAATGATATTTGGTTTTCGTCCGCTATTACTTATTTAATAGTTGTCAGATGCGCATTCTTCTAATTCTTTTATTTTCACAGATTTCTTATTTTTTAGTTCTTAAAAGGATTCAATTATCTGTTCAGCAAAAGGATCATATATGTGTTATTTAGTATTAGATCCTTCTAACTATTTGTAATATTTATTCATAATTGTTGAAAAGCTTAGTTCATCATTTTTTTTGTTTTTTGAAGAACTTTATTGTTATTGATGTTGAAATTGAGAACTCCTTTATTATTAGAATTAATTGTAAATAGATTTGTTATTTTCAGGAGTATCCTAATGATAGAGTGATTCAACAAGATAGCGATACTTACTATTTCTTTAACTTGTTCTTGATCTTTATTGTTATTAGTTATTTAGTTTTGGTTGTAATGTTTAAAGTAATTTTTCTTTTTCTTGCCTCCAAAACACAGATTTGCTTTTATATTATTGCTTCATTTGATCAGATAAAATATTTGACATTACCATAAAAGAAATCATCCGTTAAATTTTTTTATTTATAAATTATGCAATTATACAAGGTCAATATTTTCTTATATTGTTATTCCTATTCAAATTAAGTTAATATCTGAACTAAGTAAAGTGACTACAAAATAGCAAAGAATGTTAAATTTATTAAGGATTCACCAGTTCTTAATTAGTAGAATTTTAAGTATTTAATTACCTTAATTTATAAAGAATAATTAATTCTTTTTTTTAATCGACAATCATATTACTGAATAATATCTGCAATGAAAAAGTAATTTATAAGAAGTCTTAAAAATAAAAGAGAGAAGAAAATTATTTTTAATGTTTTGATTTTAATAATAACCTTCGTCCTGTTAACCTCAAGATTTGTTCAAAATAAATATTCTCTATTTCAATATTTTTATTGTGTTCTCCAACAATAACCAAAAAATGATTGACTATTTTATGATAATTTGATCACTAAAAGAGATTAGAAAAAATAAAATTATTATTTTGAATAAAGTACTTAATTAATGAGTACTCCAAATCACACAGATAGGCTAAGAGAGGACAAGAAAGAGATTCTATTTGAAAATTTAGATGTAAGAAGCATTGAATGGAGACCTTATCGATGTTTTGTAATCCTTTATTTATTCAATGCCACAATTGCCTTGCCAGTTTTTACTTTGAAATTGCTTTATTTGTACCTAGGATAAATTGCAAAAAGCATTAGATTCTTCAGAATTATTCAAGTAATTTTCAAATAGATATTGTTTTAGGCTTTAAAGGCAATAATGTTCTTCACTTGTGATCTCGCAATGGCATTATCAATTTTGATGATGTATGTCCTAGTAGCTTTAAGATACAAATAGACAATTAACTATGAAGATTGGGCAATATCCTGTCTAATATTTTTACAATCTCAAATTTTAATGTCCTCATATGTTTTAACAATTTCAATAGATCGAAAAGAAATGGATTTTGATTTTCTAATATCTGATGCAAACATGAGTAAGTTAGGTCTTGGGAGATTGTATTAAAAATTATTACAACAAAACCTATCTCCTGAGAAATAGGAAGAATTGAAGCAAGAAAATTTATATAAATAGATTAGAGATGCAATGGAAACGGAAAATATAGATAGTACACTTTACTATATTGCCCTTGATTCTGACCCAGGCATTTGTGCAATAGATGATATCATATCATTAAGTGATCATTCCATAATTGAACTTATTGAAAGAGCACGTAAAATTCTATAGGGATAACCTGATATTCCATTTGAGAGGAAGCAATTTGAATAACCGGCAAACAAATTGAAAATTCTAAAGGAACTAAGAGTACTAGGCTTTCGTGGTTACAGACATGCAATTGACAATTTCCTATGGCCTCATTATGATTATATCAAAGTGAAATAAGAAAAAGAACCAGCTTCTATTCTTTTGATTTACTTAGCTGTATTGCTGGCCAAGGGGAGTTTCCCACTGTATCTGTTATCATAGTCAGATGAGACTCAAGAGATCGAATTTATCTTCTTTCTATGCTTTTTAGGGATGTATTTAAACATGATCATTTTACTGATTGATTTAATCAAATGTAATGATATCTAAGGGAAGAGATACATATTGAATGTCCTGTAGACAATGATCATTCCAAATAAAGCTCAAGATTAAATTGAAGACGAAAATGATAGTGGTAAGGATGAAATTCCGGATGATTTGCCTTACAATTCAGATTATAAATTAGACTTTAGTTGTAATTTGAGTTTAGAATCTTGGGATAATATGAGAAGATTAACTCTATTAATAGATAATGATTGGATGGATTATAATGAGGCTTAAATAGCTTTTGTTTTCCTTTACTTCATATACTTGTATATGAATTTGTCTTCTGTATTTCTAGACTTTGATTTAATTCCAGTATTGCATGCATTCTTTTAAGATCCCATTTTAGAATGGAATATGATTGTTGATTTTACATGTCTGGCTTTATTATTTTTAAATAGGGTCTATTAAGGGACCTTGTATAATTAAACCTTTGAGAACATTATTGAGTCAATCAAAAAAATTGAAACTGTTTATGATGATAAAAAAGCTCTATTTGATTTCTATTTTAGTAGCAATTTGATGGAAAATATCCAAAATGAAACATACAGAAAAATAACATAAAAGATATATTGTTCTGCCTGTGATAAAGTTATCTATACACTAGCATCCAAAGGAATCCAAGAAATTCCACTTTTGGTAATTTGCATTCTGAATTAATTAGGAATTCTTGATGCTGGCAAAATCATAGGCCAAATAAAGAGTGTTTTAATTATGTGCCACCATGAAGAAAGTCAAGGATTAGATTGAATTTGATAATGATAATTACAGTCATAAGATGCTAGGAATATACAGATCAAATATATGGACTGTTATCTCAACTTTTGGATTTTTAGGATACATTTTTTTTCGTGGGAAGATTAAAGGATATCTTAATAAGCATAAGGCTAAACAACTCTGATTAATATTTATATATAAAAATATATTTAAAATCAAAAATTAGCCAAACTCATCATTGACGCCTCTGGTGAAAAATAACTCAATCTTTTCTTTGGAGTCAATGCTGTGCTAATTGACATCTATGAAACTGATTTCCTTTATTGTTATTTAAAAGTCTTTAAAAATTTATTTTTCAATTAATGCACCTTGGGTGACTTGAATTAATTCAAATAATTGATTTTTTCCATACTCATTACACACAATTGCACTTAAGTTCTTTTTCTCATTTCTTCAGCCTCTCCCTTGCCAAAATCTAAAGGACTATTGATTGGATTTAATGGTTCCTTTAGTAACTTATATTACTAATCTATTATAAAGGAGGGAGAATAATTGTTAAATTTTTAAGCCTAGAACCCTCTGGTTGAATTGAAATAGAGAGAACTAGTTCTGACAGATATAAAATTTCTAAAATTTGAGATGTCCTTATCAAATCTCATCTACAACTCTGTTTCACTCTATGAATAATTTTACATCTTTAATTATTTTTGTAATTTTTGAGACTGCTTGGATCTAGAATATTCAATTTAAGTCTTACTCTAATTTTAATCTTTGAGCCTCTAATTATTTTTGATATCTTTCAACAGCCAACTGATATAAACGAAATCTATCATTTTTATGGGTGTCATAATGTGATTTCAACACTTTTTTGCATTCCTCTGGGAGAAAAGTTACAAAATCTTAAATCTTTATTTTTAGAAAACACGATTAAAGGGATTAAACTTTAATAGTGTAATCATATTTTTCACTAAAAAATATCTCTTCTCCAAATAAACAATTATTATCTTGAATTGCAATTGAAATATTTTCATTCTGGAACTTCTTTAGAATCATACAGTTTCCTTGTTACAAAATATAAATTTCATTTCCTTTACTACCTTCCTCAAACAGTATCTCATCACGTGCTAAATAAATGCTCTATTGAAAAAGATCTATATGATTTTTACTTAAAAACTATAAAAGATAGACTCAAGTCTGGCATTAGAATAATTTAACTTAATCTAAGCTTGCATAAATAATTACAGATGGAAAAAAGTTAAAGATTAAGGTTTTCGCTTTGTGTTATGACTAATTAATTGCCGACTCGAATCCCTTTAAAAACGAATTATCCAAAATCAATAATTGTGATTTTTCATTTGATATCGCCGATAACGACCTTGGCTAATTAGTCAAGAAACTTTTATCGCCAAAACCATCTCCGGCTTTCAATTCCCTAACGATAAAACCATATTTATTATAATAGTTGGAACTTTAATAGAGTTATTAATACTTTGTGGAATTAAATTGAAACTATTGCAAGGGTTTATTTCTTAGCAAATAGACTGAACCAGACAAGATTAAATAAATCTTGGAGTTCGAAGGTTCCTTCTCTTGAAATATTAGAGAGTTTTCTTTAAAAGTTTCTAATTTTAATGAATCCATCATCTAATTATTTACAATCAATACTAATATGATGCGATCCAATGGTAAATGTTGAATAAGGATATCATAAAAATATTTAAAATATTGATATGATAATAATAATTAGAGAATGATTTCATTCTCATTAAAATCTCTATTGGATTTTGAGAGAAGTTTGATAAGTTTCTCTAAGTTATTTAGCTTATTGGAATTGGTTTACAACATAAAATATAATCAATTAATTAAAAATTTATTAAATATTGTATTTTAGTAAATAGAAGATTCAATCTTTACCTAAATATATGTCTGTGCAATATGGAATATATTGTATTAGGTCCTAATCTGGCATTTTGAATAAATCATTCTTTTGTTCAAATGAATCTACTTGACTTTAAGCAGCCATCTATTGTTCAGGCTTAGCTGTCCCAGTTTGTTTCTTTTATTTTACTCTTTCCTCTAACTCTAACATCTAAGACTTTTCATCCTCCTAAGCTTCAATGATTTTTTCTTATTCTTGCTGCTATCTCAGCTTTTCATATTTTTAATTTTTAATCATATCATCAATCATGTTTTCTTTAGCTGCCTTGAATAATTGCTATTTGACCTACTCCTCTGATATCTTCAATTTTATTGATTGCTCTCTCCAAATACGAATAATATATTTTAATCTAACATAATCATAATTGTTCTTCAATTTATGATCAATGATATGACTTTTCACTTTATGTTGTATTTATAAGTTCAGTTCTTTGGGAATCACCACTTGCACATCTTATAACTATTAAATTTTGCTCTCTATAATGTTCTCTTGTTCTTCTTGATCATCTTGTTATTTAAAAAAAGGATTATTGAAAACAGCCTATTACTTTTTGGATTTCTGGTTGATTTTGTCTAAATGCTGTTATTTTTCCATCTCATTTTTTATATTACTAAACCTAGAAACTTTACTCATTTTCTTGTAATAATATATATAAATATATAATTTTTAGTATATAATCTTTAATTCTGATGAAATATCAGTCAGTCAGTATTAATTTTTAACGAAAGCTAAGACTGCCTCATGGCTTTTCAGATAATCCTAATGAAGTAGGTCACAAGGTTCACTGCTCTCCAAGTTGATCATCTTTATTTTCTCAATGGTTTGATTTAGATCCTTAATTTATTGTTTTGCCATTTATAACTCAAGGTAGAGGGTTTATTTTTCCTTATTCATAATTTGTTATCTCTTGTATTCATCTTAGACGTACAGTTTCTGATTTTCAAGTTCCTTTAATTTAATTGAAATCCTTACTTATATCATGGCAATAATGATTTCATTTTTTCCTTCATTATGAAATGAGGAATCCTTTAAATCATCAATTTATGTTAAAAGTGTCTTAATTTTGGTTGACTAATTTTCAACTATGCTCGTTAATCTTTCATTATCATCAATTAAGGTCTTGATTTAATCGATTGGTAATTTTTTAAAAGTATCTATTTATGATTCTAACTATTTGTTTTTTTATTCTAGAGTTTAGATTTTGCCTTTGTAATCTATCTCTTCAAACTACTTAATTTTGAGTAGCAAGGATTCGTTTTCTTTTTTTAATGACCCCACCAATCTAGTCAAACGTGCAATTTCTTTCTCAGATGTCTAACTTTAACTAGTATTTCCTTGATTTGTTGGTGTCTCTTGGCTTGATTGTCTTGACATAGCAAAAGGATTTAGGGATTTATTTGAATCACTCAATACTCTGATCAGTTAAGATTTTTGCATTTATGATAAAATTAAAAATGAAAGTTTTGAAAGTAATCATTCACATACCCAATTTAAATCAGAAGGCTTCCAATCTACTATTTCCTTCTAATTAAACCACAAATTGATCTCTTTTTAAGCTGACTCGCAAGAATCACTACCATGAATTAAATTTCTTTATAGTTCAAGTGCATAATCAGCTCTAATTGTGCCTGGTTTCTATTCAACAGGGTTTCTGCCTTCTCCAAGCATGGATCGTATTTACCTAACAACTTATTTATTTGAAATATACAATACCATCTTTTCCTTGCCAAATCATAGCAATAACTGGTCCTGATAGCATGTAACAGATCAAACAAGGGAAGAAGGGTTTGAACATTAGTTCTTCGTAATGCTTCTGTAACAATTCTTGATTTGGGATGAGCATCTTCATGGCAACCATAGAAAATCCTTTATCTTCAAATCTCTGAATTATTCTCCCTATGATTCTTCTCTGAACTCCATCTGGTTTGATTAGGACAAATGTCTATTCTTTTTCCATTTAGTAGTTAATTAAATTTTTAAATAATAACTTTTGTTTTCATTTTATTTTATCAAATAGATAACCATTGATGTCGAATATTAATTTTGGATTTACTTCATATGCAACATAGCATAATTTATATGTGTCAATAGGATTTACAATGAAATTTAAATGAAAAATATAATATTAAATAAGTTATCAATAATTACTTAATTAATTCTTTGCATAGCGAAGAGTACATATTTTATCTGGGTTGAGTTTCCATTTCTTTTAATCAAATTTTTGATAGAAATATTCAACATCATTTGGTGTAATTAAGTTAATGAAGGCGTAGCCTATGTTACAATTTTTCTTAATTAGAATAATAAAGTTTACAATCTAATCATATGGCATATATAAATAGTTATACTTTCCTTTGACAAAACTATTGACTTCCATTATCAAATCCTTTAGACTATACTCAAGAGGGATATTCTTCAGCATTAAAGTCGTTCTTGCATCGAGTTTTATGCATAAAGGATTTATTTAGTAATCTTAATTAAATTGTGGCTACAAAGTTTAAGGTTTGGATTACTGTCGAATCGGCGAAATAATCACCGAATCTATCAATACTCAATAGTTAATTACATCTAAAACAATCCAGAAAGTCATCTTCTGTATCATCAGATTGTTCAGCCTCTTCATCCAAGTTTTGAGAATTAACTTAATTTAAATCGTAAAATAATTAATCGTCATCCTTTTCTAATCTAAGTTCTTATAAATTGAGGTTCGCTTATAGCATTTATTTTTTAATAATGTCTTCAAAATTATTTAAATACAAAAAACAAGGCGAAAATTTTATACTTTCAGTCAAGGACTCATAAGAACTTGTCCAACAATTGAGAAATGAACACACACATCTTTCTAAGCAAATTGCCGAGTGTGAAAGGAAAAAGCAATTGATTGAAGACAAATTAAGAGAATTATCAATTAAGTTCAATACATTTTACTAATATAGTGATTAACCAGAGCTACCCCATATGGTGTTTAAAATGCCCAATGAACCTATCCAAGAAGAGTCAATTACTAACTAAGAAATTTTTTATCAATTTAATGACTACTAAGAATACATACCAGAGAAACAAGAAAATTAAATCAAAACCAAGAGAGAACTGTTTGACTATTTTAGTTACAAATCAGATGTCTTGTAGAGTTTCGAGGATCTAAAAGATATCACAATTCTTAAGAAACTTTCTGAATAATTTGGAATCAAAACAAACAATACAAACAAATTAAAACAATAGTTAAAAATTATTTAATAATATTTGCAAAATTAATCATTTCCAGCATCATGGAATCAAATCTATAACGCAGAATTATTTGAAAAATTAGAAATTTGATCAATTTATTGATAACTAATATATAAATCAAGTTCTTCTATGTTAATCAATCTTTTCGCCCCATCTCTTCTCCAATCTTTCTAAATTTTATACTGTTTCATCGTATTTCCTTTTAATATTTAAGAATTCATCATTTTTCTCAATCAACTCCCTCTGTTTCCTATTATTATCATTTTACAACGCATTGACTTTCTAAGAAAGAGTTAAATTATCTCTTTAAAGATTTTCATTTGTAATTTAAAGATCCTACTATCTCAATATAGATCCTATATAAAATTAAATTATTAATTACTTCGAGTATCCTCCTGTTGTTACTTTTTGTTTTATTATTCTTTTCTCATTTCCTCTAAACTTTAATGTAATTGCTCTGTTTCTTCCCTTCTTTTCTTCAACATCTCATTCAAGTGCTATTATTCTTATTTTGATTAATTTAATTCATTTCTCAAATTACTTATTGTGGCTTAATTTTAGTTTTATGAAATTCCATTTTTTAAGAGTTCTTCTTAGGCATTAAAATTCTGGCTTCTGATCTTTTCTAGTTCTACCTTTAACCCCTCTATCTATTCATTTTTACTTTGAATTTCAACTTAAAGTTATTGTTCCCTTTAATCAAAATCATAGGATGATAATGCATTTCTTTTATCCAGCATTTGCAATTATTATTCCATGGTTAATTTGAAGTCTATAATCTCTTATTCTTTTATTTGTAACAGTTCTTCATTTTATAGTTTTGAATTCTTTAGTCTTCTCTCCAAATCACTAATGCTTTCTTAACTCACCTTCTTTTATATCTCATATTAATCCTTCATATCCTTCATCTCTTCAAGTAATTCATTTAATTAATTCTCTTTCTCTTGAGTTCTTCTTCCTTGTAATTAAACCATTTCTTTTAATTCTGTGACTTGATACTTCATATCTTATTGAGTTGCTTAATTCATTTTGTTTAATCTGTCGCATTCCATCCTTAAAGCAGTTTCAGTTTACTTCTATCCTTCTATTTATTGCAGTAGTTATTATTATACTTTATTTAACTAAGACAATTGTTGATTCATTTAATCATTTTTTAAATTTAAAGTTTAATTATTATCAAGAGTTTTTTTTAATTCCTAACTTTATAACTAAATATCTTAGTTTAATTTATCAAGCCTTTGCTAATTTATTTTATATTCCTCCTATATTTTATTCTTTCGCATATCCATAGATTTAAATTCATCCAACAATTTTTGATAATCTTATTTGGATGTCAATAGTTTATCATCCAACATTTTCAATTGTTGAGCATGATTATTTATCTAACTTTTTAGTTCTCTTTCCATTTCATTTTTCAACTTCAATTAAGTGGAAATCTCATTTTCCTTAACTAATAGAGTCTTTTTCAATTATTCATTTTGAGTTTCTAAGTTATGGTAAATCTAAAACTATTATTCTTAAGAAATTTCTTTCTCCTTTATTATTGATTTAATTTTTTCATCCAACTTTTAGATCATTTCATTCTTACTATCAATCACCTTAGCATCAACCTAATTGTGAGCGATTTCTGCTTTTAAATTATCATTTTCAATTCGCAATCATAATAGTTTAAGTTCCAACTATTCCTATTATTTTGATGTACTTGAATGAATTGATTTCATCATTAAAGGTGATTTTGGTAATTCTTTTGAATTCGCTTTCTCAGCCAATAACTATTTATACCTACTTTCCAATAATTCCAAGTCTTTTTATAGTTACAAATTCTTCTATTTATAATCCTGTACATCTTCATTTTTGGTTATGCTTTAATGAATCTTTTAATTGTTAAAAGCATCTTTTTATTGTAATTTCATCTTAAGTTCTTCATTTTCTTTTTAATTTATTTGTAAACATTCAAATACTCTATTGAATTCCTTATTTGTTTAATTTGCTTTGTCTTCTGCTAGTTGTCTTTTACTTTATTCTTCAATAACCTTTTGCTCTTGTTCTATCAAATTCTTATTCAGCTACAAGATTAATAATGTTCAAATACTTTTTAATTCTCTTAGACTAAAGCAGTCATTTTACTTTATAACTGCTCAAGTATTGGCTTTAGTTTATTATAATCTTCTGCCATGTTTAATGTTTTAGATTCATTTTCGTTAGGCTCAACATGAGATATTTCTTCAAATTTTCTAAAAGTAGCTAATATCTCAATCATTTTATCATTAATATTATCAGGTAATTTTCCATTAGTAGCCATTTTTTAAACACTTGACATCAAATCTCTTAATTACCCAGAAATCTTAGCTATTTCTGTTGATATTTTTGGTTTCAATTACAAAAATCCATGATTTTGAGATGAAAGCCTACTATTTCCCACAGCAAGATGATTATCTGTAATTGGAGATTTTGTAGTCAATCCGTAATTTTCTTTGCTTTCAATGATTGTTGCCTCTTTGTTTAAAGTATTGCTTCTTCTTTCTGATGTAGTAGTGTCTTTATTTCTGTCACTCTAATAGTTTCCATGCGTTTTATGATATTCCTACTTACTTGTTCCATAATATGGTTTCACATCATTTTATTATTTTAATGTGTCTGATTAATTAGATGGTTTGAGAACATCAAAATTTTGACTTAGAGTCTTTGTGTTAAGTTTATATTGAGAAGAGTTCTCTAATTTTTAAGGGGGAGATGGTTAAATGGTGATATTGTTTTGGTTAATGTATTTTACATCTAACAGAGGCGATTACATATAAGGCGAAGGGCCATATGTTAATATTTTAGCTTGTGATTATGTTTTAACACAATGGATTTATTTATCTGGAGATTACATTGAAAAATTCGCTATATCCTTTTGAACAGAGAACTGTCTATTAACTAAAGAGACTTGACTCGGTTTTTGTATGCATTTCATAATTTTTGGTTATTTATTTTTCGGTTAAAATTAATATGTATTTATTTAGTATATTTTGTTTACATTTCTTAATCGTAGATGTTTTTAAATACTAAAAGGTAAAGTAAACTGCAGTGAAAAATGATTTATAGATTTTGAAAGAGGTTTACAATAAATTTTTATATTTATATATATTTTATATAAAATAAAATAATAAATGGACGAGCGGGAAGAAGAGAAAGTATTCATTTAGCAATTGCAAAAATTTTGGGAACAGAGAGGTGTATCGGTCAAAATACCTCAAATTGGTGGGCGAGAACTGGAAGTTTTCAAGCTATACAAAGCAGTCACAAAAAGAGGAGGCCTTAAAAGTTGTATCAGCAAATAAATTATGGAAAGTAAATTTTTAATTTTGATCTTAAAAGGAAATTGTAGATCAATTCTCGTTTCCAGCCACATGTACTTCAGCCTCATTTACCTTTAAGAAATCATTATTAGAAATTGCTTTTGGCATATGAATAAATAATAGCTCTTCTTTGGTAAAAGAGGATGGGCTATATATATGATGAAGAAATGAGTTCCAATAGAAAAAAAACGAAAATAGGATATGAGGAAGAAAATCAATAGGCTGGCTATGTGTAATATTACTATCTATTTCAAAGTGCAGAAGCTGAAGACAGACAACACTAAATGGAATTCAGTGGATAACCTCTAAGTGCTCTTTTGAATTTAAACTATGCCAAGGTGGAAAAGGCAGAGACCATATTTTTCATTAAGAAATCTAAAATACAAGCATAAGCCAGTGAAGTCAAAAAGAATTATCCTTGCTTTTGAAAGCAGAATTGACGATGAACTTACTTTCGCCATTAATAATTTATTAATGTATTCTTGCAATTACTCAGTATAACAATTAATGTTAATCATTCTAGCAAACCTTTCTTATTGATCAGTATCCACAATTACTTGATACTATTACTACATACATTGAAGATACTATTAAATAAATTAGTTACTTAAATAAATCATACTCTTTTAAAACTTGTCTTTAATCAGTAGGATAACAATAATTAGAAAATTTAGGATACTAATAGCGAAAATCTATGCAAGTTCAAGTTGACTTAATCAAAAATCAGAATGCTTTGGAAAATTATAATTCTCATATATCAGTAATTATGAATGATCAAATGACAGAAATGGTTAAACCAAGTGAGTTAATCTACTAGAAAAAATATATCGATTTGATCTAAGGGAATTATGAAAAAAAGTCAGAATGTAAACATTTGGAAAAATTGAGAACCTTGTTTGTGGCTTTGAGAAATTTAGCTATGATTAGATCTAATGAAGCCTGCTTTATAAAACAAGATAAATTACTATCCTTTTTTTATTAAATTCTCTTGTCTGGCGCTGATTAAGAATTATCTAAATCTGCATTGGAAACATTTTCAGTCTTATCCAAACGTACAGTTCATCAGTGAAGTTAATCAATCTTCATGGATGCTTTTATGTAAAAATTAATAGAAATTCTTAATGGGGAATCATATGAAGACATAGGTTTAGTCACAGAAACCTTCAGAAATCTGATATCCATTTCTGATAATGAATCAATTATAGAAGGAGCCATCGGAGAATATATAGATCAATTAGCGAGATTGCTAATCTATTAGAATTAAGAATTAAGAGAAATTGTGTTGGAGTTCTTCTGTTATTTAAGTGATTTAAAAATGGCAACTAGGTTATCCATAGCTAAGCATCCTAAAATACTATAAAGACTTGTTGCCATTTTGAGCACTGGTCAAATTAAGAGCAATTCTCAGAAATCATAAGAATAAAAAAGTAATTAGGATAAAATAAATGAAAAACATGTCAAACTAGCAGCAATCACCCTCAATAATATTTCGTAGGCTCCTGCAGCAAAATAATATTTGCTTATTTTTGAAAAGTAAATATGTTAATTTTTATGTTAGGGAATTATTTTTTGTGGCTGCATCTGATGAAACTGTTACGCCTTTGCTTTCCTAAATCCTTTTTGAGTTATCAATAGCAGAATGAATACATGAATTATATTTAAAACATAACTAATAGATTTATTGATGTTAAAGTCTTTGTATGAGTTTTGAAATAGGAAAATAATTAGATTTATCTGCCCAAATTATGTTAGAAATTACAATTTATATGTTGTTTAAATATAGAAATACGTTTCAACGAACAATTTATATATTCAACTAGATGTTCCCTTATTTTTCAAACCTTAGAGTATATTCTGATCTTTCCCGTAGTATTAATACTTATATGTAAAAAATTCATACTAACAATAATTGGCACTCGTTAATTTATATATTTTAACTTGGATCCTATCTTTTAACAGATTCTAATTTCTTAATGAGAAATGCTAAAAAGTCTTCATTACTCATATTCTCCAGTGTTACTTTTTCATTATATACTGTTAAGTCATGTAATCTAATACCCGAGATTTGATGGATGGCTTCGTTATCTTTTCTGTCTGTTCCTAGATTTTCCTCTCTCTTTGAATTTTATTAATCATCCTCTTTATTAGGTTTATTTTTGGTAAAATAGGTAGAATTTTTATCAAAACACTTAGCAGAGCAACTTACTTTTACTAGTTCCTTTTTAATAGGCTGTGCTTTGCTTCTGTTTTCCGGACTTTAATTAGGGGAATCTTTCTTTCTTTTATCAGGAGTAATAGTTCGTTTTTATGAATGAATGCTAGCATCTCCAGCAGCTCTATTACTATAATAATTTTTGAGTATTAGTTCCAAATTTCTAATTTCACACCTATGAGATGGGTCGTATGCTAGGAGATTTCTTATTGCTTCAGTAGAAGCTTCTGAAACTGGGTATTTGAATGTCAATATATAATCCTATTGATATTGTTGTAATTTTCTGAGTAGGTCATCCATCTCAATTGAGAAGAAAGGAACAACGCCTGTATAATAAAAGGATAGGAGATACCAAAAATCATTTCGAAATAGAGGACACCCAAAGACCATAAGTCCGTTTTGTGGTTGTATTAATTTTTTAATAAGGTTTCTGGGGACATATACAAGGGAGATCCAATCTAAAATTGTCTGTCCTCAATTCCGACTTTGTCTTGATGAACTGCAAAACCAAAATCAGCCAGTCTCACTTCCCCTTCATGGATTAGGATGTTGGATGGCTTGATATCTCTGTGAATGATTTCTATAATTAAGAAATGAAAGTTTACTTTTTGAATTTAAGTACTTCAATGCTTCACTAATCTGCAAAACATAAGCAATTACTTTTTCTTCAGGCAAAGAACCTTGGTTTTTTAAGATTTAAAGAACGTCTATGGATTATTGATTAGTTGTTTACCTGTCTCACAAAATTCTGTGATGATATAAAAATTGTTGGATGTTTCATAATAAGCATACATCTTCAGGATGTATTGATGATTCAGTTGCTTTAGTATATTGATTTCGTTTCGGAGCATCTATTCAAAAATACCTTTGATTTGTTTTTTGTCAATCTGCTTGATTGCCACTTGCTTCTTGGTCTTCTCGTGATATCCTTTGTAGACGTGGCTGAATTAACCGACTCCGACTTTGCATTCATCGGATACTAAATAAACATATTCTCCTATGACTTTTTCGTTAAGCATATTAAATTTAAAATAATTTAACAATGGATGAATATATAACAGTAACAATCGCTTATACTCTCAATAGTCGAATCGCGATTTGATCAAAGCTATAGATTGCATTCCAGTGCCAGATATTACAGTTTCTTCGCTATCTTAACAATCAGCGAGATAGACCAAATAAGAGAGTTCCATAAGAAAGGATTAAGTCATGAAAATCTTGAAAAAGACCCAACCCCAAGAATAAACTGCAGTCTAACCGAGGGCAAATTTATACCTGAATGCTTTCAATAAATTTGATCCGCAAGAAATCTTGAATAAAGAGAAGATTAATAAGAATACTTAATAAAAGAATCTACTTCACTAAATTTCCCAATTACAATTGTAAGTCGACCATTAAAGAAAGGAAATCGAATCTTAAATAAATTAAATTGCACTTTTGAATAAACAGACCAACCATTTGACCAACGAAATCCAGGAGAAGAATTTCTAACTATAAATCAATGCCTAGACTATCCAACAGTTGCAGACTATCAACATTCAATAACAATAGATTATAGAAAATTTGTCACTCGAAAACGAGTATAAAAAATAATTCAATAAACTATGCCACAAAAAAGAGTCAGAATCCATTACTGAGTTAAAATCCAAAATACAAAATCTTGAATCTGAAATCAATAAAACTAGAGCCACATTCACTTTATTTTCTCCAAAGAATGAAACCTTTCAATCTGATTCCTAATCTTTAAAGAATAAAACATTTGATCCCGAATTATTAAGTGAAGATGAAACATTGACATCTACTTTTGAGCCTTACTGTAACAGCACTTAACAGAGTTTCAAAAAGTCCGCAGGATGACTGCAATCTTACAAAAAAATGCAGATTTTATAAAATTTAATTAAATTCAACAAGAAATCAACCAAGTGTTAATAGATTATCTATAGCATAAAATAACAAATCTGTGGAACGTCAAGTCATCATGTAATTAAGAATATTTTAATAAATTGATAAAAAATCTAAGTGAATCAAATGTTAATTGATTGTTAAACATGTGATCAATTTTATTATCAATTTTATTTTTTTATAATTATTCTAAAGAAAATCTGAGAGAAGATCTTATTTATAACTATATTTATTTTAATAATTGTGTCAATAATTATATGTAAATAAAATTTTATTAAATCTAAAAACAACTATGAACAATTGTGAAAAGTATATATATATATGTATCTATCATTATATATAGTAGTTCTCTTCATTTTTTAAAGTAGTTCCCTTTACTATGTTAAACAGAGTTTAAGTGTTCTTGATTGCTGAAACAAAGATTGGGTCATCTTGATTGGTGATTCTTATATACGCAAATTCTCTTTGTTGTTGGATTTACAATTGAGACATTATTGTAAACAAATGTTTTCAAACGAACACTGATTATTAAATAAATTAGCATAAAGTCTTGATTTTTAGGGTGTTTTAGGAGCATTATCAATTTTGGGTACCAAATTCCTATCTAATTAACTATTTTATAAGGGAGATGTTGATCTTCTCAACCTGCTATTATTGACATTTTCAACTTTGGAAATAGGGGAAATGTGCTTTTTGGTTTTAATGCTTTAAATGATGTTCTAATTGTTTAAATATTTTGAGTGATAATAGTTGGTCTTCTAAATCGTGCTTGACTTCAAAATGTTTTTTGGTGCGTATTTAAGACTTTTATTCTGGAGTTGTAGTTCTGAGTGATCCACTAAATATCATTATCAGTTAATAAATTAATAAAATGCTTAAGGGAATATATTAAAAATTCAAAATTTATGTAATATAGGCCAAACAAGCCTCCACAATCAGTTAAGAACCAAATGGGATCATTCTTTCCAAAATAACCTTTTTCTCCTACAAAGTCACATGGCGAACACTTTGTGTCAGAAAATCCAACTCCTCATTATAAAAAATCATCGTAACCTTATCCATCCAGATAAACTTCCTTTAATATTTCAAGTGGGGAAAGTCTGGAGTAACATCATAAAAAGAGACAGAACTCCAATTTTAGTCAAGAAAAGAAGGCTCAAAATTTACTGTTTAATATATTGTTCAATAATGCAAAGCCTAATGATAGTTTTTGCAAAGTCACGTAGAAGTTTATTATCATGATAGGAAGAAGTAGACTAGACAAAAGCCAATCAATAATTAAATACAGAATTGGTACCTTCCCAATCAGCAGAAACTCTCTTTAACAGGATAGAAGAAACAATCAAACATTAATAACAGCATGGATGGATAGCAAACAGTGGATTTGAGTTTTGAGAACAATCTCATTAAAGGTTATTAGGATCATAGCGGATTTTAGAGTGATACCACCAAGCCTTTGGATGATTATAATCCCAGAGCTATCAAATTCTTAGAGAAGGGAAAATAATTATTAAGAGAAAAGCAAATTGAAGACGCTATCGAGTATCAAATTGAATAATTTTAGACAATTAAAAAAATGTATCGAAACTGATTTCAGAATATTGGAAGGACATTACTTTCTGGGCATTGGTTATCTCGGAAAGCAACTCTATTAGAAAGCAATAGCAGAATTCTAATATGTAGTTTAACAGGATGCCACACATAGAAAGAACATCTATTTGCTATTGGCAATATCTCATAAGAAGATTAATGAATTGGATTCAGCAATCTCAATTCTAAATAAAGTCATTTAGTTATTCTCGAGATATTATGATGCCTTCATTTACAGAGGTAAGCTCTTCACAAAACTCAATTAAATTGAGAAAGCCGAATCAGATTTTAATATGGCAATATAACTAAGTCCTCAAAAAGGATTAGGGTATTTGGGTAAGGCTGATTGTTTGAGGATCTAAAATTAATATAAGGAAGCCATATCCTATTATTAGAAAGCCATAAATTGTGAGTAAGCAGTTGGGAATGCTGCATTACTAAAGAAAGCCATTACTCTGTATGAGAGTTAATAATATGATGAATGTGCTAAAGATTTGAGTAAACTTATAGAAACTGATCCTATCAACTCTGAGGCTTATTATTTTAAAGGATTATGTAAATTAAAAACAAGTACTTAAACTATACATTCTAGAGAATCCTACTGAAGCCCTCTTATGTTTCGAGTAAGCTATCAAGCATAACAACTCTAAAAAAGCTGTCACTAAATCACTCTATGAAATTGCCAAGATGAAGATTGAATAAAGAGATTTTTATGCAGCCTTCCATACTTTAAATAGATCAGCCCTGTTAGATACCGAAAAAAGCTATTTGGAGAAGTTTAGACTATTCACTGAGGTATTACATACATTGATCATAGGCTGTCATACATTTGATGAAACGCAAGTTTTAAGAGAGTTTAAACAACTTCCAAGAAATTTAGAATCATCATCAATTAAATGATTTTCTGAAACCGTTGTTTTATGCTTATAGAGCTTATGGCCATTTTTGTTTGTCCAAACATCAAAAGGCTTTGGAGGATTATAAGTATTTATTAGACATTTAACCTGCTGAACCTAGTATTCATTATAATAAATTCCTATGTGAAGGAATCTTAAAGATTTAAGCTGGGTAATTTAATGCTGGCATGGAATTCTTTTAAAGGGCGTAAAAGATATTCTAAAAAAAAATGGAACCTACCTTCTATTAAGGAGTAACATTAATAAATTAAGCCTTTAAAAAAAAAAGTGATTAATATAAGGATATTAGAAAGGGATTGGAGTTGTTAGATAAGGCATAGAGTTTGAATGACTAAAATGCCAACTTATATTATGTTAGATCTATAGTAAAATGCTTTTTAGGACAAGCCAACGAGGCCTTGGTGGATATTGAAAGTGCTATTCAAAAATCAGAAGACAATGTGGCTAAGTATTTTTATTTTAGAGGAATGGTGTATGGAATTCTAAAAGAATATTAACATTCTCTAAATGATTTTAGTATCTGTTTAACATTGGATGAAAATTTTGCTGATGCATATTTAAATAGAGCGAAATGTCATTTTTTAAGTGGAGATTCGAACTCTGCATTCTAGGATTTACAATAATGTATTCATATATTATAAGATGATCCAAGAATGCATGTGTGGGCTGGCAATTTCTTATTTGCAAATGCTGCCATTGAAGATGCAATTAAAGCATACTCTAATAATAAAGATTTCAAAAATAACCCAAAATTATTACAATTGAGATCAGAATGCTATTTGATTTTAAGTGACTTAGGCCTATGCTAAGAAGATGTCAGTAGACTCTATAAATTGACTAAAGATCAAACTGCTGAATTCGATAAAGATATTTTATCAGCTTTGAGATTGGTCTTTAAAGATGATCAACAAATTTATTTCAATGAAGAAAGTGAAAGTGAATAAATGGAATTTAAAACTAATTTAAATAAAGCTGTGAACAATTTAACCTAATTAACCAGAGGAAAGGGAAGGTTATTTTAATAGTTCCACGTTTATATTTTTCGAGGGGCTTTTCATTTTCATTTGGAGAAATACGAAGAAGCATTAAAGGATTTCTAAATGGCCAAAAGTCAAAAGGAACTTTAAATTACTGAAAAACGACTGAGACAAAGAGGAAGCTAAACAGATTTATTTACTGATGAGGAATAGTTTGAAGTAACTGAAGATGAGGAAGATGCTGATTTATTGGAGATCTTAGAGATCAAATTTAATGAACTAATTTGCTTAGTTATTTTAAAATAATTTAAAAAAGCTAAAGAGATTTGTAAACAATTGATTGAGAACATTAATGAAGCTAAATAGGAGGGATTATAAATTCTGTTGATGCACATCGAATAGATCTTAATGAAGGATTAACATCCTATTGACTATCAGAGAGTGATTTGTTTGTACGATGAACCTAAAGAAAATATTATTTGTTTCTAAGTGCCTATTATATTTATAGACGGATTGAAAATTAGACTATCTTTTAGCTTGCCAAAGTTATCACCTCCATCATTATCAATCGTATTTGATAAATAGTTAATTTAAAATATTGGGGTAATCCATTATTCTCCTATGTTTAGCCTTTGTCTGTTGAAAATAAACCTGAAGCTCCTTGGATCAGAAGGGAACAATAAGATGACATGATTATATTCACTGATAATGTCTAATTTATAGATGATATAAGATTGGAGACAGAAATAGAGGATGATCATCAGTAATAAACATAAGCACAAGTGTAAGCAGTGGAAATTACTCAAATAAAAAACAATTTAATGTTGGATAAGGATATTGAAGAAAAATTGTAACGATTTTTTTAAAATAAACAACAAAAATGATGTTATACATAATTAGATATTCTTATCATCACTATCTTTACAATTAAATTAATCTCTTTTAGTAGTATTCGACTTCTTCTTACAGAGCCAGACATTCTTGGTCTCTCCCATTTAAAATTGCTTTTAATTTTGAGTTTTCAAGTAAAATTTACTGTAATTTTCCATCTTAAATTTCACAGTGTTATTTATATTGATCCAATTCATGTTTGAGTTTTTATTTCTTTTCCTTGTAAGACTTCTTCTCCTTCTATAATCCGTTGAAATTCAAGTCCTTTTATGGTAACATCGAATTCAAGATCTTCTTTTCTTATTACCATTACTCTTTTTCCAAATGATATTAAGTTTTTAGTTGAGTTAATTCCTACTCTTAGTGCAATTGCTTATCAAAAATTCCTTTCATCTAATTCCTTAGATCATTTAGAGACTCTACAATCAAATATAATAATACCTTTGTATGCTTTTTTTTTGTTTTTATATTTATTTATGAGTATGACATGCTAAGGTAACAGTTATTGCTGTTATGATGTTGATTGATATTAGGTTTATTAGAATTGAGGATTGTGAATCTAACAATATTGCATATTAAATATTAAATAATTATTCGTTAAATTTTGGAAAAAACAAGCAATATGAATATTATTTATAAATAAGAATCATTTTTTAAATTAACAACTATCTAAACTTAAATTTAGTTTGTTATTTACTCTCTGTTTTGGGGTATTGGAAAATATTGATTATTTCATTTATTTAGTTGTCTCCTATTCTTATAAAAAGGAATCCAACTAATTCGTCTTCTTCTGAAGAGTCTATTATTTCGATGAAGTAATTTATTAAGTTGCATAGTAATTAGCATTGCTATTCTCTTCAATCTTATTGATACTCTTTTGTAATGCATAGTATTTGATCAGCAATCTATCATACATGGTTCTACACTCCTATAGTTATTGTTCTTTGTTTTCTCGTTTTTCAATTTCTAATCCTAGCTCATTCAATGATTTCCTAAACAGTTCTTGTTAAGTCTGATTAGTCAATTACTCAACCAATTTAGTCATCTTAATGTATAGAGGATGATTGATGATGGATTTGATGTTGAGACAATCGTTGCTTTTGAGATTGCTAATAGATTCAGGAAGTTAGATCTACTGCTTTAAGTTTTAATTTTCATACTCCAACTCCATAATTTTGTTTTGGTATTCTTTCATTTGCTAATGCTATTGTTGATTCTATTGATAATGTAAAATATAATACAATCTGACTGTTGATTCTATTTTATTCTTGTGAGATTTGATCTTGATTGATGATTTACTTCAATTATTCAGTTTCATTTCTAAAGTATTCGCATTACTAACATTCTTGTTTGTGTTGTTAAGAAATATATTGATTTTGTTGTAATTTCTATTAGGCTTCCCTCAATTCCTAATAAAGTACCTACATTTTTTAATGAATCGATTGTTTGTACTCTTAATCACTCTGTTTGACAATCGTTAATTCTAGTTGATATTGAACTAGTTTCTCTTTAAGTTACTAGCACTCATCTTGTTTGAGACTTAATTATTATTCTATAGTTCTAGCACTTACTTTTTGAGTTGTTTATTGCTTTAATTGAATAGATACTCGTTGCCATTTTTATTGGAATTGCATGCTCTATTCCGATAGCAATTTGACCTTTTATTCTAGTTTTTAATTTTCCTAAATTTGATGATCCAATTTCCTTTGTAGGGTGATGAAATTATAATTTGCATTATTTAGCTATTCTTCATTTTTTTTGGTTGACTGTAATTTTGAAATTAATTCGTTATTCAGTTTTTCTGCTTGTTGCATTTTAAGAAAGGCTGTAACTAATTCTTCATCCTTTTCTAAGATCTTATCACTATACTCATTCGTCAATTGCTATATCTATTACTAAAGATAATCAATTTGTTCATGCAATTTTATTTTCTCTATCTCCATAATTTCGATTGCGTAATTAAAGTCCTTGTGCATTCTCGATTATTTTTGTCTGTTATATATAATTTATATATATAATCGATATATCTGTTATTATTTAATATATGCAAATTAAACACCCTGTTTAAGTTTTAAAAAAAAAAGTAGAGGAAAGGATTGAATACAAAATCCAATGGAATACAGGTTCAATTACTTATGAACCTATGATTGAACTCACACCAGAAATGCTATCACTAGTAAATCAATGGGAATTGGAAGAACATTACAAAAAGAATTCGAAGTCTTCTGAAAAGATTGAGTCAAAAACTATGAAAATAGTTGAAGAACAACTTAATTAGATGATGGAAGTTGAAAAACCCAAGCTGACTCCTCATAAGGAGAGAAGTTCAGAAAAGGGTTATGTGAAATCCTTAAGGAAAAATGAAGGTAGAATTGAATTCTGGATCTATATACACGAAGAAGGCATTGAGAGGTGGGTTTCCTTGGAGGAAGTCAAAAGCAGAATACCAATTGCTCTATGTGACTACCTCTTATAAAAGATAAAGTTCGGAGGAAAATGAAGATATTATAATTAAAATTCATCTTAATAATTATCTCTTTTTTTAAGATTATATCATTGTGCAATGTTATTGAATTGAATTCTGAAGTATAATAAATGAAAATAAATAAGATAAGGGATTTCTAGGAGAATTATGATTTCTTAAAATTAGCAAGCATATAATTGATTATTTATTTTACATTAAGAAAGGGAAACTTATCTTTTTTTCTTTACTTAGATCTGGTTTCAATAGTGTAGAATAAGTAGGCTTTGTGTTTCATGAAGGCGACTAAGAATGGGTGATGGGATCAATTGATATATGTTGTTAGTTTATGAAAAAGAGAAAGAGAAGAAAGGAATGAGTTTCTGGGAAGCAATATTTGCATGCAATCGAGCAGCCATTAAAATTTTAAATTAAATTAAATCTTTTATACAAATAAATGTCTTTGGTGTTGGAAAAGGCTGATTCATTCAGACACATTATTCGTATATTGAACACAAACGTTGATGGAAAATAAAGACTTGCTTATGGTATTAGAAGTATCAAGGGTATCGGCAGAAGATTTGCTATCTAAATTTGCAAGGTATTTGATGTGAGTTTATTCATCCTATAGGTTCTCCGTCTTGATCTCTCAAAGAGAGCTGGTGAATTGACTGATGATGAAGCTCACAAAATCACAGAAGTCATCAAATCCCCAGAGGCTTACAACATTCCAAGATGGTTTTTGAATAGACAAAGAGATTTCAAGGATGGCAAGAATTATTAAGTCACTACAAACGAATTGGAAACCAAATTAAGAGAAGATTTAGAAAGAATGAAGAAAATCAAGTATTTCAATTAAATTAAGTTAAGGTGTAATCGTGGTTTGAGACATCATTGGGGATTGAGAGTCAGAGGACAACACACCAAAACCACTGGTAGAGGAGGTTAAACACTCGGAGTCGAAAGAAAGAAGAAGTGATTAATAATTTATTAAAAAGTACATTAAAAATAATAATAAATGGACAAATAACCATTATTACACAACTTTACAATCACTCCTAATGATTTATTCTAAATCATAAGTTCTTAAAACACCTCATATACAGCAACTTCTCTATCGAAAATGTTGGACACCGATCTGCAGGTATTGAATGCATTATTCTTATTTCAAGATGGGACTCGACTCTTCAAATCATTTCGATCTAAACAAACGAAAGAAGCAGTAAAGATCTTGAATTATAATAGGTTTGGCACACATAAAATACATGATTCACAAACTATTAGATATCAAGTTTAAATATTGTCTAAATTTAATAGTTAGTCATTCAAATCATCAAGAATAAGTGGCATCAAATCTTCTTTGCTCTCACTCTAACTAAATTAGCATTATCTATGATGTTTACTGCCTCTAAAAATGTACCTAAACAAAATATTATAGGAAAGAATGGAATCATTATTTATTCTGGTATTCTCCTTATTGCAACTGCTAATAAGAATATTTAAAACTGATAATCAGGAACTGCTCAATAATTTACGCCAATTTCAAAACAGCAAAGTTAAATTAAAGAGAAAAGATAGACTCATTAATATTTCATCTGACTAAATTGTAGTCGGAGACATCCTCATCTTTGGAGAAGATCAGCTGATTGAAGTAGATGGCATTCTTATACCCAATTAATCGAACTAAACCTTGCTTTTTGATACCAATACTAACAAACTACCATTTGTACGTTCAGGTTCTAAAGTCATATAAGGCAATGGATAATTATTAGTTTTGGCAGTGGGAGTCAATACTTATCATATGAAAAAATGTGATTTGAATTTGTAACATGAATACACAACGCCTCTTTAAGAAAGATTAAATTATTTACAATAATAATTAATTAAACTATTCTTTGTGTTAGCAATCATTCCTTTGGTAATTCAATTTATTAATTATTGTTATCATATTTCGATTTATGAATACTCTTTTGATTTAGTGGATTCCATTCATTCAATTATAAAGTAAAGTTAGATTTCCATCTTGCTATTGTTAATGGTGATGAATGACAATCTATAGAAATTTGTATCCACTTATCTTCAGTATAACTAAAAGAGAATGAAAAGAGATCGCATCAAATTTCAAAGACCGAGTTCCTGTGAAATATTGGGCAGAATCAATAATATTTGCACAAGTAAAAGTTAGATATTAACTAATGGGAATACAAGATTGGTACAGATATTTGCTGAGGAATAACTGTTAATGAAATTCGATATTAAAAAACTAAGATATTCAACCATTCAATTAATCCAAGAGAATATTTGTTTGAATTCAACAGCCAATCCAAAAATTAGCTATAGATCTAATGATATTACTGTTTTTGAAAAATTTGGAAATGAAATCGATTGTGCTCTACTTGAATATTGTCATGAATTAGGATAAGATTATACTACTATAAGGAAAAGTTATTAAAATTAAATTGTATAATATTTTAAATTTAATTCTGATAGAAAAATGATGAGTGTGCTAATTTAATTATAAAATAAATATATATTATACACTAAGGGAGCTCCAGATATTATTTTAGAAAATTGCACAGACTTTATAAACTGCAAGGGTGAAGTTCAAAAGTATTTTATAATTCATATCTTAAAGATTAACTGAGTAATACAGACAGTAAATCTACAATTAAATCAAGAAATTTGGTGAAGAAAGTTACAGACCCTTGTGTTTAGCCTATAAAACCATAGAGAACAATCTAAATCCTAAGTAACTGTCTGAAAAATAGATGGAGAAACAATTGATCTTCGTGGCATTACTAGCTTTAGAGGATGAAATAAGATAGGGAGTGTAAAGGTCAATTTAATAATGCAAAGAAGCAGGAGTTATAGTGAGAATGATAACGAATGAGAGTCTAGAATGTTCAATATCCTTAAGTAAGAAATGTGGAATATTACCAATGAACTATTAGCATCAGAAGGACTCCAAGAAGGTAATGACTGGAAAGATTTTAAATGATTTAGTAAAAGGAATCACTTACAAAAAATAAGATGGTCAAATTATACCAAAAATCGGTGATATGGATGCCTTCGCTTAGGTTGCTGCTGAGTTGAGAGTTCTAGTTAGAGCAAGTCTAGATGAGAAATTGGCCATCATACAAGGATTAAAGGAATTGAATTACGTTGTTGGAGTCTTCAGTCATAGTGATGAACCTGCATTTTATCGACTTGCTGATGTTGGTTTCTGTCAGAACTCAAAAATAATTCAACAGTATAATTATATGGTTAGTGTCTCCATTTTAGATGATAACTTTTCTTCTGTTATTTATTCAATAGATTGGGGAAGGAACATTTTTGATGCAGTTAGAAAATTCATTTAATTTAAAATAGCTCTTCTCTTATCCTTATCCATCCTACAAACCTTTAGCATCTTCCACTATTTTAATTAGACCTAATTATTATGGATCACATTCATTGTTGATTTTACAGCTTTCTTCATGTATGCCACAGAAATACGTAAATTTACATTTTAATTCCATAGCCAGTAGAAGATTATACGAAAGATAATAAAACGAGAGATACCATTTGATTACATCCAATATGTGGAGAAATATCATTTCATAAATAATCTATCAATTGCTGGTTTTGTTTATGATTTAACTCTCAACTTAAAAGTACATTGCAATGAAAAACGGCTTGAATTGCTATCACTTTGACTTGAAATCACATACCCTACTATTTAATACTTTTGTATACCTTCAGATCTTCAATTTATTGATTTCTCATAAAATTCGCAAAACTGATATATGCATTTCAAATAACAAAAGAGAAAGAACAAAGTTAATCATTTAGCTTGTGTTAATATTTGTGATGCAATATCTTGTGGTGTAAGAAGATATTTATTTTATATTTAGGGAACATTGTAATTTTATTTTTAACTTATCTAAACTTACTTTGAAAGAATATTTTGGGTCTCTTTTGTTATCCTCTTTTGGTTGTGTTGTCACGTAATATTTAAATCATCTTATTTAGATACTTATTTAAATTCATTAACGATAAATATTTTAATTGGATCACACTATTTAGAAGTTAAGATTAGCGAAATCATTATTCATCTTTTGACGAAGTAACACAATAATATAATATGTAGTTCTTGTAATTTAAATCAATTCTTCGTTAAATTAGGAGTTATCCAACTGAAAAAGAGGAGAATAGTGAAATTGAACTTACAGAAAAATAATGATAAAAATTTTTATTATCTACATAATTCACAATTAATTCAATCTATATTTCATCATATTGATAATTTCATAGCCTTTTTATAAAAGATATTATATATTTCAAAATTAATTCTAAATTTATTATTCGGTTAACTTATAATTAATTGGATCTACTCTCTGTCCTATTATTCTATCAATTGAAAATCTATCATAGAATTTTCCGTAATCTTATTTGCATTACTAAATCATCAAGATTAATTCCTTACAGTTGTTCAACCCTTCGACAATAAATAAAATTTATTATGGCTAAAATTATTCAATTTTTACATCAGAATTTCTTTTGCTATCCGATGATCTCTATCCTGTTAGTTAGTGTAAATTCAATAGCAGCCTATTAAGACCCATGTCTATATAATACATAGCAATCTCATATACAGTATTACTCTCATTTAGACAATCATTACAAGAAGAACCTATAATTGGATCGATTTGAAAATCTTATTTTAAGAAAATACTATTTACTATTTCTAAGAGCTTATACCAAGGTATTCTAAAAGTGCTTCATATATTTTAATTAATATTCAGAAATTGCTGAACAAAATTCGTTAAATTATTCACTTTCTTTGTACTTATCATAATCCAAAAGCGAAAAATAATTATCCAGTTTATTTTCTTTATCCATGAGTTAAGATAATTGGCAGATTTTTATGACTATACATTTCCCTAAGATTAGCAAAATCTTATCTCGATATTCAAATTAAAAAAATTTAGAATTGGCTAAATGTAATGAAAACTTAAATAAGTATCGACAATAGTTTAAATAAAATAACAGAATTTCATTGTTAGCCTTAAATTCAGCACTTAATTAGGAATTTTATTGCCTCCTAATGTTATTATTAGTTTATTGATATGAAGTATTTGAAGAATGCTTCATTTTTTATGATTGCAATTACATCTAATTTTAACTAGATGATCTTGAACTTACTTCCTTTTAAACTTAGCATTTTTCATTCTATTCTTATAAATCAATCTAAAGAGTGCTATAATCTTTGGTTGAAATTCTTTTGAAATATTGAGTTTAGCTTCTTTTATTCTTTTTTACTAAAGTGTTAATGGATGAAGTAATGTTTGTAATTTCTTAGAAAGGATCTTCCTACAAAAAACTATAGAAATGTTTAGATTATATAATTTGATGTTCAAACATATCTTTCACATTGAATCTTAAATAATCATCTTTTTATAAGCATTTTTTAATGAAATCTTTTGACAACTCTGAAACTGATGGTGTCTAAGGTATGATTAATTGTTAATTCAGTATATTAGATAATAATGCTGCTTCTGATTGAGCATTAAAAGGGGTTCTACCTAAATTAAATTTAACAACTTTTTACCAAAAAGCATCTCAAAATACACTACTCCTACAGCCCATACATCCCCTTTTTCAGAATAGTCATAATCTCCTAATGCTTATGGCGACATATATAGAGGAGTGCCTACATTGATATTTCTTTACTAAATCCTCGCTTACCAAATAGGTATAGCAAATCCAAAATCAGCTAATTTTGGTTCATTCCCACTTAAGAGAATATTAGCTGGTTTAATGTCTCTGTGGATAAATCCTTTAAGATTTATTTCATTTATTGCATGAACAATTGCCTATAATATTCTAATAGCTTCTGGTTCTTTGATTTTCAAATTTTTCCTTAAAAATTTTTCTAGATCTCCCTTCATAAAATCAGGAAATACCGAATCACAGAATTCTGTGATGATATATGTGTTATTTTCTGTTTAATATACATCAAAAAGCTTAAGGATATTCTTGTGACTGAATGATTTCAACGCTCTGATCTCATTTTTTAATAATTGTGTGTGTATCTGTTACTTCATGTCGATCACCTAATACGAAGATATTTTTATACTTTAATAGCTACATTCTATAAGGTTCTTTCATCTCTTCCTTTATAAACTCTGCTACTGAATCCTTTACCTATTTCTTGGTCGATAGCATAAGAATAATGATCTATTGCTTTTCTTTTCTCATTACGCCCTCTAGCACCTTCAACTTCACATTTGTAAATTACAATATATACCTTATGAAAGAAGATGTTAAGGCAAATAAGTTGGAGTTTTGAACATATTTTGATATAAATTAATTAAAGAGGGTTCATTGATTGAATTGATGGAGATTTTGAATAATATAAGGTCAACTAAAATTTTAGTTTCTATTGAACTAATTTAAAAATAAATTATTATTATAAATACCCAATTTAAATTTATATTTAAGAAAAACTTCATTTAATTTGATTCTATTAAATGACACTCCAACGAATATCATAATTACAGGATTTTAAGCGCTATAGAGAAGGAAGATGGATGTTCAACATTATTACTCAATTAGTAATTATAATTGGATAAATATATCAATTATTAAAGTACAATGTCTGTAATAGTATTTTACTTAAATTTATATACTCTTTATACTATTCATATATAAATTATTTATTGATAAACTTAAATTCATAATATTTAATTATTTTTTTATCATGATGCAACATGGAGTTTATTTTTTGTTTGCCTTAAATTTAAATCCGATTTTACATTTTTATGAATTATTCAATAATTAATCAATTATTTTAATGGATTAGCTTTTAAACATGAGGCCCAGTCCTAAATCATTATATTTTCGATCTTCACCTGGATCAAAACTGTCTTTTTAAAGTGAAGATGATAGGGATACGGCATTGTCATCTGATTTTACCCCAAAGCCTAAGCCAAAACCATTATAAGGGATGTCTCCTACTAATTTTTCACCCGAAAACGATCAAACTTGTAAAAGTTCACAAAAACAAGAATCTATGAAATAAGTTAAAAGTAATTCCTCTCATTATCATTGTAGTTCCAAAATTATCTAGATTCAGTACTTAAAGAATAATAACAGTGAATGAAGGAGATAAAGACGAAGAACCAGAAATAATAGACAAGGAGAGCTAATAACATCAAATTCAATCGGCCCTGGTAATCGGTGACTAGACAAAAGCAATGGAAGAGCAATTGAAAAAGATTGAGGAAAAAATAAAAGTGAACCCAAAACTGAAATAAATCAAATCCAAGCCTATTTCAATGAGAAATTTTTAAAAGGTTGGAGAATCCAAATAGGACAAACTAATTGATCATCCATTTCGACACCTTGTCTTCAATCCAACCATATCAGAAGAGACCTTCGATAAACACTTACGTATAACTCAGAGAGGTCTAATATATTCAAAAAGATGTTTAAAAGGTCCATCTGATTAATTTATTGAAAAGAAAAAGATTTCTCTTAATAGAAATAATCCCTAAATATTGAATACAATCTTTTTGGATCTTGATGAAACCCTTGTTCACGCCAGTCTCTCAAAAGATAACTCGTAAGTCAAAATTAACTAGATAAATGATGATGGCAGCGAAACAGAAGTAAATATATTTCATTATCCTAGATTGGTATCAATATTAGACCATATACCTAATATTTTTTGTAAGAACTATCACAATTTTATACTGTCTACATCTACACAGCATCTTCATAATAGTACGCATCCGCTATTGTAAACTATCTTGATCCCAAAAGACAGTATATTAGTGGGATTCTCAACAGAACTAACTGCATGGAAACCAAAAATGGATTCTTTATTAAAGATTTAAGAATTATTACCGATTTAGATCTTAATAAGACTTTATTCGTTGATAATCTAGTCCATTCTTTTGGACTTCAGATAGACAACGGAATTCCAATCTTAGAATGGAATGATAATGTGGATGATTTGGAGCTCAAGTATTTACTTGAATATTTGGTTGATGCATCCGAATAGTCGAATTTAAGAGAGTTCAATGTAGCTCAAATGTAATTAGATCAATTACTTGATTACATAATTAAGTGATGATTAATATCTTTCATTTTAGTCAATTTTATTTGTTATTTACATTTTCTATTTAAATTTCTATTCATTTTATCCATTAAAATCTATATCCTATATAGATTTGTAAAGAATATAACAATGTTTAAAGTAAAAACTGATATTGATATTGACATCTAATTGTTGATATCATTTACTTTGATCATCAAAATTACAAATTATATAAGTTTTTAGTTTTTTTGAAGATATCTTAAATGAAATGAATACTTTTGATGCTCGGAGAATCATATAATAACGTTCTTTCACCTCAATGATTATTATAATCTACAGAATTTTAAGGAGATTTTAGATTCGTTTCGAAATTTGGATTTATGGATATAATATAAATATAAATGAGAAAGTGGTTGATCGATTTCAAAAAAATTTTTAATCTTTTATATTTTTTTAAATAAAAATGGGCAGAAGACCAGCAAGATGCTACAGAGTGAGTAATGGTAAACCATTCCCCAAATCCAGATACAACAGAGGTGTGCCAGATGCTAAAATTAGAATCTATGATGTCGGAAGAAAGAAGGCCAACGTTGACGAATTCCCAGTATTGAATAATTAATATGAATTAGGCTGCCATCCACATTGTTTCAGATGAAAAGGAATAAATCTCATCAGAAGCCTTAGAAGCATGCAGAGTTGCCATCAACAAATATATGATTAAGAAAGTCGGAAAAGACGCATTCCATCTTAGATGCAGAGTCCACCCATGGCACGTACTCAGAATCAACAAAATGCTTTCATGTGCTGGTGCAGATAGACTTTAAACCGGTATGAGAGGTGCCTTCGGTAAACCAAATGGTTTATGCGCCAGAGTCAAAATTGGCAGCATTCTCTACTCTTTGAGATGCAAGGATGCTTCAATCAATCATGCTATGGAAGCTTTGAGAAGAGGAAAGAACAAGTTCCCAGGAAGATAAAAGATTGTTGTCTCAGCCAAATGGGGATTCACTAACTATTTCAGATCTGACTATCTCAAATATAAGGCTAATGTAATACCATAAATTAATAATTTAGGATGAATTATAATACTATGGTACTCACGTTCAAAAATTGAGATAACATGGTAAATTAGATAAATTGAAGATCTTCTAAGCCCTTAGAAAATGATTTGTTAGAATAATCATATCATATATTAAATTATCGTATTTTAACATAGTTTCTAATTCTAAGGTATGATCCTCTCACTTTTTTATTATTATTATTAAATAATCCTATATGGAGAAGATGGTTAAATCCTTCAATTTAAGAATTGAAATCAGTTATATAATTATTAGAGAGTAATTGAATTTAAATTAATAATATCTAGGTTTTCCTCTTTTTCAAATATGAATTATTAATGATCTTATTTTTCAATTGTAATAAGAATTCTAAGAATATTCATAATGAATTGAATAAATGCAAGCATGCTTCTGAAGAATTTATTTTTTTTTAATTTTAATAATATTATGTTATTAAATCTAATTCAAATAGTTTTCTTTAACTTATTTGTTTGGATTATAAAACCATTACTTGGCTTTGGACTATCCTTTTTGTACTATTTCACTTATTCAACAATCGAATTCACAGATTTTATCCTTTCACTATTTGTAAGAGATTGTGAAATAAGAAATAAAAATTTCATAAATCAAGTCAGAATCAAGGTCAATGAGTTACGACCTTATCCAGGAGTATACACATCAGCAAGTATTATTCTACATTATTTTTAAAGCTGACATGATTACAGAGAAAGGATATAATTTGGAAATTCATCAAATCTTAACAGAAGATGGATACATTCTCACAGCCTGGAGATTGTATAAAACAATTAACAAGGAATATCAATGTCCTATGTAAATATATCATATATATATCCTTAGTGTACTCCAACATGGCTTGCTTGATAGTTCATGGTCTTGGTTTATTAACAACACTAATGAACAAACTCTACCTTATATCTTAGCAGATAAAGGTTATGATGTTTGGCTGACCAATAATAGAGGAAATAAATATTCTATGGGACACAGCAAGATTCCAGGAGTTCAATACAATAAATAATATTGGAATTTCAGTTTTGATGATATATAGAAATACGATTTCAAAGCAATCGTAAACCATGTAAAGAGAGCTTCTTAAAAGGAGAAGGTAATTTACATAGGTCATTCCTAAGGTTCAACTTAAGCATTTGCATACTTGTCAAATAATATTGATTTCTAAGAAAATCTGAAATGCTTTATTGCCTTGGGACCTGTTATTTATATTAAGAATTCAGTATTTAATATAATATTATTATAATAGAAATCAGTATTTCTTTAATTTGCTGTAAAGACATGGATATTTGAATTTACCAGATTAATTGGCATACCTTACTTTTTTGTTTTTGATGATTGCTTCAATTTAAAAATTGGAGCACTTTGTGATATGATTCCTTGGATCTATAGAAAATTCTTGTTCTCTATTACCAATCTGATTTGTGGATATCCATTATAAAACAAAATAGACCTTAAGAAGTTTGGATTTATGGTGTCACATGAACCTGGGGGTACATCTACAAAAACATTAGTTTAATGGTAAAAGTATTTGGTTATTGAGTTAGGATGTAATTCTATAGAAATGGAACCTTTTCATATTTTGATTATGGTAGATCCAGAAATATCACTGAATATGGTTAATCTGTTCCTCCAAAATATAATGTTGAAAATCTTTGTTAATTAAAAATACCAAAATATTTTTATATTGGATCCAAAGATGTTATTGCTGATGAAAAAGATCTTCAAAAAACCATCCCATTATTTGACCCATCCACTCTTTAGATAAAAATAATAAATGATTATGCTCATTTAGATTATGTTTGGGCAATTGATGCTCACAAGAGGCTTTACCCCAATATTTTAGAAAATATTGAATAAAATTAAACATTATGATAAAATCATTATAAATCCCTAAATTAATAAAAATTATTAGTTAAATAAATACATCTAAAATGAATATCAGTTCTTATGAAATTGAATTGCCTATAAATAAATTATCTCCATATTAACAGCTATATCGAGGAAGACATCAAAATGGATAAGTTTATCTGTTGCACATATTTCCAAGATAATATTTAACCTAAGAAATGATTGACTAAATAAGTTTTAGACAAAAACAGTTGGACTTTGTGTTTGAGAAAATAGAATCTAAGGAAGCAATACTAATTTCTTATTTAGATAGTGCTTTTTGGATAAATTTGGAATAATAGATAAAAATTGAGTCATTGAAATCCCTTTATTAACAATTGTATCAAAAATATTCCATTTTAGATGGGAATTTAGATTTCGACCCCGATTTCATTTTTACATATGATGGTTAGATATTTGTTTTGGATTATGGAATAAGTGATTTTGTAAATAAAAAATACAGAGATTTCGAATTCACAACAAAAACTAAAACCTATCTCTTTGGTTTATTGTTATTAAATCTTAACTGCCCAAAATACATGACTGATAAAATCTATTAATGCAAGGATTAGTATTAAATTGATTATTATATCAAATAAGAAGCAGAAAATAATCACTTAAGCTATGATATTTTAGAATCAATCCTCAAAATGGTTAAATTGGATCCATCTCAAAGACCCACATTTTAAGAAGTCGGCTAGTGGAGATAGTTTTATTCAAAAAAATAGGTGAAGAAACATAGTTCTAGTGTAATAGATTTTACAAATACTATCATTCCTTCAAATAACACAACTAGTTTTCATTCATCATAAAGGGCTATTAAATAATAAAACTACCAAGCTTATAATTAATAAGATTCAATTCATAATGAATCCGTCAGAGCAGCCATTTAAAAATAAAAAAGATAAATTCCAATTTCCAATTATAAATGCTCATCCTATGATTTTGCATCAGCAACTATGACTAAAAATCTATAAAATAAAAAATAATCTGCCTCTAATATAAATAAGGATAATGTTACCTAGCAATCATTTTATTAAAATGGTAATGGATAAAGATACTCTTAATAAAGTGTAATCTCGAACAATAAAACCTAAAATTATTTCTTTTATTAAAAGTCTGTACTCTCTCAACAAAAGTTGTAATAGCCAGTTCTAAGTAGAGACTCTAGTAAAACTTAATAAGTACAAAAATTAGAGAAAAATTCTCCATTTATGTCTGATGGATCTCAAATACCTGATATAATTGTAAATAAACCTGTTATGAATCATGTAGCAAATGCTTAAAAAATTGTAAAACATTCAAACAATGATATCTCAACGAGAAATCAACCTAACTAACAAATAAATAATTTATCATATTTAAATGTTCCAAATTCAAACTAAACTGAAAAAATTTATAATACTCAAATCCCAAATGCACAAATTAATCAAGATAATTTTAAATCTCCTTTTATAAATATGTCTAATTCATAATTAAAAGAAACCATAAATATAGATATGGAAGAATAATCTGATTATTAAAATAAATAATAAAAGGTTTTGAAACAAAATAAGTTAAAAACACCTGCTCATGGATAATTAAATAAAAAGGAAGATGATAAAATTGAAGTTTTATTATTATAGGATTAAGCTAACTCTAATTAAAATACAATTTAGACTCAATAGAATAATTAATAGGTTTAAGGTAAAAAATAAGAATTCATCAAAAGACCTTTTTAGGACTATCAAATAATAACACAGAAACCTAATTTAGATTAAAAAGATAAATAAGGAAATAATGATTAATATTAATAAAATGCTTAAAATTTAGAAATTTTGGATTTCTAGGATCCGAAATTTTTAAATCCTTCAGATTAATTAAATAGAAATTAGGATAATCAAATTTAATAAAACGTAAAGTTTGCTGATTATATAAAAAAGTATTAATTTATCTATATTAGATATTTTCATTATTTATCAATTATAGAATATATTATTCTCACTGTTAATGACTTGAATCAAAAGTTAATGTCATAAGGCAAATAATGGATTGTTCCACTTACCTTAGTTTATAAAGTATTAATACAAATAACGATTAGAGAGGATATGTAATTAGAAGACTTCTTCTTCAAGATGTATAACAGGAAAAGAATATATTTGATTTACCAGATTTCATCGCATTTAAAGCAACTCAATAGTATTAATAACTGTAAGCTACTATAACATAATAAAATGATAATGTAGAGTAGGAATTTTAACTCTATTTGGAGAAGGCTTGTAGCTATCTTATCACAATGGAAGATGTATCTTAATAGAAGTTAGGGCCATAACTAAATTTAAATATCAAGACTAGCACAAAGATTTAAACATAAAAATATCTATATACCTAATTATATCCGAAGATTAAGTCCTCTCTAACTAAAGCCTAAGCTGGTAATTTACAGAATAACTAGTTCTCAGAGAGGGATTGGATCTAATCAAAGTTATTGTGCTTATATACTATTCTAATCATTGATTTAGATTTGTACTAAATGGAGTCTTAAAATTTTAAAGAATCAACACTCATTGAATATAGAAAAAGTAAAGATAATGATCTAGTTTAAATTCATTGCAATGAATTAGAAATAACAATTAATAAACTTCCATAATTTAATGCATGAATTAAAATATCTATATATATATATTTATCGAATCAGGTACAAATAAGATTTTTTTATCTTTAATCCTTGAATCTGACTTACTTTTTTTGAGGAGAATTGGTTTCAATTTCCGATTCTTTTCTTTTTAAAATTGAATTTGGAGTTAACGACCTAAATTTAGTAGGACTATCTAATCCAATAATGTATGCATGATCATCGCAAATATCGCTTATCTTTCTTCTAACTTATTAAACTTTATCTTTTTTCTCAGGTAAATCAGAGTATTTTCTTTTTGGAGCTATTTTCTCGATATGCCTATGAGAATTTTTTAGAGATTCTCTATTTTTCTTTGATTTCTCCTTTGGAACCTATTGATTTTAGAGAGGCGAATGAGATTGGCTTTTTTCTTATAACCTTTTTTTTTTAGTAGATGATTAAAATTTAGGGCTTTCTTATTGGTTTTATTAACGATATCGTTATTTTTAAACTTGCAAATTGATCTGTAATTTAGGTTGAATAGCTGTTTCAGACTTAGGATTGGTTTATTTTTTGCTTTCTTTAATTTAGATAAATTCTTTTTGAAATAAGCTTTCTTCTGAAGGAACTCTAACTAAAGATTTAATTTCATTTTGTTTGGATATGTTAGGTTTAGTCGGGGATCTCAATTAAGCATTTGGGATTTCCATTTATGTCAATTAACTTGCTCCTATCATACTATCCATTTGAGGTTTTGCAATTCTGCCATTATCAAAAAATGAATCTTATCTCATGATTGTACTTCTTTCTGAAACTTATTAATTGGATGAACAATTGCTACCCATCTAGGATTTATTATATTAATAATAAAAGTAAATAAAGTTAAATCTTGAATGACATTATGTGATAATTATAAGTTTAAAATAAAAAAGAAAAATGAATTACTATAAAAAGGAGTTTTTTGGATTCTAATCATCGATTACTTCTTAAAACGAATAATTCTTAATTTAAAATTTGTTATATTATATTAATTTGTAAATTTTTGATTACAATTAATTACAACAAAAAAAGTTATATTATAATATTTCAGCAATTAGTTACAATAACTGCAATGATTATCGGTAGAAAAAATATTGAAAAATAAATCAAGCATGCCTAAGCTTTTCTATAACAGTATCCATGATTTTCCTTGGGTCATCCTCTTCAGCCTTCTCAGCATTTAGTTAATCATAATCTATCTCCACACATCTTTGGACTTTTTTGTGAATTATAATTATATCCACTAGATTTTCTAATAATAACATGATAGGTCTAGAAGGAGCTCTCTTGTGTTCCTCAAGCATTTCTTAACTAAATAATCTATAAATTAATACCATAATTATTTAATTAATGTAGTTAAGGTTATATTTAACTTATCGCATTCGGTATCAGTGCAATTCTAATCCTTTGAATTTACATCTAATTCTCTATCACAATGCTGCAATTACCCGTTTCTTTGTAAAGTTTCAATTAAATCTGAATGAAATTATACATACTAATCATGATCTTTCTTTATTGCTGGGACCATGATCTGATTTGCTAAGGTATATAAACTATTTTGCATTGCCATATTAGTTTTACTCAAGCAAATCATAAGTTTTTCTACAACGCTATTTTTGTTAGATGTGTATCTTGGGAATAATTCAGTTGTCAATACAAAATTCCTAAAAATAATCTCATTTCTTAGATTCTTAATAGAAGGAGTTTAAGGTTAGACTGCAATTGGTTAAACAGGAGCAGATGCTTAATGCATAGGTGATTATGATGGAGCTTAGAATATAGATTTCTTTCTTTCCTTTTCATTATTTGATGAATTCTAATGATTATTTACTCTAATATTTAGATTAGGAGAAGTTTGAATTCTCTGATCAGAGGGAAGATTGAAAACTTCAAACATTTCAAATACTTTTTCCCATGATATTCTATCATTTTCTTCAATTGTTAATGTTTTCCTTAAGAATTCTTCAGATTTGGATGTCAGAAATCCTTTTTTGATTGAGACAGGAACACTTAAAATATTCTTCAATAAATCTCTTTCGTCTCTGCCTTTCCAAGGAACATCAGTAAAGACCATCTCGTAAAATATGACACCAAGAGACCAAATATCACATTTGGTAGAATAGGGTTTTCTTGCTAAAATTTAAGGAGCCATGTAGAGTGGAGATCCAACACATGATCTTAGCAATTGATTACTAAAATTGTCAACATATTTAGCGAATCCAAAGTCAGCTATTTTGAATACTCCTTCATGACTAAGAATATTTGCTGGTTTTAAGTCTCTATGAATGATAGCATTGGATACTAGTTCACGGAATCCTTGGATGATTTATTTCATGATTTTCCAAGCATCTTACTCGTTGTATTTTTTTCTACTCATGATTTCTCTTAGGTCTCCATCTTTACAAAATTCTGTTATGATGTAGAGACTTCTTTGAGTGGAAATCAAATCTATAAATTTGACTATGTTTTTATGATTGAATTTCTTTAGAATTTCGATTTCTTATATGATTGATTGTTTAAGATAATTATCTCTTTCAAAATTACGTAAATCAAGTTTTTTGATAGCCACCTTTAAATTACTGGTTGTATCAAGTCCTTAGTATACTTTACCGTAGGCACCTTCTCCCAAACAATGCTTGAGGTTGTAACTGTAATTACCAATAGCTTTGACTTAGCCTTATTACATATCAACGGTTAATATTTAAAATAAAAATCGAAAGAAAAAATAGTGTATTTAATAAATTAATTAAAAGATGCCCAAAATCGAAAATACGACTGGAATGTCAATAAATTTGATTATTGATGAACTAAAAAGTGATGACATACGAAAAAGGATTCATTCAGTCAAGCATTTAGATTTAATTGCTAGTACAATTGGTCCAGATAGAACAAAAAATGAACTCATTCCGTTCATCTAAGGTATGCTAATATCTAATGTAGAATTGCTGGATGATGACGATGAAGTATTGATCGAATTAGTAGATTCATTATCAAGAAATTTTGTAGAGCTTGTAGGAGGTTAAGCATAAGTTCTACTGCCTACATTTGAAGCCTTATGCAGAGTGGAAGATGCTTCAGTAAGAGAAAAGGTAATATAATTACTTATGAAGGCTGCCAATCAAATCAAAAAATGTCTAACTCAACTTCCAGACTAAAAGAAAGTAGAGGAATTATCGATTGGAATTATAAAGAGATTAAATGATAGCGATTATTACATGGCCAAGAATGCAGTTGCAATTTTAATTCCAGCAATCTTTAATCAAGTTTCATAGAATAATCAGAACGACTTAATAAATATCATACTCAAAATGTCTTAGGATCAAATTCCTCAAGTTAGAAAATTCACATCCATGTATTTTCAAGTATTAATTTTTTCAAAATTTAGGATTTGGTTAAACATTTCCCATTGATAAACGAAACCTTCATCCAAAACATATTGAATTCCTTCATTAAAGACGAACAAGACTTCATTAGAATGTACATTGTAGATGCATTAATACAATCGAGTAAAACACCTTTCTTCCAAAAATAACAAAACCTTGTTCTTAATATGTTTAAATAACTGGCTGAAGATCAATCATGGAGAGTCAGATTCTACTTTTGTGATAAATTGGCTGAAGTAAGAATATTGAATATAATAAAGATAGGTGAAGCTGTAACTAAAGAAGGTTATAGAAAGAATTTCTAAAATTACCATCTCAAGTTCCTTTAAGATGCTGAACCTGAAATGAAATCAATTGCAGCATTGAAAATTGAAAGAGTCAGTGGTCTAATGGATCCAGAAGATATTCTAAATAAATTAATTCCTCTTTTGAAAACCATACAGTCTGACGCAAATGCATTTGTTAGAAGTAACCTATTCGATAATTAAACTTAAAGACGCTCTAGCCTCCTCAGTCTTGGCATTATGTCCAATTATCGGTAAGAAGAATACAAGTGAACAGATTTTACCAATCTTTTTGACCTTACTGAAAGACTAAGATTCAGAAGTCAGAATAACCCTCTTTAAGAAATTAAGTCTTATCACAAATGTGTTGGGTGTCGATTCTTTATCCCAAAGTGTTATCCCAGCATTGACAGAATTAGCACAAGATAAGAATTGGAGAATAAGGGCTTCAACTATCGAAGTTTTGAGTTTCTTCGCAAGAGCTATTGGACCAGAATTCCTATCTGATAAAGTTCTGAAATTGCTATTAGATTGGATGGGTGACAAGGTCTTTTCAGTTAGATAAACAGCAATCCAATAGACAGCCTAATTGATTTCTATTCTTGGATTGGCTTGGGCAGACAAAAACCTATTAACAAAAATATGGGCATTTTAATCAATTTAAAACTATCTTCATCGAATAACTGTTTTATTCACAATCAATGTATTGAACTTATTTTATTATAGCAAATTACTTCTTAATTAAACAATGATTACATTATAAAAACTATCGTCCCCATTTTATAAGCTATGGCTAAAGATTCAGTTGCCAATATCAGAAGCAACGTTTGTAGAACATCCATATAATTGGCTAAAGAAAAGGGAGGTAACGTTGTTGATCCTATGAAAAAAATTCTATAAACTCTTAGTGATGATTAAGATGCTGAAGTCAAATACTAAGCAAAAAGTGCTTTAGAATCATTGTGACTTACATAATGGTTAATAAATTATAAAATATTAATTTCCATTAAATATTCCCTCTAATAGTTAATTATCATTCATATTTCCATCTTAAATAGAAATTAAAATCAAATATCCTTTATTACATAAATGGAAGGATCTTTCGCTAAGTTTGTTCTTATGAAATCTTTAAGATTTTCTATGCTTTAATTGCACTGCTTTAATAAATCCATAAATTCTTGATCATTTTAATACTCGTCTGTCACTCTATCTAAGAACTCTTTAAATTAGAATTGTGACACATCAACTTACTCTGTTTTCATAATATAAGTCATTATGCATTGATTGAGTGATTATTAATATTTATCTTTCCATAGCTAATTAAGAAACCATTATTACAAGCACCCTGTCCTTTATATTTGTTTATGGAGGGTTTTTGGCAAAGTCAGATTTCATTTCATCCAGATAAAATTATATATCTCCTGTAAGCTTCTTAAAAAATGAACATACCGAATCCCTATCGTAATTTGGAATTTGCATTAATTATAATAATTATACTTAATTAATAACTAACTGCTTTGTACCATATTCTTGAATATTTTCAACTATGGAACGCAGTACCTTGAGGAAATAAATAATTTCAATGAACAATTCCAATTTTTGGACCGATTTATATGTAATATTGGAAGAGATTAACCTTTGGAAACCATTACAATTACGATCTATATAAGCCTATTTGAATGTAATTAGTTTATAAGTAAGTCCAATTTTAATGTATTTAAAGGGATTTGAAGGGTGAAAATAGCAATTACTTGGTTTATAAGAAAAATAGTTGTATTCGTGTACTATATGTTGTATATTACGTAAAATTTTGAGTTGGAATAAGAATATATCTTTATTCTTAAACTCATAACCTCCAACATATTATAATACTTAGGAAAAACAAATATTTAAAAGTAATTCTTAATTACGGTTTGGTTTTTAAATATTATTTTATACTGTATTATTAATTATATACTTAGGGACTATTATCAGTATAATATATATTATTTATAATTTTTCTGATTAAAACAAAAATAGAATGACATAATAATTAATTCTGGTATCTAACTAATAGACAAAAATGCTGTATTTAGGTTTTTGCATTTTTTAAAATTGGAATATTAATAAAATTATTTACAATAGTTATAGAAATATTAAAATGGAAAATTCTGCACTCATCATCGTTGATGTTTAAAATGATTTTTGTGAAGGAGGATCACTTTCTGTGCAAAATGCCTCTAAGATCATTCCTTAGATAAACAAAGTTAGAAAACACTTCAAAAACGTGATTTTCACCTAAGATTGGCACCCTAAGAATCATATTTCTTTCAAAACCAATCACCCTAATTATAAATAACTGTCTTAGCTCGAATAATTGAATCTTTGGCCAGTTCATTGTGTCCAAAATTCTTATGGAGCCTAATTACACAAAGACATTCAAATCAGAAATGGGGATCACTTTATACTTAAAGGCAAAAACTCAAAGTACGATAGCTATAGTGGATTTGGATGCAAAGAAGATAAGACTAATTTACATGAAATTGTACTAATCATTCATAATATTTTAGCTTAAAACCTTAAAAGTGAACACTATATATGTTGGAGGATTATCATTTGACTATTGTGTTCTGTTCACAGCCTTGGATGCCATCAAATTAGGATACAAAGTAAATGTCTTAAGAGATTGCACTTAAGCAATCGACCCAGAAAATGCGAAAACTAAAATGGACTCTTATTTTCAGGAAATCCGTCGTTAAGACAGCTCAATTTTAGAAAATTCCTTACAAATTTTAACTTCATATGAAGTAGAAGAATGACTATTTATACTCTATATTATTTTAACCTATCTATATATGATAAAATGTTTTGAAAAGGAGTTGGTTGTTTAGTTTAAATGTTTAAATGCAAGATAAAATTGATTTCTTTGGAATTAAATTCTTTTTTTATATAATATACATGCATTTAAGGTTAAAACGGTAAATTTGTATATTAATTCAAAAATTCATTTATATTTCTGGAGAAACAGAAAATAAATTAATAAATTTTTAATCATTTTATTCATTTTTTTGTCTTATTTTATTCTAAGGTCTGGATTTACCTTAATAAATCCTATTTCTCTTAAATATTTTTTTATAGTTCCTCTTTGTAGGATTATAATACTACAGAGGTTTTCTATATGATGGTTTAAAGTTAAGAAATGGTTTACTTATCTTTATCTCTATAAGAAATGGCATTTTGAGAATCAAATGATTTTTTTTACAAAGAATCTCTTGCTTGGTTCCTCATTCTAGGTTTTATACTACTTGAATTCGTAGAATTTAAAGAGGGTGTTCTGACTTCCGGTTTAAACAATAACTAAGATTATTGTTAATTGGGAGTATAACCATTTAGATGTAATTAAGAAAAACTATCTTAATACTGTAATTATTGTTATGACTTTTAGGAGACTAATTTGCTATAAGGACTAGATTTAAGCAATTATTGCAATCCTTGACTAATCGCTTATTTTTTATGACTTTGTTTAATTGCAATAGGAGTTATCAAATCAGTCTGAGAATAATTGATTTTGCGATGAAGTATATTTTAAATTTGTTTCCCATTTTCTGGACTTATAGTTGATCTTCGCTGTTAATCAAAAAATGGTTATTCTCCCTTAAGTACAGAATTCATTTTATTATAAATTATTATTTATTATGAATCAATAGTCAAGATTGGCTGGTGACTTTATCAATCAAAGAACTAATTTGTTGGCTTAAAAACTCAGAGAATCAGGTGAAGATTCCAGGTAATCAAAATGTAATAGTTTTAGATTGGAAGAATATCTGAGATAAAAACTGATTGAATGTAGATGGAGGGATGATCTAAAGGATTACTGTAAAGAAGTCATAAGATAAAAAGGACTCGAGAAAATAACAATTGAAGAATTGACAGATATGTTATATGTTAGAGGTTAAGCCACAATTCCTAATAAAGTAAAGGAGGACCTATTATCAAGACTTAGATAATTCTTTGATGAGAATTAAATATGAATTGTTAACTCGTTGCTATAACATCTATTAAATAGAATTTTTGATTTATAGACTTATATCAGTTGACATTTGATTTAAATTCAGTTTCAATTTATTGTCACATGATTCTACTTACCCCTGGATAATAGCACTAAATTTAGTTTATTTCAGCACTTTAACTATCTTGATTGTTTAAATTTCTTGGCTGATCTTAAAACTATACTCAACTTAAGCGATTATATAAAGAAATTCTTTCTTTAATAGTGGATTATGATGAAATAGATAATAAAATTGAGGATAAGTATTCAACTTTTAGAATTTGAATCAATTTTGGTACCTAGAAATACTTTGTATGGGTTATAACAAGAAAATTGTTACTGATTATTATTGTAATTAACTTAACCAGTATTTAGGAGGATGTCGCTTGATTAAATTTGAATAGGATTTGATTTCGACTCCTTATTAATACTAGTATCAAATAAATGAAAATATTCTATAAATTAATTAGGATTTCCATATTAAATTTAATAATTAATGTATATTTACAGAATATATAACATAAACAATAATCATAAAATCTTCATTATTTTTTATACGAATTTTAAATGGGCAATAAACCACCTCCTCCTCCTCAACCACCCAAGACTGTTAAAGGTATCAATTTTCTTTCTATTTATTAGAAATGGTTAAAGAATTCTCAAGAACAATTAGAAAATTGTAAAGGGAATTTAATAGAGAGATTATGAGAATGGAAATGTAAAGCAAGAAGCTTAAGACTGATTTAGAGAAATCAGTTAAAGCAAAAGAACCTAAGGTAGTCGATTATAATTATCATATTAGGCTACGTAAAGAATGTTAGCAGCAGCTATATTAAGAAATTAGCAATATGTTCAAAAATATTAGAGACTAGACGCCTAAATGAATGATGTCATGTTCCAGTATTTATTTAGCATTAAATATTTATAAAGATTAAACTCAGCAGCAACCACAGAAACATTAGTATAAGTGATGTCAGGAATGTCAAAGATGATGAAGTAGGCAAATTCAGCCATAGATGTCAAGAATGTTTAATAGGCTATCGAGATATTTTCGATAGAGAGCGAAAAACAGAATTTCTTACAAGGTATGAATTAGATCAATATTATTCTATAGAGTAAATTGGCGAAATCATGAATGAGGACCAGGATGAGTATAATGATGAAAATGCTGACAAGTACATATAAGAAGTGGAAGCCAAAATTGCTGGAGCTGGCAATGGCGGTGGAGGACTTAAATAGAATAACCTGATATAACCTATGCAGCAACAACAATAGTAATAATAAGTAAACCCTCAAGAGAATTTGGACGATCTAGATGCCAAACTAAAAGCATTGTGAGATATATATATATATCATCTAATAATATTGTATTGGTTCATTTTAATTCTAATAGAATGGAAAATTTATAATATAAAAGAAAGAGTAGTATTCTGAATGATAAAGAAACATTAACAAATAATAAGGATAAATTTATTATAAGGCATATGTTTGTTTAATGTCACAATTATAATGGTTTTTACAAATTTTGCAATTTTTCAATATCATTTTAAGTTAGACTGCTTGAAATGTAATCAGAATCCTAAAATGATATTGTTAAATATTACATTCTTAACTTATCTGGAACTATTTGATTTGACTACTGTAGTTTATGTCACTATTCTTTATGAACTTTATTATTTCTATAATGATTCATATTCTGCTTCCTTTACCATAAGTTTCTCCTAGCATGCATGATAAATATCATTCAGCTCTTTGAACTTTTTCTTCCAAATTTTTGCTTCCTCTTCAAAGGTTTTTATTGATTGAGTTGTTGTGATTTCTTCAGTCAATGAATCTACATGTTAGTTTAATTCGGATATTTCTTACTCCAATTTTGCAATATATTCATCCTTATCATTGCATTTATCAATATAACTTTAGATGTCAGATCTTAATTATCCATTTTCTCTTTGTAATTTTTCAATTAATTAAGAATTCAATAACAAATCATTTTTTAAATTAGAAATGGTTTATTAGAGTGTGTTTATTTGCATTGATAGTTCAGTTGTTTGAGCAGAAGATCCATTCCTACTTTGTTCTAAAAATTATTAAATTAAATAATATACATAGTTCCAAATTTAATTATTTTATTTACTGGTTCAATTTCTGGATTGTCTCATCCTTTATTTAGCATTACATATTATAATTTTAGACATCATTTTTCAATTACAAATTGTCTATTTTACATTTTTCCAAATTTTAATCAGATTGCTTGAGTTCAAGTTAAAGATTGACTATTGTTGACTAAAGATTACTTATTTTCGTTTATAATTCAGATATTAACTTTGAAGCTTAGTTCTTACTTTATTCTAAATTTATAGATTATGTAATTACAATTTTCGAAATCCAATTGTTCAATTGCAGATTACAGCTAAGATTTCAGATCCATGATTTCTTTATCACGATCGTCTAATTATGATTTTGTTCTAAACAGCTCATTTTCTAGCTCTATCACTCTTTCACTATCATCATTTTACACTGCCCTTAATTCTAATGGTTCAGGTTCTACAGGTTATTGTTTTGCTGCTAATAATTCTTCGATTCCTTGCATTCGCTTCTGCCACATTTCTTCAAATTTGTTTAAGTCCACCACTTTAATGGGATTGTCAACCACTGTTTATGTAATCATTGGCTCAATATGAGGAACATAGACTGGTGGGAAATACTCAACAAATGCAGGTTTTTATCCAGAAAGGTTGACATTGCTTTTTTGCGATGCTGGACCTTAAGGGGATTAAGTATTTTAGTTTCTAATCGACTATGGGATATCATTATTAATAAATTATTATGGGGACTATTAAAATGGTTACACCTAATTTCTAATTGATCTAAGAGGTTCCTAGCAGCATAAGATCAGGATATTTTACTTGTTGTGGTATGATTCTATTTGAAATGACATTAGGCCTAATTTATTACTGAGATTAATTCATAGGTTGAGGAGGAATGTTATTTGGCATTTAAGGAACGGTTTAAGGTTATTAAGGAGGGATCTATTTAAATTTTATAAGTCAACAATAATACCATCTATGGGTAGATTTATTTCTAATTTGGGGCTAAAGAAGGCTATTAAGGATTTCTATTTTAATTTTAAGGAAACTAAGTTGTCATAGGCCCATATTATGGGTTTGGTTGTTACATTTAATTATTGAACATTTTAATTTACTAATAAATTTATTAATATATTATATTTTAAGTCATATATCCTAAATATTATAAAACTGAAGGCTTAATTTCTCAGCTTTTTTCAAATTTTTAATCTTTTATTATCATAATTTATTGTATTTCAATAAAGGTAGTATAGGATTATTCTTTGAGTGTAATCGCTAGAGGTGAGTAATAGGATTACAATGAAATTTTATATTTTCAGTTAGAAAACTATGTGGAAAGAAATAACCCAACATTATATGCATTTTATTTGCTATTTGATATATTTAACCATAATTACACACAGAATTATACTTTTAAAAATATGAAGAATTTGATTAGAAAAATGATAAATAATATAAAAAGAATGAGACACTCAATATAATTTTGATATTGGGAATATATATTCTTAATAATTTCAATATATATTATATAACTTTTTTGGTTGATTCATAAATTGTAAGGTAAAATTATTGTTTTATAAAATATCCAACATAAAAAATGCTAGAGTAGATATTAGTTGAGTTTATAATATTAAACTAATTAAATTATTTTTTCTTATAATCTTTGGAGTTAATTAAAACTCCAAAATATATGATATTGAAAATAGACTTGTTTAAAATGAAATTTAAAATAATCACCTTTCTAATTTGAACTGTTTGCCCACCTATATTATTTAGAATCTCCTAAAATTGAATATAATATATTATAATTTTCTTTTGAAACTAGGTATTTTATTTAAATGATTATCCTCTATAAGGGGGATAATATATCTTAATTTATGGTCGCAATAGGTTAAACAATAATAAATTACATCAAACTCACTTCTTAGAGTAGAAGAACATTTAAAATGAAATTAACTATTTTTCAAATATTCACAATGAAATCAATCATTTCTGATAGTATTAACATATTTAATTCTTGAACGCAACAATCCTGACGACATTTGATTTAATTATTGAATATGTTCATTGAATATGAGTATAAATATTATTTATCATACAAATATTAAATATTAATATAAATATAATTTCAACAATTTATGGCTTAACCCACTCCAAGAATTATCAAAGAGACATAAAACTTAGCCAAAGATAAAGTGTAAGGAATTGATGTGACTCCAGATCCACAAAATTTCAAACATTTCTTTGTCATAATATCAGGACCTCCTAATACACCATATGAAGGAGGTGTTTTTGATGTTGAATTGCTTTTACCTGATGATTATCCCATGGTAAAATTACTTAAAATTGACTTAATTAGTCCCCACCCAAATGTGTTTTCAATACTAAGATTTATCATCCAAATATTGATAATTTGGGAAGAATTTGCTTGGATGTCTTAAAAGATAAATGGTCACCAGCATTATAAATCAGATCTATTTTGCTATCAATTCAGGTGTTGTTGAGCTCACCAAACCCAGTATGATTTGTCATAAATAATATTAAGGATGATCCATTAAATAATGAAGCAGCTAATTTATGGAAAGCTAATGAAGGTTAAGCTTTAATGAAGGCAAGAGAATTCACATAAAAATATGCAAAAAAACATTGATTAGTATAATCTATTGAAAAACAAATATATATTTAATTTCTATATTTTTATATCGATTGGAAGAGCAACAAATTTTGTACAATGTTAAGCATCAAATACTTGTAATTTAAGTTGATTTTTCTGAGAATTTCATTTATTATTTAATTTAATAATTATGATTTCATAAAATTATCTATAAACTGCTCTAACCAGATTTAGAATGGAGGCAAATAATGATAGAGTAAATTCAATCTAGGTTGAAAACATATTGCGAAGTTTAAATTATAATGACTCATAAATACAGTCAATAGTCTCTTAAATCAAATCTGAAATAGGTGAGATGATTAACTATATAGACATTAATTAGTTCCAATAATTACTTCAACCTGTTGAATAAGAAATCCCTATTGAAAAATTGACATCTGAATAAATTTATGCAATTCAAGGAGAATTTAAGTAAGCTTTACATTTATAACACATTGAAAAAGTAAAGCATATCTTAAGTATGCAATAACATATTTAATCCTAGATAAATATTAAAAAGAAGTAGATTTAGTAAACAGAATAGATCCATAAACAAGATAAATATCTACGTTTATCGCAATTTAAGGGTCAGATGAGGAAGTTTCATTACAATTACTAAAACTATTATGTGAGTTGGGGGCAAATGTTAACTATAAAGATAATCTAAAATAATCAATCATATTTTATGTTTGCAGAGATGGTAAAACTAAATTGTTTGATTATTTGATATCCTAAGGAATAAATATATCGGATCCTGATTCCTATGGATAAACTCCATTGTTTTATGCATCAAGAGAAAACAGGGTTGATATAATTTAAAAGTAAATATAAGAAAAAACCTATATAGATTTATAAGATTGGGTGCTGATGTGGCTCATTTGGATACATTATCTTGTCAAACAGCTTTATTTTATGCGGCAAGCAAAGGACACTTTGAAGCTTGTAGATTATTGATAGAGGTAAGATTAGCATCTGATCTTAGGCTGGATGTCCAGTTAATCATTAAGATAATAAAAAAAAAACTGCGCTTTATTTTGCAAAGTAATCTTAGAAAAAGGAGGTGATAGACTTAATTACTGCAAGCATGACAAAACAAAAGGAAGATGTTCACTAAAAAAAGGAGGAAGTTGTCAAAGTTACTGAATAATAAAAGCAAATTAAAAAAAAACAAAAAGATGTACCAAAATAATAATACAAAATTTTACATACTGATGATACAGGATAATAAAGAGAATTAACAAATGAAGATTTTTCAAGGTTCCAAAGATAATATCCAGAAATTGCTCAATTGATTTTAAATGCTGATGATATCATTGATGAAAATATGATTAATTAATGCAAAGAAGATGAAACTTGGGAGAAATTAGCCAAAAGATTAATTGGTATGTACAACTGTATTAAATAATTAGCTTAAATATGGAAGTCAAAAGGCGCATACTTCTTCCATAAACCAGTTGATCAAAAAGAATATCATATTAGTGATTATTTTGAAATTGTTAAAAGACCCATGGATTTCGGAACAATAAAAGTAATAATCAACTTATATTCAGAATAAATTGAATGTAAATGCTTACAAATCTTGCAGAGAATTTCATGCAGACATGTTATTGGTCTTTGATAATTGTGCACTTTATAATGGTACATAAAATGCAATTGGACAAATTGGAGTCAACATAAGAAATGAATACTTGAGCCTTAAAGATTAATTTGGATTAAGCAAATATTTATGATTCAATTTTGCATTTCCATAATTATTACAATATAAACACCAAAAAAATTTTATAACAAATATATAAAAAGTAAGACCAAATCGATTTATTATATTATCTTATAATACTCATCAACTAATGTATTTATCAGCTTGTTGCTCCAGCACTTTTGAACTTTATTTAGCATGTAAGAACAATTCATGTACTTCTTGAATGTCTTGTCTTCCAATTTCCTCCCTTCCCGAAGTCTAAGCTAATATATTTGCTGGTGTGAGTAAAAGAATAGCAAATCTAGTTTTGAAATAGACCATATAGATACCTTAGGGAAGCTTCATTACCTATTGAACTGAGATCTTATAAAGCATCTTCGGAAATTTTTATGCCTTCAGTTTAAGCTCTAATAGCCAATATTTTGATAATATCTTCTAGATTATATGGAGTAGTTCTAATAATTAGCAATCTGAAATGATAATATTTAAATAAAATTACCTGTCTAACAAATCAACTGGTAATCCATGAGGACTCACAATATCTGTTCCTCTGATTTAAGATTGACCTCTATTGGTAGCCAAAATAACAATTGGGGCTAAAGTAGACTCCAAAGCTCTATTTAAGAATGTAAATGCCTCTATATCAAGCATGTGACATTCATCTATAAATAAAACTCCTGGGACTAATTCAGCCACTCCTTAATCAATATATTTGCTCACAACCTTGTTGATTTCACCTCTCAACTTGTCAGTGATATCAGTTTTCTTTTTTTTATTCAATTGATTCATTAATGAAACAAAATCATGACCTCCTTATGGTTTAGCATTTGCTACATCCAAATCATGTAATGTAACATCTTAAACAATTTCTTTCTTTTTATGTACATCGCCTTTGGGTAATGGAACATACTCTTCTGCCTCTAAATCATATTCACTATTGTAGATGTCGCATCTGCCTACTCTTTTAACATTACCACTATTGGCTTCAATATAGATAACATCTCCAATGGTTACTTTTTCTCTTGTTAAGTTTTCATGGATTGAGGGATCTAGTTTCAATGTTTTTGATCCCTTAGATGTTTTTAGTGTAATTACTACGGCTGATACAACTTTACCATATCTATGTTATCATTTAAATATGCAATTACCCAGTTTGATCATCTTTTTCTTCCGTTTTCAAATCTGTAACTTCACCCTCCCAAACTTCTTTAGTTTCCTTAATTCTTAAACCAATTGCTCTCCTAAAATTCTCCATTAGTATTTCTGTCTTTTTCACTTCAGCTGAATAAACCTCTGAACCCACCATTGGATAGAATGGAACTTTCGATCCTAATTCTTATGCCACTGCCAAAGCAATTGCAGTTTTTCCTGTGCCCGGAGGTCCAGCCATTAACAATGCTCTTCCTGCTAGCTTTTTAGATTTGACTAAATCGACAAATATTCCTGCAGCCTATAAATATTACTACTTTAATATTACTTCTCTGGCTATTTATTATCCAACCATTCCAGATGCATTTTCCAAAGCAGTACCATCCTCCTATAATCCCAATCCTTTGATATGACTATGATGTGCTATTCGTTGGGTTTTTGTTGTCGATTTCACTTCTTCTATCTACTATAGGTCTTAATTTGTACTTTCATCATGTTTTTAAAAATTAATTTATTTTTTAATTAATCTCTAATTATTATTAAAGGTCAATTCAAAGGAGCGTATAGTATTTTTCATTTTGTGTATTTTCCAGATTTCAATGTTATTGTGTAGAATTCAAATGATCTTAAATATTATCCTTAATCTAAACTAATATATTTTACACTCAAAAAATTTGATGAGGTTTTGATGTGATTTGTCTATAAGAAGTACCTCAATATGATATAATTTAATGAAATTTAATTAGAAAATGCATTTAGTATTCTGATTGATAAGAATTCAAATAGCTTTTATAATAAATGAATTAATTACTTAATGACAGATATATAAAATGTTGTGCATTCTAAATATGGGTACAACTAATTTGAAATGTTTATGATGGTTTTAATTACAGGAATTACTAATTTCGTGGTGATTCCAGCGATTATCATTATCAGGAAGCAAAGAATGGATTTCTAATTTTATATCTCCATATTTACCTTGATTACAAGTTTCATGTATCACACATTAGAGAGTGTTGATTGCAAGTATTTCATAATTGAAGAAGGAGGTTGGCATCGATTAGATAATGTTGGATCAATTGTTTGTTTTTAGATGTTATTTACCTAATTGAGCGATTTGTAAAATTTACATCTTGAAACAATGTTAAATTATTTTGGACTTTTTGTTACTTTCATAGCATAAGCCAAATCTCCATGGGATTTAAATTATACTGTGGGACCTATTTTAATGCAATTATTTATTTGCATCTTTTTGATTATCAAAAGAAGAAGATTGCCAAAATTGAATAAATAGAAAGTACTAATCTCAAATATTTATTAAGATGAAAAAAGGATTGCTTATCTTATTGGCAGCCATAGTGTTTTTTAGTTTATCCCAAGATGAGTATTAGGATTATTTAAGATTTTATCATGGAATGTGGCATACAACAGTAGGATTGTTTTCATTCTATGTGTGGCAATCAAAATGCGATGTTGAGTTCACCTGGTAGAATTTTCATACAATCCCAACATTGAAGGAATCGTATTACAAAGACGAATGAATTTTGTGCATAAATTCAATAATAATAAATGTCAATAAATTAATTATATCAATTCATTAAAGGAAAGTCTCAGTTAATTTTTATGCAAATAGACTGATATCATTATCTGGATCAAATTCTAATTAATTAAGTAGTTTGTCTAAGCCTTTGGAAATAAACAATTCTACCGCCATATTCAAATCGTATTGTGAATGCTTTCCTATTTGAAAAGCAAAGTTATGTATTATTTTCAAACACATTAACATAACAATTTTTGATGTTTTGAGCTTCAATTAATTCATCACTATATCCGCAATTTTACCTCTCATTAAAAAGTACTTTAATAAATCTGTGTTTTTTAATTAAGAAACGCTTATAATAACTTCTAAGACATCTTTGATAATTTCTGTTTCATTTTCATCCTTTTGCATAAATTAGATTAGATCATGTTGCACTATGGTTTGTAATACTTCAAATTTTTAATTACAACACAAGTTGTTTAATCCCCATAAGATTATTTTTTTGAATTCCATCTACTTGCTTCTACCTGGTTAGATATAGATTTATAAGAAGAAGTCCAAGATTTTGAACTCATTCACTAATTAAGTCGTTATCTAATCATCTGCCATAGCAAAAGAGGCTATAATGTCAAGTATTTTTAATTAAATCTCCTCATCATTACTTTTCCTCTACATATCGATTAATTTATTGAACATTTTCAGTTTATTAAAAATGTCTGCAAGTATTTCTTCTTTAGCTTAACACATATACTTGAGAGTCAATAAGGAATAGAATTTTATTTCCTTATCATTTTAATCAATGCATTCTAATACAATTGGCAAAAGATCTTTGACCTTAATAAATCAATCACAATATACTTCTCTTAATGTAAAACCAGCCACATTTTTTGAATCATAGGAGAAAAAGTTTTTTAAAAACCAACAGAATTATCTAATATTTTCAATCTCAAAATTTACTAATAATATAATACTTCAAAGGAAATTTGCCTATTAATCCACATTTTCTTGAGAAGAGTACAAAATTCATAATCTGCCAATTATCTAGCTTTGACTCCATTATCATTTCCAGTGAGATTTGCTAATAAGAAGAAGATTAGAGATTGAATTTTTTGATATGAAGTCATTTCCAATAACTAAAACAATTTTCTCATTAGCTATTCATTTTGCAATAGTTTCAAATCATCAAATACATTATGGGAATGTAAATTTGCGAATATCTTAAGTAATTGTTCAATTATATGATAGTTCAATTCCTGCTTATTCCAAATGTTTAGTAATAAGGAATATACTTCATGTTTATTAATTAATTTTAAATTATACTAATTATTAGATGAGTTCTAATACTTCAACGGTTGAATTACTTAAATATAATCCTATTTCATTGAGGGTTTCCTCATAATTTTAGTTCACTAAATTCATTTACCAAATATTGATTATTTCATCCGTCAATTAAGTTTACACATTATTCGTATAAGTTCTTCTTTTTTGTTTGAAGAGTTCTTCAGTTGCCTTTCTCCTTAATTCGACTCGAAAGTTGTCTCTTTTTTGTTTTAATAAGTCCCCTAAGATTTCCGCCATTTAGTTTTCAATTAATAATAATAATTAAACTTTAAAACTGAATTCTTAATCAAATAAACCAACTCATTATGGCAATTGCTAAACATAGACCTAGGAAACCAAAAACTCCGTAGACTATAAACTTTCTTTTCATTATTCTATTTTTCATAATTTTCACTAAATTATTAGATTCTCCCAAGTCCTCTCTGATATATTACGTCTTCCTAATTGAATTATCTAAAGTCATTGATTAAGAATGAAGATTGAGCGAGATTTGATTTGCCTATTATTCAGTCAAATAAGCAGTTCTTTTGGCTGCTTCTAATTCTAAAGTTTGTCGAATTAAACGATCTTCTTATTTTAGCAAGGCTTGATTGATTTATCTGTCATTAAACAATTTTTCTCTGCTTGAGTCTTCTTATTGATCCAACTATAATTATTTAAAATCCTTCTCCACTTTTGCCATATCCCTTTTATATTACTTAATTGTTTCCATCAATTCCTTTTTATAACTACCAGGCAGAGTGGAGGCTTCCAACTCCATTTATTTGATCTGCAATCTATATAGAAATAAATTACGCATTATTCTGTCTATTGAAGTTCATCAGATACTTTGGAGAAACTTTTATCTGCTTCATCCCTTCTATCCTTACTCATTTTCAAGAGATCCAACATAACTGATTCCATATGAGCCTTATAGTCTTGCTCATAACTTCTGAACATTTCTGATAGTGAGATTTATGAATGCATTTATAATAAAATAAAATATTAAGTATTGTTTTATAAAATAATTAAATAATGATAGTGAATTTGATTAATTAAAACAATTAAAAATAAATGCTTTAAAGTAGTTATCGAGAGGGATTACAGCTGAAAAATGCCTTAACTAACATTGGGTCTAATTAGTTGAATCTCAAATCGATTTCTCAAGACACAATTGAAGCAGATAAAATTAAAGAGATAAATGAGAAAACTATTTTAACAATATCAATCTCAACCAACTACATGCTCAATAGAATGAGTAAGCGGTTTGATTGTCTAATTCCAATCAAAAAGACTCAATGTAATTTGCACCAATTTACTACCTAGGCTATCTAATTGACGAAATGGGAACAAAAGTAGATTAGTTATTTAAGAAATTCAATTTATAAATTAATAATGTGGATTATATGAGTGACCATATCAAAAGATTAACTGAAAAAGTAAATTAGGATATCAAAATAAGACATTCGCATTATAATTCTAACATCAAAATTTAAGATTACAAAAATTATTCGCAAATATCCCAAGACCACTTCAAAAACAAGCAAGTAAAAAGTTCTATATTATCAGATAGACATTCAACTCATTCAGTAATATTGAATAGAAAAGCAGATGTCGACAAAGAACTAAATTAGTTGATATCCTAAAAACATCCCATAGAATAGAAAGACTGGTGACGAATGAATTTCAACTTAATTAATATAATGAGGTCATTTTAGAAAAGCTATTTATTGATCATCATTTATATTAGGTTCTGTAAGAATTTAATAAGAACAAAAAAAATCCTTTGATTTATGAGAAACTATTTAGAACCTTGGAAAATTTCGAAACCCCTCACAAAGTGGAAATGAAATTGTTGGCAGATCAATTCAAAGACATAACACAAAATAAAACTCATGAGGATATTTGGTATACCTTTATGAATTTATCTTAGCGAAAAAATTATCAGAAACACTGTAACTCATCTAGAAAATGATATGCTTAAATAAATTGGACATATTGACTTGTAAAATTTAAATAGAAAATTTAAAGAATATTATCTTCCGTATTTGCATGACAATGAAATATATTAAGTTGGATAGTTTTATCCAAGTGGTATTCTCCTTGTATTGATGAGATGCGGAAAAATAAACGAAGCAGAGAAAATACTCTAAACACTCATTTCTAACGATTAGAATTTTGCCTAATAATTCTTAAGCTTCTTTGATTTGGTTAACCTAATTACATATTAAAAAAAAGTCATCAATCAAAATGATGTTGAAGAGAAATATAGGTAATAATGTTGTGATATCATATTGCAATAATGTTATTGGTTATTAATGGATGTAAGTGAAGCATATGATGTTTTTGAGGAAACCAAGTTCCAAAAAGATAAGGACTTTTTCTTTTGGATGATTTTGAAAACGGCTCACGTCTCCGAAAATTATATTTAATATGAAAGATAAGAGTATGAATCAAAAAAATCATTTCCTCATTGGACTTTGGCAGAATTACATGAGGTCATACCTTAAACATCTGTTTGCCTAAGAACTAATCTCTTTTTACAAAGGTATGATTACATTTTGAATGAATTATACAAAATTCAAAATTAGTGCCTTTCACAAATTGAATATTTCATTTTAAATTCAGTGATTACAACCCTTAACATCAAATCACAAATTAATTAAGATATTGAAAAATAAACTAAATGGATAATCGACAATATTGTAAATTATACTTAGAACAAATATCCTCTTATTTCTTGTTTGATTTTAAGTGTTGCTGAATATAATACTGAGTCTATTGCAAATTTACTGTAAAGAAGCAATCATGTCTCTTAAGTATTGAGCGATAAAACCACAAAGGAGAACTTGGAAAGCATTTTTGGACTTTATCAATTACTTAAAATCATAAATGAAATGGTTCATCAGCATTTTGAAAAAAACTTGCACTCTGCTCTGAAAGATTTATAATAATAATTGGCTATGGCCTCAACAAAAAATTAAATCAGTGACTGCTAAACTGCAATATTTTTGAAATTAGATGAAATGAGCAATTATATCAGACTATTGCTTAATTAAAACTAAGAAACTCTGATAGAAACAGCTATCTATTTATATCATGAAACCTAATTTGTTTTGATAATAGCTAGCTTCATAGTCAATTAATATTATATTTCATAGTTAGGTGTCAAATAGGATAAAGGATAGCATTTAGCTAGAAATTTAGAGATATTACATCCTAAAATAAAGAGTTTAGCAAAGACTTTTAAATAATATTATTACTTGCATAGATTTTAATTGATTGAGATATTTTAATTAACTTCTGCATTAATCAGATAAGATTAAATCTCATTAAATGAAATTAATTCTATGTTAGTCAATATAAATGTGCGTGAACTATCGAAATGTTTATTAGATAATAAGTAAGTGCATTTAATGAAGATGGTTTTCTGCTAAATTTTGTATTTAATTTAAGAGAAAAAAGATCTTGATAAATCGCTAACAATGTAATAATTTAAATAACTATTTTAGTGCCAAAATAAAAGAATTTAACGAGACTTTACTTAAATATCCTGTCTCCTAAGGGATAAGAATTTGTAAGTAGGAAGTTCAATTTTCTTAGAGTAGTGTAGATATACTAAACAATTATTCAAAGATATTACAGATATATTGAGGATTGTCTCTGTGTTTGTGATTAATTTTTATTATAATTTAAAATTATTTTAGATATCAATAAGATTGATTTGAGCATAATCGTAATCTATTATAATTTATTAATTTATAATTAATATTAGTAAGATGCTATCTAAAAGGAAAGTCTCATAATAAAATCAAGAAGATTCAAACTCGATTGAAATTTTATGCAATAAAATCCGTAAAGTGATAGTTAGTGAGGTAGGAGAAAAATACATCTAAAATCATACAGAAAAAGGGTTAAAGAAACGAAGAACCAAATAGAAAAGTAAAATCTAGGATAATCAATAACATGTTGAACATATGGAAAATGAGGCTTTAGAAGTTGAAGAATAATTATCTTCCATCTAAGCAATTTCTGAGTCTCAATCTTGGGTATTCGAGGAACTATTTGATGAAATAAATAAGCTTAATGTACATTAAGATATTGAATGAAGGTTTTTAATTAATTATGATTAAATTTTTAATTTTAATACTTGGTGTAGTATTGGCAGGGACTCCATACAACCAAAAGAAAGTGTTAGTGCTATCTGATAATCCTGCAGTCTATGTTTCACATTCTTAATTTTTTAATTTGTTGAGTAAGTCATACAGGGTTGATTATAAAAACATCTAATCAAATACCTTCAATTTGTAGTTGTTTGGAGAGTGGCAATATGATCATCTTGTGTTGTTCAGCACTACAAACGATTTGAAAGTAAGCACCTAAGAATTATTGGACTTTTATGACTCTGGTAGAAATATTTTATTATTGGGATCAACAGACCAATCTAAATACTTTAGAAAGTTTTTAAATAGTTTTGGTTTAGACATGCATGACTATGTAAAATCAAAAGCTATATTTTTAGGGGTCTTCTGTAGTTGATTATTTCAATAATATCAAAGGGAATCAAAATGTTGTTACTACAAACAATGTGAATATCCTTAAAGTAGATAAACCAGTAGCTCATTAAGGAGCAGGATTAACAATGACACCATATGAAACATTTTAAGTTTATGGTTTAGTGAGAGGGTCAGAAACAGCATTTTCAGGTCCCAATCTTAGTCATAATATTATTTATGTTGGAGCAACTTAAGGGAGAAATAATGCAAGATTTGTGGCAACAGGGTCTTGGGAAATCTTGAGCGATGAATTTGTGAATGATTCCAATTTGGGAAACTTTGAATTAGCTTAAGAAATCATTCGATGGGGTTTTGGATAATCAAAGATTTTAAAGGCAGAAAATCTGATTCATAGAAGATTGGATTCTGATGATATTAAACCTTACAATTATAGATTGAGAGAGGATTGCTATTTTTCAATTGACATCTCTGAATGGGATTACTAAAAGGATTAATGGGTACCTTATAATTCAACAGATAATGATGTTATTCTAGAATTTGTAATGTTAGATCCATATTACAGACTTCCATTGAAAAAAGGAGAAGGATCAAAATATGAATTATCGGTTAAAGTATCTATCCATCCAAATTATGATAGATCCCAGATGTTTATGGTGTATTTTAATTTAAAATCAATTATTTGAAACCTGGATATACATTTTTAAAAATAGCTGAAAAAATAACCGTAAGACCCTTTAGACATGATGAATATGGTAGATATTTAGTTTAAGCCTTCCCGTATTATTTTTCAAGTTTTGGAACTATGGCTGGATTTGTTGTATTTCTAATTGCATTTTTATTAAATAAATGATATTAATTAAATTTCAAATAAAAAATACATGTCGAGCGAAGACGAAGTAATCAAGATTTTATATTTACCCTAGAGAATGAAGCAATTGCAATAACTTCCTATAAGAAATTATTTGGATTAAACAGTCGTTCCAATCCTACTTTAGGCGATGACTGAAGTCGCTAAAGTGAGGTGAGTTTGTATAATTTAATAAAGACCTCCTAACCCTATTGAATTCATTGCTAGCTATTTGACTTAGAATAATCCAGAAAAACCGTAGGCCAGATAATAATGAGGGTTTGCGAACTGAAACTGATTATTATATAAAAACAGAATAAACATACTTAAAGATTTTTATCATTGTATTAAATATAAAAATTCACTTGATGATATCATCATATCCTACTTTGCAATATTAAACTCTTGTAAATCCATTGGCAACCAATAATGTATGAGCTATTTTTGCTCTTTATCCAGTCCCGCAATATATGCTAATATCTCTTAACTTATCTAATTTCTCTAAATTTTAAGGTAGTTCACTAAGAGTAATTAGTTGTGCATGTTTCAAAATACCTCTACCCCATTCTTCTTTGGTTCTAACATCAACAATCTATGCAAGTTTGCTTCTCTTCAAGAAATCTTAAACTTCTAACTCTGTTGGTTTGTTGATTGTATTTCCTGATTATTTCCAATCATCAAAATGTAAATATCCAACAATGTTATCATAGCCAATTCTAGATAATCTCATGATTGTTTATTCTTCATTTCCAGGGTCACAAACAATAACGATTTCTCTATCGTGAGGTAAGAGTGTCCCAACCCAATGAGCAAATGGAATTTAGAGAGGCACATTTATTGATCCTGGAATGAATCCTTCAGATATGGAATTTCTTGAATCAATTATTTGTATTCCTTATTTTGAAACAACTTTTGCTGGAGTCAATTTTGTATTAGCTTTTTTCAATATCAAATTTAGATCTTAAAATTGATTAGTTTTGTTTAAGCCTGCATTATAAAAGAAATATTAAGGTGGCTTAGGCAAATCACTAGCTACTAATTATACAAAGGTTTCTTAATCCATTTCTTGTAAAGCATAATTGTTTTTCTTTTGATTTCCAATAGTGCAACTATAACCTGCTGAGATGTTCTTTCCACAAGCTGAACCAGCCCCATGACCAGGGAATACAATAACATCATCAGGCAATCCCAATATCTTTTATTTAAGAGAAGCATAGAGCAATGAGGCTAAGTCGTATTAAGTAACATCGCTCTTCACTGCCAAATCAGGCCTTCCGACTTCACCCAAAAATAATGTATCTCCTGTATAAATGCTAAAATAATTTAATTATTTTGTATACCTATGTTATTTTCCTTCCTCATCGTACAATAAAAAGCAAGTTGATTCTTAAGTGTGACCTGGAGTATGAAGAGCTTGAATCTTAACTTTTCCTACCTTTAAAAACTCATTGTCATTCATCACTTTGCTAATGAATGGAGCAGTAGCCCTTGGACCCATAATTATTTAAGCATCAGTTTCTCTCTATAAACTTAAATGCCCAGCTATGAAATCGGCATGAAAGTGTGTTAATAAGACATATTTTATTTTTGCTCCTCTCTCCTTTGCAATATTGCTAAAAATATATCCAATATTTACAGATATGGCTAGATGTCTCTAAGAGGATCAATAATTATTGCTTCCTTATTTGATTCAATATAATAAGCATACTCAGCTAAGCATCCTGTAAATATTTGCTATTGATAAAATCCTTTGCCCAAAGTTTCACTTTGCTTTAGCTATACTTCTTTTGAGAAATGAAAGAGTGTTTTATTGAATTTTTGTAATATTTTTATCATATTTTTAACAATATCCAATTAATGATTAATGCCCTTTAAAATCATAATAAATTAAGATACATCATGGCCACACTAAGATGTTCAGAAAATTAATATTATAATAATTATTCATACTTCACCATAATTAATTAAATAATAATTAATTTATGTTTAATAGTGTAAGAAGGTACTTGTTTAGTACAGGTTCTTTGTTTACCTGGGGCTCATCTAATGGAAGTTTAGGTTATGCAGTAGGAAGTCAACAATAAATGAAAGGAGTTTCGATGCCTTAATTAGTTAAAGGATTTAACAATAATGTAGCATAAGTCCAAATGGGTTAAAACCATTCGGCTTTAATCACAAGTGAGGGAGAGCTCTATACGTGGGGAACTGGTAATAGTGGATAATTGGGACATAACAACGGTATTGATCTGATTGCAAATTAGATAAGGATTATATTACACCTCAATTGGTTGAATTCTTTACAAAACATAATCTGAAAGTGAAATAAGTTGCACTGGGGGATTATCATACAGTTGCTTTAACTCACGATGGAGATGTTTGGACTTGGGGATATGGAGGCAAAGAATAAAATTTTTTAATGGATTTATTATTTTTATAAGTTGGAGCATTAGGTCATGGCAATTCAAAAAATAGATACACACCTACTCCAGTGAAGGCATTAAGGTCACTTAAGAAAATTAAATATATACAATCAGGATTGAGATTCACTAATGCCATAAATGAAAATAATGAGTTATATGTGTGGGGTAAAGGTGATTATGGCGTATTTGGTGATGGAAATAATAAGTCTTTCAACATTCCCTAAAGAAACGAGTTCTTTGAGGGATACTTAAAAAAAAAATAAAATCTTTCGATTGTTAAATTAAAGTCTTGCAATAACTATTCAGTGGCTTTGATGAGTGATGGAAATCTCTATGGATGGGGTAGTAATGATTTTGGATAAATTGGCGTCAAGATAGAGATTGGAGTTGAAATATATGAGACAGCCAATTTTCCAACTCAGGTTTTGAAAGACAAATTTGGAGATAATAAGATCGTAGATTTTGTTGTCGCAGAAGATCTTGTAGCAGTACTCTTAGATAACAATGAAGTTTATTGGTCTGGTAGTAAGGCTGAATATTCTCCAGCTAGGTAGATTCATAATTTAATTTATTCAGATTTCCTCTACCCGATGGAATCGCTAAAATCACCAATATTGGATGTTGTTATAGATGCATCGTAGTTGCAACCGAGGATGGTAAGCTTTATTACAGAAAGAAATTCTTTGGAGAAGGAAATGAAGATCTTTCGACTGGAATTATCACCAATGATGTTGCCACAGTATTTTAAAATTAAAATGCTAAAGTTCTTGAATTAGGAGGAGCATATCGTAATCGTTATGCTATTGTCTAAATTTGATCCATTATTTTATTAATAAAACAATATAGATTTTAAAAATGCATACATCTGCTATAAAATCCTATTTCTTTAACACTTATAATTAGCTTCAGATTGAAGCATTCACACATCACATCATGGGTTTCCTGAAAAGTTGAAATATTTTTTAACTTAAAACCTATTAAAGGACATTGTTTTAACCTTAGATCTATTTCTAGTAAAATAAAAGATCTTTGCTATTGGTTTAATAAAATTCAAAGAATAAACACTTCATTTATCTAATAAAACTATTAAAGTTCAATAAATAAGGGAATATATAATTATTAAAATTAACGAATAGCTGTTAGTTATGGATTTAGCATAAAGCGAAGAAAGATATTAAAAATTGGAAAAAATAGGAGAAGGAACATATGGATTAGTATACAAAGCAAGAGATAATCAAACTGGCGATATAGTGGCATTAAAAAAAATAAGAATGGATCATGAAGACGAAGGTGTTCCATCTACTGCAATTAGAGAAATTTCATTATTAAAAGAAGTAAAATTGTATTAATCATGAAAGGTTCAACATCCAAATATTGTTCCACTGAAAGATGTAGTTTATGATGAATCAAGATTATATTTAATATTTGATTTTGTAGATTTAGATCTAAAAAAATATATGGAGAGCGTACCTTAGTTAGATAGAATGCAAGTGAAGAAGTTCATAAATTAAATGATACAAGCCTTAAACTATTGTCATTAAAATAGAGTCATTCACAGAGACTTAAAACCATAAAATATCCTAGTAGATATCAAATAATAAAATACCTAAATCGCAGATTTCGGATTGGCTAGAGCATTTGGCTTACCTTTAAAAACTTACACCCATGAAGTTATAACCCTATGGTATAGAGCCCCTGAGATTTTACTTGGGTAAAGATAATACTCAACACCAGTAGATATTTGGTCATTGGGATGCATCTTTGCTGAAATGGCACAAAAAAGACCATTATTTTGTGGAGATTCAGAAATAGATTAGTTATTTAAGATATTTAAAATTATGGGCACTCCTAAAGAATCTACTTGGCCTGGTGTTAGCACTTTACCTGACTTTAAGAGTACCTTCCCAAGATGGCCAACCCCTACTAATCCAGCTGCAACGTTAGGAAAAGATATTACTAATTTATGTCCACTAGGATTAGATCTCCTTTCTAAAATGATAACATATGATCCTTATGCTAGAATCACTGCAGAGGAAGCCCTAAAACATGCTTATTTTGATGATTTAAATAACTGATATTAAACCTAGAATACTAAATTATATGATAATTGTTTTCAATTATTTGACATCAAAATATAAATAATGATTTGATCAAGCTGCGACTTATTCCAATATCACAATACCAATCTCTATGAATAGCATTGGTTTATCAAATGACTAGTATTCGTTGTTTTACTCATTAAATTAATTACATTATTATAATTATAAATTATGGGCAAAAATATTGAATAAGAAGAAGGGGAAAGGAAATAGACCAAAGAGCAGGTTTTGACTATAAAAAAGACTAGAATTATAAAAATAGGCCAATCATTAAGGAAACTAGTGACCCTGGATTAAAAACAAATTAAGAAGGCAATAAATGCTATATTGAAATACAGAGAATCCACTCATACTGCAAATATCCTTGACATCAAAGATGACTTTATTTATTTAGAAATTGTATTGAACAAATAACCGATCAGGTATTCATTGAGGCCTGTGTAAATGTAAAAGAGTTAAATTAATATTAGAAAATTACCAAATACAATTTACAATTAGGAAATGAATTCTAAATTCTGTATAATAAGCACAAATCCTTAAAGATAGTTCAAAGATTAAATTTGCGAATTTGATATTCCTTTAATTTAAAAGGTAATTGGATATAGTAAATTGAACAAAAAATACCCCAACTTACACAGATAAGAGAAAACTACTTTATCAATATGATCAATTCTTTTGTGATTAAAAGATATATGGAAATTTGGCAAAAGGATTAGGAAAAATCTTCTACGGATAGAAAAAAGTAATGAATATTCATATTTAGAATACCATTTCCAATTAATTGTGAAAATATTACCTAAGAGGCATTAAACGAATTATCAAACTCCACTTATTTTATATAAGGAAATGGCCCTGTATAGTAATTTAGACATGATATTTTAGTACTGTCAAAATAGGAAGGGTTGCATAAACTCCAGATTAAATTACATAAAATGTATTGGCAGCTGCTTATGAAGTTTTGCCTCATATTTTGTAAGAAAAAGGAATGAGTTTAAGTTGCTTAAGATAATTAAATGTCAAGTTATCTAGCTCTGTTTCGTTACCTTTCTATACTAGGCTTAGCATTAGAGAGATAGAAGCATGGAAAATAAAATGATAATTTTTTTTATTTATGTTTAAAATACAATTAGTAAAATTAGGCGATAAAATGAATCAATAATGAAATTATACAATTAATGAAAGGAGATAAAAAGGTAATTTGAAGATCCCTTTAAACCTAATTCTAAGGTTTTGTTTAAAAAAGTATGAAAAAAGTAATAATAATGTGAAAAAAGTTAGGAGAGATATAGTAATCATCATTTCTATGGATAAAATTTATAATTGAAGAAGAAAAAATAAAGATAAATAGCATATTACTCTAAATAACTGAGAGTAATAATCGAAGGATAAAAAACAAGAAAAACAATTGAAATTATATAATAACAAAGGAAATTAATAAAAGCTTGTGAAATCCGAGAGACAGGCTAAGATCAAAATCAAAAATGGATTAGAGAATTGTTGGAAGGGTAGACTTGAGAGTAAAATAAAATAAAGAGCGTTACTTATGTAGTAAATAATTGTGAGATTTACATATATAAAATAAATTAAATAAAATATATATAGATGTCATAATAGCAGGACCAGCCGAGTGCAAAGAAGCGCATTAGGAGATGTACGAAGCATGATGAAAATCCGAGACCTTACACTTGCGGATGTGGACGTGGTTACTATAGTTATCCTGCATTATATACTCATTTGAAGTATTTCATTTAGAAATTTTAGAATTAAACATGACGGCCAACCTCCTACGGGTACATAGATTCCGAGTGATAAGCATTATGGGAGTAGAGGAAGACCTAGAGAAAAGAATACAAAATGTGATGAAGAAAGCAAGCATCAAGTGTTTATTGATGAAGAAAAAAGGGAAGATGAAAAGAAGGAAGAGAAAATAATACCCAATTAATGAAATCTGGAGAGAGCTTTGTTCTTTTCTTTTATTAATAATTTATATCTAATACTTAAAATACCATCTTCCTATAAATTATAAACATTTCAGAATATAGAGCATTAAGAAAGTAACTCATCTTTCAAATGCATCATTAGAATATATAAAAATTACTGATGAGAAATCTAACATTCATAATCTAAATATTAGTCTCTTCTATTAAGGTGTGCAGAAATTTTTCAAAAGATATAATAATTGGAATACTAATACCTTAAATATGACAATTTCTTTTCTTCTATATATTTTGTATAGTCTTATAAGTCTTATGTTTGAAGTAATTTGAATTCGCCATTAAAAATAAAAATACAAGAATCATGATATATTAATCTATGGGTTGGCAACTTGAACTTAAGTATTATCTCATATTTAAATTTACAGATCTTATATCGCAATTTATTTGATCTTGAATATAATAGAGTACATTAGAATTATGGCTTCATTATATTTATATCTTATTTTTAATAATATGGATTAATCTGATGAGACTGAGGTATGATGTTAATTCTTCTGTTAGATAGTGCTCTAAGTTTGCGATCCAAAAGTATAACCGGGAATAAATAAATACATTGTATACACTGTGAAGGGAATGGATAAAAATGGACAATTCGATGTTTAGAGAAGATTTAGCGATTTTAAGACAATCAGATCATTTCTTTTGACAAAATGGCCAGGATGCTATATACCACCTGTTCCTCCAAGAAAAGCCTTTGTAAAAATATTATTAATCTTTATAGGGTAATATGGAATAATAATTTATTGATGAAAGAAGGTTGATGCTCGAAGAATTTTTAAAGAAAATAGCAACTCTCAAATATTTATGGTATTCAGAAGAATTTTAAATTTTCTTAAAAACCCCTGGAGAAATTGAAAAAGTATTTTTTGACGTCATACAAGGCTTTGTTATCTATTCCTAAAATAACAAATGATGAAATTATCAATAAATATCAAGAATCATTCTCAGAATTATCTGGAGTAAACTATTAAAATTATTCACTTCTAGAAAGAAATTAATCGAGAGATAATTTCGAAAATTAATGATTTCAAGGCATATATTAAGAAAATTTAGCCAATGGTCTAAAATTTTAAGTAAATTGCAAAAAATATCGCCGAAGCCAAATCAGCTCATTAAACATCCTTAATTCATTTCATAACAATCTTTGTTCCAGAATATGAAAATAATGTTTTGTTAGAATATGCTGAACAAAAAGAGAAACTAATATTTGCAAATTTGATACAAAATGAAGAAATCAAAGGCTTAATTAATTAGTATGTAATGCAATATTTCGATTATTTAGTGTGACCTATTGAAAGATCCTAAATTTTAATAGCTATATTAAGAAGTTAGAAAAGAGGGTAAATAGTTGAAGGTAATGAATAGACATAAATTAAAGGCATTTTTAGAGACATTTGAAGAGAGAGAAAAATATGAATAATAGAAAGCAAATGCAGAATAGCGTTAAAAAGAGTTATAATTGCAATTATAAGAAGTTTTAGCAGGGAAGACTACAATTAGAACATTATTTACTACAGGAAAAAAGGAAGACAATGTTGCTAAGCTTTAATAGCAAATCGCTGATGTAGGAAAGGAAATTGAGAGCTATTAATTTATCTGCGATATTCTAACTGTTCTTGTTGGATATATAGAGATAGATAAATTTAAGGGGGAAAAGCAGTATCAATATTACTGCATGATTAAGAATATTATTTCTTATGAAATTAGTCTTTCATAAATTGCAGAATAGTTTTGGGGTAAAGTTTCAGAAAGTGAAAATATGCTACAACAATAATAATGAAATCATATTTATTGTTAACCTATTAAACGATATGATTATTATTTTCTTTCTTAATATAATTATTGTGTGATCAAGTAATATTACCGTAACTTTTCTAATAATAATAATTCTAATTTGTCTGGCTTTGACATTGTAATTTGAAATTCACCATCTACTTTTTTTAAGAATTTTTCTAAGCAAAAACTTATTCATCAAGCAAGAATTTTAGGATTTTTTTATTATTAATCCTATTCCATTTTTTTGACCCCCTAATATGATCCTTAATTTCAGTTTTATTGTTTTATATGAAAATCTTACTACATCCTATCTTTTAATTCTCTAGTCAATATAATACTCTATTAAACACTAAATATAAAAAAATAGTACATTTTCCCTTATCTTCCTTTACTTTAATCAATAATTTATATATGAGTCATGAATATTATTCAAAAGTTATTGTTTTTAATCATAATGTGCATAGAGATTCTCTGTCTTAAAATTTTTCATTGAAAAAAAGAAATTGACAATATTTGGTATCACATGCCTAAAGAAACCAAGTCAAATAAAATAATGGATTACAGATAAGTAATTAGGAGAATCTCCAAAGAAAATAAGGTGAATTGAAGAAGGTAGGTAATAAAATTCTAATTAGAAGAAAAATTAAAGTAAGATAAAAGAAATAAGGAAATTAACAAACTTAAAAATATGAATTAATCAAATCATAAAATAGAAAGGATATATAAAATATAGACATAAGAGAAAAATAATAAAATCAAATTTATGTAAGAACCTAGACTCAAATATGCATCAAAGCTAAAATTTATTATAATAATGAAAGAAGAAATGTGAAATAAGAATAAATGATTAGTTGATTTCTAAAATTTTATCAATAATGTTCATTATTGCTGCGACAATTTTTATAATAATTTGTTAACTTATTGATTCATCTTGCTAATATCTTAATTTATTTTTTGTTCCTTCTCAACTTTAATTATTTACAACTTATTTATTAATAATTGTTTTTAATTATCTCTATTTATAATGAATTATTAGATCTAACTATTAAGTTTCTATTTTAGGACTTGTAACTCATTAATTTATTTTTTGGTTAATTAATTTAACTTATTCTCTATTTTCTCAACATGTTATTTTTCCCATTTTTAATTTTCTATATCAATCTATTCTTACAATTTTTTTTGAACTAGATCTGCATCGGCATAACTATATACATATTTAATAATACTGCCCAGCTCTGAATAACTGATTATACAAGGCTTATTTTTAAATGATATCTGAAGAAAACTTAATTTTTGGAATAGATTACTCCTGCAATTATTTTTATAATTATTCCATTTCCTTGCTAAGATTATAGAATATTATACAAATGGAGTGAGTAGATAGTATTTTCAGCTTCCTTAATTCTGTCTTATTCAATTTTGTAAAGATCTTCCCAAGCTTCATCAAATTCTTCAAGTTATAGTTTTTATTAAAACTCTACCATTTATAACTTAAATTTTTTAGAAATTATACTTCTGCATCGTATTATTCAGCTTATTTTATGGATTTATAGATGATAGAAATAGAATTCAAATCATCAATCTTTTCAATCAACTATTAAGTTTACTTTAGTTAACCCTTTTTTTTACTATCTTCTTTCTTGATTTCCATAACTGATCTAATAATATGTTTCTATTTGTTACATATAATCTTCGATTTATTCAAGTTTAAAATTCTCCATATTCGTTAATATTAAAGATAAATTCTTATTTATAAATGCTAAAATACTCTTAGGATTTGCTTATAAATCGATTAACAAAATAAATCAGATTTTTCATCGTATTTACATGATTTATAATATTTCTCTTAAAATTTCTAATAGTCTTTCAAACAGTTGACAACCTTAATATGCTCTATTTTTAATTCTCATATAGTATATTATTACTTACGAAAAAGAGATTTATTTGAGTAAATTCAGTATTTTAATTTTTTGAGGGGAATGCATTGTTTGCCTATGTTTGAATTGAATTTTCAAAATAAATCGTAAACAGAATTTTGATGAATTTTATCTTGAATTACAATTTAGATTAGAAAAATGTATTAGTCACCAAAGGATTTGAATAAATTCCAAAGAAAACACTTGCTGAAGTTTGATATTGGGATTAGAAATTTTTATAAATGCATTCTCCTTTAATTTCATTAAGATATAGAGTTTTTATTGAAGGAATTATAAAGAAAATAAATATTATGTCAAAATTTAAACTCAAGAACTCTTATTTTATGAAACCTCCTTAAAAGTTAGATCTAAAATGTTTTATTTCTATTTAATTTAGCGTACGAGTTTAACTAAGCTCAAGTCTGAGATTTGGGAGCATATTAATCTTAATTAATTTTTATAATTGTGCTTAATTTTTGTTTAACAATCATATTAAGGGATGTTTTAAGATAATTTATGTTACTTTCTTCATTTCTATAATATTACAACTATCTTACAATTTTTGAAAAGTCCGCTCATCAATTATTAATATTTAAGCTTTTTAATCTAACTCAATATTAAATTATACTTTTTCTAGAATAATCAAAAACTTAAATGAGAAACTGATTATTTTAACTTACTTTTTGATATTAAATTAGTATTCCTTCTATTTTTGTTCAAATCACATGTTTGAAAATTATAGTGATGAACAAGGGACCTAATTATTAATGAAAGCTTAAGAATCTTTTTGATTTAAAACTTATCTATCTGAAATATAAATAAAAAGTTAAATATCTAAGAAATAGAGTATACTGATATATAAAATAATGAAGCTCTTCTTTTCAATAAATTAGAAAACAATAAGGCTTTATTTAGTTATTTAGGTCGCAATTTTGTGATTCTATTAGTTAAGTTATTTCTGATGTAATTTCTATACTAAGATTAATAAAATATAAAATTTAATAGATATATCTCTTATTCTTTCTCTATTAGATTACTTTACTTTTTGTTTCAATTCATATTGCTTTTTTAGATTTTGCCAAAAATTCACAGAAAAAGCATGTCTTGAATGATATTAGAATTATAAAAAATGCCTCTTTTTTCAGGATATTTAATATATGTCTTTTAGATATCAACGAAACACCAATATAAATTCTTTACTTCTCTCATTAAAATTAATAATTATTTTAGTAATGTTGATAATAATTCATTCGAATTTTAATAAGAAGGTGTACAAAAAAACTAGTTATTATATATTAATTTTTATGCTATTTCATGGTCTGCACCATATTGTGGTATTGAGGTACGTTTCTAATTTATTTTTGGAACAATTAATTTAGACTAACTTATTTTTAAGATCAATGACAACTATTATAATTAGAAAATATACAACGGTTTTCTTTGTAAATTCTAATAATTTTTCTTAACTGCAGAAAATTTTATTAATTTATCATTTTTTCAAAATATTTCTTTTATAACATTTTCGACCCCCTTCTTGAAGATTTCTCAGTTTCAAAGCCAGGGTAACAGAAAAGGAATAATCATTTTTTTAAGAGTTAACATCATAAAACACTTGAAAATGAGAGAAGTTATATCTATTCACGTAGGATAAGGAGGTATTTAAGTAGGAAATGCCTGTTGGGAATTGTTTTGCCTCGAACATGGAATTCAACCTGATGGATAAATGCCATCAGATAAAACAATAGGAGGAGGTGATGATGCTTTCAATACCTTTTTTTCTGAAACCGGTGCAGGAAAACATGTTCCAAGATCTGTTTTTTTGGATTTAGAACCCACAGTAATTGATGAAGTCAGAACAGGTACTTACAGACAATTATTCCATCCCGAGTAATTGATTTCAGGGAAGGAAGATGCTGCAAATAATTTTGCAAGAGGACATTATACAATTGGAAAAGAAATTGTTGATTTGTGTTTGGACAGGATTCGAAAATTGGCTGATAATTGCACTGGTCTATAGGGATTCTTAGTATTTCATACAGTTGGAGGAGGAACTGGATCTGGACTTGGTTCATTGTTATTAGAAAGATTATCAGTTGACTATGGGAAAAAATCAAAATTAGGATTTACTATTTATCCATCCCCCCAAATTTCTACAGCTGTTGTAGAGCCTTACAATTCAATTTTATCAACACATTCTTTATTGGAGCATACAGATGTATGCGTTATGTTAGATAACGAAGCTATATATGATATTTGCAGAAGAAATTTAGATATTGAAAGACCAACATACACAAATTTAAACAGGCTGATTGCCTAAGTTATCTCATCTTTGACTGCATCCTTAAGATTTGATGGGGCTTTAAATGTTGATATTACAGAGTTCTAGACAAATTTGGTTCCTTATCCAAGAATTCATTTTATGCTTTGTTCTTATGCACCTATCATCTCTGCTGAAAAAGCATATCATGAATAATTATCAGTTGCTGAAATTACAAATTCAGCATTTGAACCAGCAAATATGATGGCCAAATGTGATCCAAGACATGGCAAATACATGGCTTGTTCAATGCTTTATAGAGGAGATGTTGTTCCTAAAGATGTAAATGCAGCAATTGCAACAATAAAAACTAAAAGAACTATATAATTTGTTGATTGGTGCCCAACTGGATTTAAAGTTGGTATCAATTACTAACCACCAACTGTAGTACCGGGAGGAGATTTAGCTAAAGTAATGAGAGCAGTTTGTATGATATCCAATTCAACTGCCATTGCAGAAGTGTTTTCTAGGTTAGATCATAAATTTGATCTTATGTATGCAAAAAGAGCATTCGTTCATTGGTATGTTGGAGAAGGAATGGAAGAAGGGGAATTTTCAGAGGCTAGAGAAGATTTAGCAGCTCTTGAAAAAGATTATGAAGAAGTTGGAATTGAGACTGCTGAAGGAGAGGGTGAAGAAGAAGCATGATAGAGTAATTAATTAATTTTACCATCATATAAACCCATAAAAAATATCAAAATATATAAATAATTATAAAATGAAGATACTTAATCCCTTTCATTGAATTTGTTTCTAGAGGTATTTTGAAAATACCCTAATTCGTAGAGATGAGTCAAATATAAATTGTATTTTCTATATCAATTTTTCTTTATGGAGTTCTTTATTAAATAGAGATCATAAAAGTAGTGATACAAATTTTTCACAAATATTATGCTCTTCACATGCTATATTGATTAAATAATAATAGAGTCGTGGAACTTGGTGATTCAATAAATCCCTTTTGTTATAACGACTTAATCATCTATGAGAAAAATATTAAAAACCAGAGATTAATTTCATAATTATTAAGAGTTTTCTTTCTTTTTAATTTTGTTATGAATAAAGGAGGTGCTATAAGAGAATTTTTCTATATAAGCAGTTTTTTTTTAGGATTATTTTTAATTAAATAATATTGATTCATAATTAGTCCATTTGTCACTTCTAATCATGAATATGCTTTTAAGCAATTTGAGCTATACTCTAAATAAGTCATGTCCTCATCCCATCTTTCCAAAAGAGGAGGGATGTTGTATGCGAATTTTATTAAGAGCGTTAGATTTCTCTATGCCTTTTGGAAC